>OZ010572.1:69348407-69788407 GCA_963932145.1 Acanthosepion lycidas
CTTAAGGGTATAAAAAATGTTGCTATCTTGTCAGAAAATGTGACTGAAAAATGCATGAATGGTATCTGGAAACATTGTGTTAAGTGTTACATGAATACTTTTGCTGGGTTTGAAAGTGAAAACAAACTTAATTGATATATGACAAAATAGTGAAACTGGCAAAAGAGTGTGATATAAAAGATGTCAAGGAGTTGCTTGATGAGAAATCGGGAGAACTTACAAATGAAGAGTTAATAGAATTGGAAGAAAAAGTTGCAAAAGAAGAAAGGAGAAAGACCGAGAAAGAGAAAGAGAAAGAGGAGGAGCCACAGCAGATGTTCAGAAGTAAAGGGTAATCAGAAGGGTTCTTGCAACTCAATAAAGCCCTTGTAGAATTTGAAACAATGGACCCAAACATTGAACGGATAATATATGATGTGATTAGTCCATATCATGTAATTTATGATGAAGAAAAAAAAACAGATGATTCAGACAAAGCTAAGAAAGTCGTATCTCTTCCCAATAATAAACATTAAATGGATAAAGACAATGAGAGAGGAGGAGAAAACAATTCACAATAGAGAAGAAGAGCCACAGAAAAGGGTAGATGAAAAAAGTGTGAAAAAGAAGAAGTATTAAATAAAAAATTATTATTATTATCATTATAGTATCATGGCACAGTATCATGACACACTATACTATATGCACAGTAATTTAAAATTGTGCAACTTATGACCAAGTCGTCTTATGATGGGTCTGCCAGAACCAGATACTGTAAGTCAATGACATGTATATATATATATATATATATATATGATAAAATAGTTTTAAGGTACACTATATTTATATGTCAAAGACTGCACAATATCAAGGAGAGCATATATAAATATAAAAGTGAACATTGAAGTCAACACCCAGAGGTGACAGTCTTGCTTCATGCTAAATGCAATTGTCAGGCCATGTACATTGTGCTTTTGCTGGACTTTTTATATATACAGGTCAGTGATACATTGTGGGTGTTCTTTTGCATTGTAGGTAGTCTATTGTATTATTCTAACGGTTATTTTGGTGGGCATAGTTAGTTTGTTTATTATTTACTTAGTTTGTTTATTTTTGGGGGTTTAATTTATTTCACTCATTTTCAATTATCTTTGTTCATTTTCAGTTTTCAATTTTTAAATAATGTAAAAATTTGTTTTCATGTCTGCATTTTGAGAGGAGTTCTGATTGTTTGAGTCTGGAAAGGTAATTATAGCTATTTTTTTTCTCTAGGTAGAGTTTGCAGTTTTTGGTCCGATTGTTGTAGGCTGATGTTCTTTTCCTTACTTTCCATGATATTTTTTGGTGTGATTGCTTTTGTTTTTAATCTCAGATATATTTAGAAAGTATTGTGCTGTTTGCAAATTTACTATTTGTAAAGGATGTTTTGTACATGCAGTTTCTTTGTTTCCAAGGTCCTTCAGTTACTCCTATGTATATTTTTTCTTTTCGATACATCTTGCCTCCAATGCCATCATACTTTATATCAAAACCTCCATCAATGAATTAAAAATAATAAAATGAACAAATTTTTTGCAGAATTATGATCTTGAAACAAATATGTTTACAAATATGTTTAACACCAATCTTAATTTTCTTCAAATGAAGATATATATCTTAATCTGAAAAAAATTAAAAGGAGCATATATTCTTGGTCTGAAAATATTAAATAATTCAATTAACATACCTCAATGCTGGAAATCCAGTACATGCCTACATTGAAGACACTATACGCGATGAAACCAGTTATGTTATATGCCAGATAATCAAAATTCAATCCAATAACACTGGGGAGAGAAAAAAATGTTAATTTGATTTATAAACACAAATACAATCTATAATCTTTACTTGAGAAAACATGAAATAAATATAGAATAAAAAAACAGAACAATAAACATTCCATCTCATGTTAAGTGAATTTTAATGTATCAAAAAGAATTTAACTTTTAAAAAGTTGTATTATTTCCAAGAAGACAAAAAGGAGATGATATAAGTAACATGAAATTAACCTGATAAGTAATGAAATGAGAATTATGAGGTTTAAAATTTCTGTCATTTAAATAAAAAATTTTAACAATTTTGGGATTTGTTCACTTAAGCTTTTTAGAATAGCAGATCATATTTTATATGACACTGTGAGCTTATGTCAGGTCTGTCTTCCTTGTAAAGAGAATATAACACAAGTTCAATGTGTCAAAACAATGTCAGAAGAATTCTACTTCACTTATGCCAGGTATGCTTAACATGGATCAATCTCTCTCTCTCTCTTACACATGAGAGTTGCAGATCAAATATGGATCGGAATCCAACAGAATAAAAGACAAATAAGAAACGTATATCAATCTAACATGTTTTACTTTTATTAAAGCTTCAGAGATTGAGAGACTGATGTGTCTTTTCTCTCAATCTCTGACAAAGCATTAATAAAAGTAAAACATGTTAGATTCATATACATTTCATATTTGTTCTTTATTTTATTATATATATATATATATATATATATATATATATATATAAATAAAATCTACTTAAAGAAAAATAATTGGCTTTTGTTCTAATATAGATAAAAAGATCAAAGTGACAAAAATAAAAAAAATTTCAATTTAAACACACTTAAATTTGCTTAACTTTAGTATAATAGGTTTTTAAGCAATGTCTACCAATCTGAAGATCAAAAATACTGAAAATGTGCCTTCCAACAAAAATAAAACCTGTAATCTCTTTAAATGGGGAAAATTTTAACTTGAAACTGGTTTTCTTGATTAAAGAGAGAATATAGGTTATATTCCTGTTAGGAGGTACATTTTCTTTATTAATTCTTTCAATCTCTAGGTCAGTAGACTTTAATTTCACTTTAAGAAAAAAAAAAAAAAAAAATATACAGGGATTAAGACACATGTATCCACTAGCTATAATGTTTATAGTAATAATATAAATAATTGGTTCCATAATCATTCTTTTAGCACAAAAAAAGATTTTCAAATACCTAATACATATTTTTAAATTTATAGAACAGGTTTTGTTAAATACATTTTTTGAAAATTATTACTTTTACTAAATTAATATTCACGTTTTCTCTTTGACTTATTGAAGAATACCATTTAAATAGAAAACCATTAAAATTTTCATCTTAGTTAATTTTTAAGTTTTTTAGTTTATCATACATTAAGAAATTCAAGAATGCTAAACATTTTATACTTTAAAGTAGAACTGTTATTCCTTTTTGTAAGTCATAAAAATGCAGGATTTTCTTGTTTTTAATTTCAAGATTACAAATTGTAAGTTGTTCTGGACTAATTCCTAAAAATATTTCCAGGAAGCTTTTTGAAATTACAAAATAAGGATTAAAGTATAAATTCACCTTTTACGAGCATAATTGAGGAAGACCTGTGGATAAAAAGAGACAGACCATGCCACAAAGTAAAACCAGCCAATAATGGAGGTGATGATGTTCAGAATTGCACTATGTTCAATGGTAACACGGACAAAGGCATTTTTTGTTCTGAAAAAGAATAAAAAATAAAATATAAGTCCAATTCATAGAAAAATTTTACAAGATAATTTCAAGTTAGCAGTTAAGATAGTATGCATGTCTTAATTGGTTGTAAGTTAAACTAATAGTCTGCAAGATGGTCTTTCAATCTGACTCAAGTTTTACATAACTTGTCAAAGTGAATAAAAAACACCTCAGCTATTTAAGTAAACTCATTATTAAATTAAATATTTTACATCATTACAGACAATTGTAGGTCTCTTTCTCTCTCTCTCTCTCTATATATATATAAAAACTAATTCAATCTTGATAATAAAGATAGTAAGTCTTTTCAGAGTGACCTGACAATTCATTCAATCTCAAAACTAGACAGCTTTTTAATGCAGCCCAATTGAAGACACATGCTCTCTTAATGAGAGAATTATCATTAAGAGAACACGTTTCTTAAATTATATAAATTCTTCATACACTTTTATATTATCTTAACATGATGAAAATTATTTTTAACTCAATGATTTTAGAAATTAATTAGGAGAGAGTTATTTTTCTGTATAAATAAGAATACTTACTGAAAATTAGAAACATTGTTCACTCCAATGATAACATGGCCTGCTGATTTAGCATGAATGTACAGAGTAGTATGGGATGTGCCATTTGTTGGGAAGAATGTCACATTTTCTAATTCATCAATCAGATTATCAGAAAAATGGTTTTTAATTTCTTTACCAATTTGATAGTTGAAAAAAATATGAACAGCTTGAGATAAAGGCTTGCTGAAAAATTTAAAAATATCAATAAATGTAAAATTATTATCTTTAATCATTCATATTTATATAGAATAGACTTACTGATAATTGAAAAGCAAATGCCAAAAATATGAAAAGCAAAAGTCAAAAAACAAAAGTGAAAAGCAAAGGACAAAAAAAAAAAAAAAAAAAAAAAAAAAAAAACCCAGAAAAGATAAAAAACAAGCAACACAAAAGAAAAAGAAAAAGAAAAACCTAAAAAAATAGAAAAAGAAAAGAAAATGACAAAGACAAATAAAAGAAAAAAAAAAAAAAAAAAAAAAAAAAACCTAAGAATAATTTTTAACTATATTCACCAAAAACTCTTTCCCATATAACTCTCAGTAAATTATATTTTATGATAATTATTTCTTCTAACACATATAGGGATCACTTTTTATATTAATATTGTTTTTTTTTTTTTGCTACAAAAGAAAATAAATATAAATCATATTTATGTAATGGGTAGATTACTACCTATTCATTTATTACTGTGATAGTCCAATAAACAGTTAATTGGATGTGGATCCCAAGGTTATTTTTTCTAATCATTTCACCCCGAGTAAAGCAATAAAACCACTAAGATGTAAGGGGGTTACTGAGTGTGAGAGAATATTTGAAAACGTAAAACATTAAAGAAAAGAACAATGAAAGAACAGGAATTAAGAAGACAGAAGATAAAGATTGACATTGCATTTAAATTTATGAAGATCTGGGACACTAGAAGAGAGTTCCATAAGTGAGAATTGCAAGAGACAAACTGACAGTTACATCAAGCCATTTCAACTGTAAACTGAAGAGACCTTTTTACAGTTGAAATGGCTACATGTAATGTCTTTACATTTAAAAATAAGGATCATATCAAAAACACTACATATCCATAGAAAATCTTTAAATTACCTCTAGTATTTGATCTAAAATGTGTGTGTATATATCTCTCAATCCAGCAAACATTTCCTCCCTTGGCTATTCAACAGACATGTTTGTTCTACATGAATTACAAAAGCAACTCTCCTGAATGAATGTCACACCATAATGGTTGACAAATTGATTTCATTGACCATTTAATAGTAGTAGGACGGAAGTCTTGTTAAACTTTTTATTTGGATAAGTTTCAATTTTAAACTTTTACCTATCTGACAAAGAGGGCTTAATGGTAGACCATTTATTTGATTGTATAATTTGGTTGCATACTAAAAAGTGCTGGTAAGCACTGCAAAAAATAAAATTCTTACGTTGTCTTAAGGATAATGGATTCATTCTTTCCAATTTCAATTTTCGTGTCCTGAACATTAAACAGGAACTCATTTTCCACTGAAAAATAAAAATACAGTTTTTAAATAACATATTATATATACTGGCAAAGAAAAAAAAAATATACCCATAACATTTACATACTGGTCACTAATAAGCTGTTATATATACATAACAGCTTTTAAATTGAGTGCAAATGCATGTTTTTTTTGTTATATATATATATATATATATATATATATATATATATATATATATATGTGTGTGTATATATATCATAATATTGTGTGCTTTGCTGCTTGGCCACAGATGTTGCAATAAGCAAGGTTATATTTGCTCTTTTTAAGAAAAACACATCCCCTTCACCCAGATTAGTTTCTCTTGAAAGCTTTATATCAGCTCAGTTTCAAATCTGAAATGTAAACAGAGCAATTTCTAAAAAAATTAACAATTAATTGGATTTATTTTTAATCCGACATCTTTATTACTTCAAACATTGTTATAGTGGAGAATTCATATTTGAAATAGATGGCCCATATATATATATATATTGTGTGTGTGTGTACACACACACACACTATGATAGCAACATGGACTGCAAGAATTATAATATATAAAAAGGTTTGAGCTTTAAAATAAACCGTGTAATTATAAAAGCATCAAGCACAAAGATCTAGTGTCCAGTTTATCACAATTTGATAGCACAATGGTAATATTTTATGCATAAAATCTTGAATTATGAGCCAATTATTTCAACCTAAATTCAATCATGTTATTTAAAGCATTTCCTCAAAATTGAAACATCTCAGACAGTACATTATGTAACCTTTATTGCTCCAGGCTTTTCTCTTACAAGATTCCTTCAAGAGTGAAATTCAATTAGTGTCAAAGCTCCATCTATTGATTAGCTCTTTTTTGCCTCTAGTTATTAATTCCAGTTTTATTTTTTGGTAGCTCAGTGGTAAGAGCAGTGCACTGGATATAAGAAATTCTTATTTAAAAGACAAAAATGCATACATGTGTAGTTGTAATGTTCTATCTATTATTTTCTATCGACAAGTTCACACTTTATATCTTTAATGAAGGAAAAAAAAAAAGAAAAAGTTTAATTAATATCTTTTGGATCTCTTGTTAAATTTCCTTTTCATTAACACACGCATACACACTTAAAATGGTTTAGTCAAAGAGAGGAGAACAATAGTATAGAAAATCTTATTGGATGAGAGAAATGAAAAGCAAAACAATAGAATTCTTCAAGTTTTTTTTTTTTAAATACTAAACGTTTTTTTCAGCTAAAGAGCTGGATTATAATCATACTGGCAATATAAATGTTGTCAATAGAATGTTTATCAAATTACAAAGTGACAAGCACGCTTTTAATTCAAATCAAAACCATTACAATTATCTGCTCCTGAGCTAAATTTCTCAAACATTAGGCTATTGATAGATGTACCAATGCTTCATAAAAACACCCACCTCCATGTTATAAAGTGATTTTCTGTGATATTTTAAACTAAAAGTAAGTAATATTTGTTTTAGATAAGATTAATTAAACTTTAAATCAGTTAATTTTTCAATTTCTGGGTGGTACTTCTGGGGGTGCATATGTGGAAGGTATTTATGCTGCACAAAGAGATACCTAAGGTTTAAAATGCATTTTAAAAAATGAAAAATCTTTCTTGAAGCTTTTATTTTAGTTTTAATTCCAAACTAATAGATTAAATTGAATATGTCCAATAAGCAAAATATTTTGCTGTATTTCAAACTGAATATAAATTGATAAAATACTTTTCTGAAACATTATTTGAAAAAAAAATAAAATAAAATAAACGATTTAAAGTTTAATTAATCTGATTTGAAACAAATATTAATTTCAGTTTAAAATATCGCAGAAAATCATTTTATAACACAAAAGTGGTTGTTATGAAGTGTTGATACATTTATCAATAGCCTAAGGTTTTGGAAATTTAACTATGGGGCAGATAATTGTAATAAATTTACATGGCAAATATAACAAACACAGTTATATAATTTTTTTTATTTTTTTAACTACCCAATAATTAAAAATTTTAAATAGTTTAATTTAATAATTTTATTGAATTTTATATACTTCGGCTTACTTGTCTCATTTATGAAAGCACTTGTTGTTAGAAAATTACCAACAAATTTTAAATTTACTATAGTTAGCACTTTTATTTTTTGATAATGTTCTATATAGACATCCATATTTACAAAAATCACCATGGTTATATACGAAAAAATTAAAAATTCTTTTTGAAATTCTGGTTGGGAGTAGCGGTGGGTGTTGCAGTGTAGTAAGCTTTTCCATTTATGTTTAGTAAAAATAATTAATTTTTTTTTTTACTTAAGAATATCACCTAACCACTACAAATTAATTTTGAAATTTAAAACTTTATAATTAAAATTTGCAAAAAATTAAATGAATTCTTGTAAAAACTCATTATTTATTGAAATAAAATGTTTTCTTAAGCTAGTTGTATACATAACATATCTTATTCATAAAAGCTAATAAAAGCATTCCTAATTAAATTCTTATTTTATTGCATTTATTATTTTATGATTTAGAGCAGATTTTGTCTACATTATTCGGACTATTGTCCTCATCTTTGTCACTATATTTATCACAAAGATGAGGACAATAGTCCGAATAATGTACATAATACCTCATCTCAGAAATATAGACAGATTTTGTCTAACTGGTCAAAAATAAATTGCCGATTTAAATTCTCCTTAAAATTTTATAAATTAAATGAAGGTAAAAGATGTAAAAAAAAAAAAAAAAAAAAAAAAAAAATTGAGCAAGATTTTCTAAAAAAACATTTCAGAAATAATTTCATTTGTTTGTGAAGCCTCATTCGTTTGTGAATAAGTCCTGAAAGTTTCATTAAAATCTGACAATTATCTGATTTTTGAAAGAATTTTCTTAAGTGTTTTTTTTTTTTTACTGCAGAAAGATACTCAGATTTCCCCTGCTAATTTATGGCACCATGTTGATACCAGAAAAACAAATTTTAACCAAAATTTCAAAGGCTCTAAAGAAAAGAAAAAAATGCATTTTCCCTGCCTCATTAGATTGTATATTTATTGATGAAGCTATGCATATTATATAAAACATATCCCTTGTAGGAAAAAAAAAAAAAAAAAAAATTTATACATTGTAATACACTTTGAGAAATATATAATAATGCTAACAAAACACATGGATATATATTAAGATATTTCTTTTATCGGTCCTAAAATTAATTTTCCAGTTTATTCCCACATAGAGGGACTAAACAGAGATTTGATTTTACTCAAATAGTAAAATTTCCATAAGGTAACCCATTATCTCCTTGGATGAGTAGGCCCACCACCCACATTTTAACACCAAATTTTAACAGCCATTACCTACCTACTATATTTTTTATGTTCTGCCACCTATGATTTCCCTCATTACACACTATTTAGTAATGGAAATATTGCTATGTACACTAAAGTTCCTTTACATATAAACTTAAGGAGTGTGGTAGATTAATGTAGAGACTGTTTAATCTTGTACGTGTATTTATATCTTTATATGTATTAAGAGTCATATGTTTGTGTGGTGGCTTGTGTATATTTACACACTGTTATGTGCACTTATGTACACATACATATCTATATACGCATTTCTTCTGTTTTTCCTTTATTATTTTATGCACCCCCCCACTTTTTTTTAAACAATAGATTTCCAAATTTTTATCCCAAAATTTTTACCCATTGTTTTTTTTTTCCTTCCCTTTTTATTTCATTTAACAATATCTTATTACTATATATTCACTTTTTTCCTCCTCTTCTCCACCCGTCAGATGTTACATCTTCCTGAAATTGACAACTTTGTCCAACAATTTTCGGCTACAACTAGATACACGCAAGACGTCTTTCCCCCTCCTCCTCCACAACTCTTTTCATCTATGTTTATAATCTTACTCACCCTAATAATAATAATAGACCGGCCTAATGCTTCTACACTGATCAAAATTTTAAATTTATTTTCATAAAAAGTTTCGCACATCGAGGAATCAGTCAGAGATCAGGTTTTTGCTAATAATATGATCTCCACCAGAAAATATACAGTCTACAAAAACATCTGTTGGGGAGAATTCCCATTTCTGTTTATCGCTCCATTGATGAATAACACAAGTGTGTCCAAAAATTCTGGACTTTCTTTCCTGAATTCATTTGTCATATGGTTAATAATTAATATTTAATAATTTTTTTTGTACTGATTATATTGGTGCCCTTTCATTTGTCCTTGTTTTATTAACTAACCTATCTATTTTATTTATTTGTATAATATTAGGTTGGTGCAAAAATAATGTCGTTTTCTCACTTAGTAACATATGTGAGAAAACGACATTATCTTTGCACCAACCTAATATATATATATTAGGCACACACACACACAAACAGTTTGTCCACAGCATTGTTTAGTCATTTTGGGTGTGGTAGGTGGCCTGATAGGAAAAAAAGAATGCAAAGACTGAGGTTTGTCTCAAATTTTTGAAGGTCAACTTTAATGGATAGATGCTGTTTCTAGGAGGTGGTCCCAAAATACCAACACTGCAAATAATGAGGGATGATATAATAAATCTTAGAGACAGATTTAGGAGTGAAAGTGGATGAGGTTGTAAGAGATGACGAGAAGCAAAGAATTTGCTGTCAAAAACATTCAGTAAATCCAACATTATTATTATACTCTTCAAATAGAAGCATCAAGTGAATTTTTTTATTCATTTGCTATATAAAAATAGTGTGCTTTAGAATAGATTTTTTTTTACCATTAAATACAGAAAATGAAAAATAAAAAATTTGGCAATGAAAGAAGACTGGTTTACTAATGCTTATTATAAATTATTATTTAGAAACAAGGACATTATCTGATGCTTATAATCCTTACATTAAACATGTTATATTAATAAAACAAGTTAAAAGCTGAATAATACAATTTCTGGAATATATCATTCAAAGAAAATCAAATTAAGCTTAAAAATATTGTAAGGTTTGTGAAGAAAAACTTTATAAATCTATAAATTAAGATCAATTTTAGATAATGGATTTAATTTTTTTTAATCTGACATTTTTTTTATTACTTCAAATGTTATTTTTAGCAGATACCCATATTTGAGTAGATGCTCAATTTATTTTAAATAGTATATATTTTGTATACTTCTATAGAGTACACAGGCCAGTAGACAAAATATATACTGATTAAAATAAATGGAGCATCTACTCAAATAAAAAAAAAAAAAAGAAAAAAAAAAACATTTAAAATAAAAATAAATTAAGATTCAAATTATACTAGATGATGTATTAGAACATACTCTATTAATCAATCAGTTTCTAACAATAAAAAAAAAAAACATCTTTTTATCAATTTTTACCAATTTAAATAAAATAATTTATAATTTATAGAGAAAAATACAAATTAGACAGTGTTTAAAACATTAAATTATTAATTTGCAAAGTTACAGCTTTTAAACATGTATAGTTATTAATGAAGACAAAAGGAAAACTTAGCTGATGAATTTCATCCTCTGAGGGACTTTATCAAGGTACTTGGATTGATAAAGTTTCTCAGAGGATGATACATGTCAGCTAAGTTTTCCTTTTGTCTTTATTCGTGTTGTCATTTTACAGAAATCAAATTAAGCTTAAAAATATTGTAGGGTTTGTGAAGAAAAACTGAAATTTTTACACCTAGTTATAAAAAACTTTATACTCTTGAAATAACATACTTTAAATTAGAACGAAGTATTTTTCTGCTAAATATTCACATGCATTTTGTGTCTACTACTACATCCACATGCCAGGTATAAATAAAAGGACAACATATCAAATAGGCAATCCATATGGAGTACTAGTTGCAGTCAGAGTAAGAAGAATCTTCCTATGTTTAGTCTATTTCCTGTTGTATGAAAACTGTTTTCATAAGAAACTGGTCTAATAAATAAATTTTGTAAAATACCTCAACTTCTGGAAGATAAAATTTGGGATTTACACCTTATCTGTTTTCTTCTTTTCCTTTATCTTAGTGGAAGAGTTCCATATTTTCTACAAGGCCAAAATTTTCACCCCCACTCATCTTTCCACAATATTTTAAAAAAATCTCAAATTAATCAGATCTGGTTTAATCTCATAACTACCACCACACTAATTTTGTACTCAACTGACTTTACTAAGTCAGTCGAGTGCAAAATTAGATTATTAAGAGTGTTAAAATATTGGAAACAGAAAGGATTACATATTAAAGTCAAAACTTAGAACCTCTCCTGAAGAAAAGAAAAAAAAAAAAAAAAAAAAAAAAAAAAAAGAAAAGAAAAAAGATTTACAATATTATAAATTGAAAAATTCAAAATAAAATATTGTGTATTCACTTTAAACTTTTACAATATTAAGTAGTTATTATTTCCTTTAATTTATAACAAAATTTAACTAATGATCAAAAGTGATTACAGTGACCCAAGAATTTTACCATCTGCAGATTGCTAACCACAGATCCAATTATCAGTATTCGAATCCAATCAGTAAGACTTTAGTATTCAAAAATCGTGTTTAAGTAAAACTAGTTTGCAAAATATATTTCAAAGGATTAAATATAAAATGGAAAATACAAGTCCTTTATTAATAATAGTAAATTTTGAAAATATAAAAAATAATCAATTTAAATCTTCTCACAGCCTTCTGACTCATCAAATTATATTAATTTGAGCTCTACCCCCTACACACACACAGAAATTCATAAGTGGAAAACATGAAAATATGTTCCAAATAAAGACAATTTTCAAAATTTCAATTATGGTTTGAAAATAAGGTGCTTTTTCTCTGAAAATCTTGGGATATGAGTAAATGATTTAACATTTCCAGCAATTTCACACACACAAGGCCTAATGTAAATAGTTTTGATTGATAAATTTAACTGAATACAAAGGAAAACTCACAAGCAAATTCTTTTAGCATTGGAACATTTTCTTTTTTTAATCTATAATAGTAAGATTTTTATACTATTATTTTTGAAATATTATGGATTCTATCTTCAGTACACACATTTCTAGCAACTTTATTGTTTTAGATTTAAAATAAAAAGGTTTTAGTCAGTTTGTAGAAACAAAAAAAAAAACAAACTTTGAACTCCAATTACCTAACCTTAAAAATGTTACTGATGCATTTCTTTCCTTGTCTCTTAACATACACATCTGACATTTAACATATCTTCAAGTCATGTCATAGAGCCAATTGCCATTATGAATAAATAAGTAAATTATTGATAATGTGTCAGTTAAGAGAATTCCTTACAATTTCAATAAGCTGAACATTTCAACTTGAGTCACTTTTGACCTACATAAGCATTTCTTTAAAACTTCCTATCCAACTGGCTACATCCGTTGATCAGTTCAACTGTGAATAAATGGCAGAAATCAAATTAAATCCATGCCTGCTTATCTGCTTTTATTTTTATACTTTTTTTTATAAAAGTATAAAATAATTTGGGAAGTTCAGCTAAATAAACCTGATTTTTAAAGACTTGGTTTATTCATCTATACAATCACCTGACAAATATAACATTTTGACAATATCAAATGCTCTTTTTTACTTTTTCTTACTGGGTAAAAACTTCTTTTGAAGGTAATGGGTTGATTGGAATTAGTATATCTGTGATATATTAACACAATGAAAGAAATGAACAGACAAGAAAAAATTGAATGTCAAATATGCATGGAATTGAAAAACGTTTTATATACAGATATGCCATACAAGACAATTATATACAAATATTATATACCTCACAGAGAAACTATAAGACATGAACACAACAAACATTGTGAAAGGATGAAAATTGAGAGAATTTTATTTGCAATATTTCTCTAAAGGGGAAAATGTTCAAGTCAGTGGTATCTTATGTTCCTTGTTGGAAGCAAGTTGCTTCCATTTGTTTACTTTACTGCTGCAGGCTTATGATATTGATTCTCTCTCAGTCTACATAGCAACTGGTGTTTGTCAACACTATCTCTGAGCTGACATTAGTCACCAGGCATAATTCATCCTATGAAAAGGGAGATAGTCACCCTCTGCAACCCTATAAATGACATACTTCCTTTGTATTCTTTATCATAAACTATTAACACTACCTATTATCTCTTTCACATTTCAGAGCAATCAAGAAATATCGTGATATAACAATGTATATATGGGCCATGTAACACCACGTTGTATTGCTTTTTGTCATTGACACATTTGTGCATCTTTTTTTTTTCACATTAACCAATATGTGAGAAGCAAATAAATTTTTGTACTACTTTAAATCTTAAAAAAAAAAAAAAAAAAAAAAAAAGAAAAAAAGACCGATTTTCAGGAAATAAATATTAGAGTCCAACCACTTTCATCCAGCACTTTTTTTTGAATCAGCCACAATTGGTTTGTTGAATGGCTAGGAGAGGAGCATCACATGTTGTTTACAACTTTCTGCAACATCAACAGCAGCAGAGCATTTTGGTGATATGGGTTTGCTCATTTCTTATATATAGCTGCATATTTACCCATTCAGGATAGTATATATTTTGGGTTTTAGATGCTTTTTTTAGCATTTATATTGCATGAAATGCACTAAAAACCTTGTTTGAAAGCATTAACCATTGTTTTAAACTTTGTTCCATCTTTGATTATATATGTTACGAACTTGTAGCATATAGGTTAACCACAGGTTAAAAAAATGGAAAACATGGGATCTTTTCTTGGTCTTCACTCAGGAATGGAAGTGACACAAGGGAGTCAATGAAGAACAGACACAAAACAATGGATTTCAAAATAAAACATTTATTTATAAATACATAAACAGGTAAAGAAAGAAAATTCATTTAACAAAGGGGAAGGGGACCATGAAAGAACAGAAGGAGTGAGTGAATACATACATATATATATATATATATATATATAAAAAAAAGATCAAGTCAAGAAAATCAATTTATCTGTCAGCCGAGTTGATATTTCCACACAAAATTCTGATTCACCAAAGCGAGAGTTCTCATGTGAAACAATATTTTGGTTGGCTGGCAATTTTCCTGGGTTCCTTTTCTTTCGGAAATGCTCGGGGGTCCACAGCATCTCGTACAGGCATTTTGTTGGTCAATTCAGTTTTGTAGCAGTCCTTTCATCTCTAGTCAACAGACTTTGCTGTCTTCTTCATTTCAGTGGGCAGTTCATTTGGAATCGGGACGATACGCCTAGCGATGTTCATCTGCCACTGGTCAGATGGAAACTGAAAATCCTTTTTTAGATTTTTGCTGTCCCCAAAGACAGTCATGTGGGTTCCCTTTGTTCTTGACCGGGTACACAGGAGGACAGGGCACAAATCATGCAGTGTTTGCATTACGGACAAAAATTCAACTAGTTCTGATCACATGAATCACAGCAAGAGATCCTGATGGTGCCTGGAATTCACTTATGGTCAACTACCTGATAGCTGCGGGATTTTGGAACCAGGTCATTCTCACGTCAGGCTGCTTCAAAGTTCATGGGCCCGTGGCTTATGGGTGGAAGAGTAGATAAAGAGGGAAAGAATTTGTGAAGAGAAGAGGAGGATGTGGCTGATATTCGCTCGCAAGTTGAAAGCATTGTATTTTATCTATTTTTATTTATTTATTTTTTTATGCCTAACTAATTTTCGACTAGAATCTGGGATTTTTCTTTGGGGGTGCTTTTTAGCCTTACACCTATATGGTTAATAAAATTGTGGGTACGTCACAAAATGTGTGTGTGTGTGTGTGTGGAATTAGCTGGTAAGACTATTTTTATGTTGGGGTTTTTATGGGTGATATTTGTCATCCAGAATTTTCAGCCGTACCCCCAGAGTGGCCTGGTCTCAAAGATTAAAGAGGTCAGACTATACAATGACGATATTGATTGCAACAAAGTTTTGAATATAAATAAAACTTTAAAAATAGCACATAATAAAATTTTTCCCAGAATACAATAAAAAAAGTCATCAAGATAAACTGTGTTCTAAAGTTTACAGATTAAGTATTTTTATTTGTAACTTCCTCTTTTTTCATACATTTTAGCTAATATGTTCTTTTATCTTCTGCGGGGTTTGGTGACATTTGATAGTCTTTAAAAAAAATCCTTTAGCAATTGTCCTTTCTCTTTGATTTTTAAGTAGTGACAGCTTGATGCAACATCCATCCAAAGAAGATAGCGGCCAAGACAAAAAATAAATTAATGAGGAAGCTAACCTAGAAGAAACTGAATAGTGTCAAGATGAGTCTTTATACAATGATGAAAGTAAGCAAATAATTTAAGAGCAAAACAAACTATCAAGTAGAAATTGATGAAATTTCAAATTGTCTAAAGTAGAAGCCCATAATTTTGTAAAGTTGCTGTAGAAAGATATATATTTGATAAATAGAAAGGTTGCAAATGATAAAAAATTAAAAATTTTAGTATATCACTTAAATTACTTATGTACTGTTTGAAAAAATCCCACATACTATGAACTTTACATACAAAACTCCAAACATCTTTATCTCTCTAACTACTTCCAGTACACTTAATGTTTTATTTCAGACTAGCCAAGGTACTAAGTGTTGGCTGGGTATACATGGCTGCAATTGTATAACCACACCACCCTGATTGATTCTTGTGCGTTCATTAGGAATTTTTTTTATAACACCTATTTTATATTTTAAAAGACATTAATTATTAAAATTAACATGGCCAGTTTCTACTTATGGGTTTTTTATATAATGAATGTATTGTTACTAGACTCCACAAGAACATCAAAGAATGGGAGTTTTTTTTGTTCGTTTTTTTTTTATTAAGTTCATAGGTAAAGTTGAGGATGTTATTTTTTTTTTTTTTTTTTTCAAATATAGTTTTGAGATTGTAAAACAGACATACACACACATTTTTTTTATCATAATTTTTTTTCATATAGACAAAAACAATTTACTCATGACAAAGATGCAACTTCATTTTGGTGCTTTCAGTTGCACTAGTTGAGGGGCAACTAAATGCAGCAAAACAAAGTTGCATCTTTGTTGTGAGTAAATTGTTTTTGTCTATATGAAAAAATTATGATAAATAATTATTGCTCTACTATTAGTATTGAGCCCTCTTGAATTAATGCTGTGAACATTAGAATTTATATTTTCATTCTCATTACATTTGGAGATTATATAAAATTTAGTTTTAAGGTATGGTATACTTATAGAGTAAAAATGCTTAGTATCCAGGATTAAGTGTATAAATATAAGAAGTGTGGGCACTGCTGTCAACACTGTTTTATGCTTGAATGCAATATTCAGATCATGATGACCTGAAGATTACATTCAAGCATGAAAAACTGTCACCACTCTGTGCCGACATCAGTGTCCAGACCTATATATATCCTACAGAAATTATTTGTAATTTCCACAAAAAATTTAATTTAATAAAATGTTTCATTTTTTTTTGTTTTGTTTTGTCCAGTAGATGTTTTAACATTTATTGGGCTTTTTTTCTTTTTTTTAACTCAAAAGGGGTTCATTTCTCCCCCACCAGATTAAAAATGTTGGTTTATCTTTATGCATGAAATAAACTATCAATATTAATAATGATATTTATACTTAAAATCCTCAAACCTAGAATGACTTAGGACTAAATATTATCATTTCCAAATGACTTTAGTATTGTCAATGTAAATCAAGCAAGCAATATCCCTAACTTTTAAATATTCAAGTTAAAAAAAAAAAAAAGGTATTAAAATTATGAATTAAAGATTATTTAACTTAAAAGATAATTAAACCAAGCCTTTAAATGTTTTATTTTTTGTAATGCATGTTTGAAGGCATGGTTTAAGATGAGTGCTCAGCATGTTTTTTTTAAAAGAGCCTGCCACTCAAAATACAATTCATAAAAATTCCTTCATTTTTTTTCCGATGCTAAATGAGCTAAATCATTTTTTTTTAAATTTGTATTAACAATTGCAGATATTAATGGCAAGTAGAGATAGGTGTGCCAAAAAAAATCAAATTACAAGAGGCATTTATTTTATTAGAAAAAAGTTTGGTTATTTTTTTTTTGCTTTTAATTTTTAAAAAACATTTTTTTCCCCCCCAAGAGATTAGATTTTTCTTTTTATCATTAGCTGATGATTACTCTTGAGTACTAGTGTGTGTATCCAAATGAAATGTTTGCTAACAGGTATTCAAATCAGCAAAACTGACAGCCCAAAAGGAAATTACCTTCCTACTCATTCTAACTGCACCATATTGTGCAGGAGTTGCAATTGTTTTTGTTTTTTTTTTCAGTTTAAATCTTCAAATTTTAAGGACAATCTGCTTGTCAAAGAAAATAAATAAATAAAAAATGTCCAATTTTATGATTCTGTGAATATTGTTTGCAAGAGCAAAGGAAGCAGCTAACTTTACTTTGTCAATAATAATAAAACAATGTAAATATTGTTTGTTTGTTCTTTGTTCATAATGTGATCAATTTAATTAAGCAGTATGTATTTTTTTTTTACATGCCTAGAGATAAAAAAATGTTAAATATTTTTTTTACCATACTGTGTTGCTTCAGCTGAGTTAATGTTTTTTTTCTTTAAAAATTTTATTGCATTTTGAATGTTTATGCTAAATTAAATTATATATTTCTATTAAGTAACATCAATCCATTATAGTTATTTTTTCTTGGAACTGACCTATCTACAATAGAATGCTTGACAGTTTATTCAATAGGAAACATACTGTTCCTAAAAAAAAAATTTAAGTAAACTTAAATGAAATAAAAAGCACAAAAATTCATGAGCCACACCTGACCTACTTGAGTTTTATTTTAATAAAATAAAAAAAAAAATAAAATAAAACATGCAAAATTGATTTATAGATTCACAAGGTCAAGTGAATAAGGAAAGCTTAAAGAGGCTGGCATACAGAAGGATTAAATTAGCATGATTTCATCCTTCACAGAGTAAAGATGCTGACTCATTCCTTGCAGGTGGGGGGTGATTTTTATTTCATGGTACCATGGTAATTGTGCTTGCAGAAAATAAAAATAATAAAAGTGAAGAATAATTTATTTGTAAAAGAGCTATCCTTTTTCTGGCTACCTGGTTAGGCATATATTTTTATTAAAAAAAAAAACAAATATATATATATATATATATATATATATATATATATTTCATACACACACAATTAATCAAAAAAGATAAAAGAAAGACTGGATATATTTTTATTTTTATTTTTGGCACTTAAATTCCTATATAGTTAAAAGTGAATATTAAATCAATTATTTGGGGGTGTTTTTATCATGTTTCCAAACAATTTCTTCTACAAAATATGTCAAAATACTTTAAATGCTCTCACTATTCCTTTACATTCATGTCTTCAAGATATAATATTTGAAATATTCATATTTATTTTGATGAAAACTAAGCAGAAAACTAAGTAACCATATGACAATATCTAACACCATAATATAATGAGACATCTTTTGCAACAAAAAAAATTAAAAAAAATAAAATATATATATATATATATATATACACACACACACAACTTTTAAAGAGGAAAAATATCAGACATGTTTTTTGAATTCAGAAACAAGTTGAAAAGTAACAAAAAAGAAGAGAAAATAAGTTAAAGTGAAAGTTCTTAAGATAACTGATCTTATTTTTTTTATGACCTAAATATATCCTCATTAAGTTGAAATACATCAAAACTTAATAGGGATAAAAAAAAAAAAAAAAAAAATACTTCATTGACTGTTTTATTGATCACCTAACTTTCATTGCTACAAGTAAAAATATTTTTATCCATCACCGATATTACTGCACTTCATGACTTCTAGATTCTGATACATTAGTGTAAAATCCATTCAAATTGAAATACATTTACTATTTTTAATTATCATCATAAGCAGAGAATTAAATATATATATATATATATATATATATATATAGACATCATAATGACCAAGTTAATCATTAACAATATTTCATCTTTCCATTGCTTTTTATTATAACTTCCATCATTCTATAATTATTGGCATGTAGCATAGATTGAGAATAAATAAACCTCTAGAATAAAAGGGACATGGCTGGCTTTGGATTACTTCAACTGGTTAGTTTTCATAGCCTAATTGGTAAAGCAGCTGTCATAAAGGCAATTCTCTCAATGATAATGGGCCAGAAACTTGTTCTTAGTTTCTAACCCAGTCTGTTTACTAACAATCACTAAATTTCTGGTATGTGGTGATATTATTTATACTTTTTATATTCAGACTATTGTCCTCATCTTTGTTGTTGCTATCACAACATTTCAGCTGATGTTCCCTTCAGCCTTCCTCAGGTTTATATCAATCTGGATAACCTACAGCAAACTCTAAACTGATCCCTTTATTTAAGCTATGGGGTTAGACCATTCTCATTTCACTGCTCATGTCTAGGAATATCATGAAGTTCTTATTTTTATTTAGTTATCGAGTTATTGCTTGCCCATTTCCACTAAGTGCAACTATATACTGCCTAACACAGGTATTGAACTCACACCCATCATGTCACTAAAACAACTCTTGTCCACTAGGCCATTGCAATAGCAACAACAGGAGATGAGGACTATAGTCCTAATATAAATAGTGTAAATAACGTTAATGTGAGAAATCCTATTAATCAATTTCTCTTACCAATCTGATCAAGATTTGACACTGAGTACACCTATATCATTAAGTGTTTGTCTAATTAGAAAGTTTACTGAAATATATGAATTCTTTAGAGATTTGGGTTTAGCCTCCATTACCATGTCATTTATTTAAATTTGATGAACATACAAGAATTGCTAAGTAATATTGGTAAGCAGAATTTTCATAAAATCATTTGTTCACAAGCTAAAAAGCCACCAAATAAACATTCTACAACATCAATAAATTCTGATGTGGCTTAGCTTATATAATACTTTTTAATTTATGCCACATTAATCAATAAAAACAAAAAAAAAAAAAAATAATCCTTAAACTAGTAAAAATACTTATTCAGAATAAAATGATCATCTGAAATATTGAAATAATTAGATTTGAAATATTAGATGAACTTTCTCTGGAAATTAACAAAAATCTACATCAAGCATTTAATCCAGTTTTTATTGAAACTACATTTTGAGTTGGTTCAAGTTGTGTTAAGTGTATTCACAAGTCATATGATCTTAATGCATAAGATATATTTGAAAAATATTCAGATATATATTTTTATTTCATTTAGTTAAGTCTCTTGTTGTACATTTGTAATAGATAAACAATAATTCAATGAAATTAAATAAACTAACAAAGTTTAATAATGACTTCAGCCATTTGAAACAGAATAGCACCAGTTAACTTTGCTAGTAAAATATAAAAACAAATGAAATTGAAATGATGGACACAAAATTACTTATTAAACTTTATTTTCTTAGAGGATCAACACTGATATTGTTTCTCTTTTTAAAGACAGCATTGATGTAAGAATCTCTGCTTAAGGGTGTCTGGTAGATCAGATTACATCCATTTTATTCAATGTAGCCCAGGCTTTAGCTATGCAATTTTTCACATCCTTCTCAGTAGAATTTATTTCACTTTTTAGGCATGTAAAAGATTCAACAGATTTTATTGATTCACGTGAGACAGTTTGTACTGAGCCTTGTAGGTTGAAGCCTATGAATTCAGTTTTAGAGTCATTGACAGTCCAACTACAACCTGGACATTAACTAAAACTCTATAGTCTAAGCTTGATGGAACCTACACACAGATGCAGAGAGCTATACTTAATATCTTCTGGAGAAAACATCCAACTAAATCACAGCTCTATGGATCCATCCCTGATAATTCTACAATCATATGTAAATGCAGGATGCACTTTGCAGGACGCAGTTGGCAAGCAAAAGAAGAACTCACAAGTGATCTACTGTTCTGGACACTTAGCCATGGAGCAAGATGAGTTGGTCGTCTAGCAACTACGTATATTGGTCAATATTGGAAACATATACATTAGCAGATATGAAGATTGTATATAATTAGAATTAAGGTCTTACTTGGTGAGTTGATTTGATCATTGTGGAGTCAATGATTTAGCAAGAAAAAGGCAAGACAAAATGTAGCTCTGGAGTAGACTTGAGACACTGACAGATTAGATCCAACTGGCCAGGCAAGTTAATTTTCATGCCTATAGCCTGACTGTGCATTTCTTAACCTTTGACATGTGCATAAGGTATTGAACTCACACTCTTTGGGTCCTGTCACTGGATCTAACTAATGCCTTTATCCACTGTGCCATGTGTCCTTGAGGACAATAGTCCGAATAATGTAAATAGTGTACATAATACCTCATCTCAGAAATATAGACAGATGACATATCCAATTGGTAAAATCTTGTTCAAAATAAAAACTACTTTCCAATATATATTCAAAAGGAATAAAAAAGGAAAGAGACAAAAGAGATGCACATAATGTTAGTCTTTAATAAAAATTATTTTGAAAACAAAAGAAAAAAGTCTAAGTTATCAGGACCTGAGGAGGAAAGCTCAAATTAATAAAAAAAATTAAAAAAAAAAAAACAAAAAAAAAAAAAACTGTTTTATTCATTTACTATGAAAAGGCTTTTGTCTAATTCTTTCCCTTATTACTGTTGGTTTGCTTCTTAAGTATATTTCTTAGCAGGAAACTGAAGTTTCATCCCCTCTGTCCTTAAATCATTTCTAGAACATGTGAGAGGATCTAAACTAGAGAATTTAACACACACAGAACATCATGGAGGCAAGAAAAACCGAGCAAATGGTGAGTAACCAACTGATTTTTAATGAATGGATGGAGAAGGAGATGGTAATATCAAAAAGTGACTTAGAACAATAGGAGACAGGATGTTACGACAAGCCATGATCACCAATGTCTTGAAGGGACATAATACAGAAAAGAAATCCTTAAGTGGAATCCATTATAATGAGGTGGGGGGGTGTCTCTTGGAAATTTTTTTTTTTATTTTTAAACCAAAAATAAGATTCTATTGTATATAATTAGAATTAAAAGTATTTAAATTCTGTCTTAAGCCTTGTAAGAAAAATGTTAGTGGCAATAATCACAAGTGTTTAAACCCAGACAAAAATTATTTATTCATACAAGACTTTAGTACATTGGAACAATAAAGTACTTGTCACAGAAGTCATTCTCATATATATATATATATATATATATATATATTTACATACAAAGAATTAATCACACATAGAATCAATCAGAAATATTAATGCCATTAATGGTGACATCCGTCACTAGAGACATAATATATGCATTAAAATACTGTTAATCCATAGAGTGAAGTGATCCTCGTTGAAACCATAGATGTCGGTAGTTGTCAGTTTATTTGATGTTAAAATGCTAGTACTTACGAATAGTCCTCTATTCATCATCAGGCATGTGTTTTTTTTCCTTATAAAATCAAAAACTATATTTTATAAGGAAAAAAAAAACATGCCTGATGATGAATAGAGGACTATTCGTAAGTACTAGCATTTTAACATCAAATAAACTGAAAACTACCGACATCTATGGTTTCGACGAGGATCACTTCACTCTATGGATTAACAGTATTTTAATGCATATATTATGTCTCTAGTGACGGATGTCACCATTAATGGCATTAATATTTCTGATTGATTCTATGTGTGATTAATTCTTTGTATGTAAATTATATGCTGCCTAATGTTTTATGTTTTTATATATATATATATATATATATATATATATATATATATATATATATGTGTGTATGTATGTATATGTGTGTACACAGACAGAAAATTTTCTCACTAGTTCACTGAAGTAACAGCTTGAAATTGAGATTATTCTTATTTCAAATGTAAATCATATTTCTATATTAACAGTTGGGAAAACAAACTACCTTGTTAAATTTAGGGATGTGTGGCTGGTGTAATGGACAGCAGAATTTGAATTCCAATTGGCTTAGTTACATTCACTTATGTGCAAATACCCTTGGAAAAAGGTATGATTCCATCTCCTCCCATCAATTATAGGTTAAATAGTAAAAGTTGTTTCTGGAAAAATCATTGTTATTCTCAACAAAAAAAAAAAAAAAAATTAAATTTAGAGCTTTTTGATAAATATACAAATAAAAATGTCCAAGTGTTTCTTCACTGTCTTATATTTTCCTTCAATTTCAAAATCCATTATATTGAAAACATGCCACAACTAAAACCAGCAATAAAGAATAAAACCAAATTACAATTTTTTTTTTTTTGCAAAAATTCTATTCAGTCTCAAATTAAATCACTTTAATACCCTTAAGATTAAGTTAAAATCATGTTAGTTTATTATTTAGACAAACACAAGTTTGGCAAAAAGTCACAATTATGGAACTCTTAAAGAGCATTTATGTTATTAACAATATATGGTTCAGAATATCAATACAAACAATTTTTCAAATTGTTAATTGGTATTTCTTGGTATGAAGATTTTATCTTCTTGCTTAACGTTACAACATTAATCAAATAATCAAGTCCTAGTAAATACACCCACCTTTATTTCACATCATTATCTTTATTGGTTATGCTAAGGATAATAGCTTGTCTGGAACTGATAAGCAATAAATTACTGTCAAAATGCTTCCCAGATTTATAATTTCAAATTGAATCTTTGATATTGCAGCAGATTTAATAATAATCCAAATATCATAATGCTCTATTCAATAAGCAATAATTTCCATGATTCTCTGTAACTTGTAAAACCATATTTATCAGAAAATGTATTTGGAATCTGTTCACAAATACCAAACTTTGACAAATTTCTTTTAGAATATTTCATTTTTTAAAATAGAACAGGAACAAAAATATGTGAAAATGCTAAATACAAGTAGACATATATTAATTCCCTTTTCAGAAAGCTGCAGTTTTCTTGCCTTCATTTTACAAAGTAGGATTACAATGTGCATCCTGAAGTTTGAAGGCAGTAAAATATTGGTTGCAACGAAAGCTCTCCATGTTTTTTAAGTGAATTTCAAAGACAATATTTAGATATTTGTATATGGATTTATTCAACTAGCTATGTAGCATTTTGTTCCACTACCTTTCACCATCTTTGAGGCAGTTTCACGACTCCATTTCAAAATATGGCATCTTTCTAGCTGATAAACTGGTATAAGAAGTTTTTGCAGGATTTTGCAGAAGTGAAGTTCTTCCCATTAAGAGAATTGTATAGGGATCAAAATAAGTGGTAATCTGAAGGTGCAAGTTCAGGTGAGTACAGCAGGCTGGGAGCCAAGAAGTACCAATTTCTGTCAAATCTTTAACAAGACATTAGGTATAGCATTGCCATGATGGAAGACTGAACCCTTCCGATTAGCCAATTCTGGATGATTTTCATCAATTAATACTTCTAATTGGTCCAACAGAAAAAGGTGCTTGTCTGAATTCAATGTTATATTTTGTGGAAAGACCTCTTAATACACAATTCCCTTCTAATACCACCAGATACACAACATCACCTTTTTGGATGCAGACAAGCTTTTTAGTGTGGTTCATGGTAACTCATTTTGTTTTCCCTTTTTGTTGCATTTGAACAGAGAATCATAGATAAATAATCGATTATTCAGTTTTGATCACATGGAAAGACAGAAAAAACATACCAGAGAAACTACTTGGTTTCGGTGAGAAAATGAAAGGAGGAAGGGGGGATGAAAGTGCTTAATGTCTGTTTCAGTGAAATGGAAAAGTTGTCAGCTTAAAATCTTTTCATTTTTATTACCTTGCTTCTTTAAACCAGTATCCATATTTATGACTGTTATTGTAATATTTTTTTAAGTTATTAAGTGCAAATATTTAACAATGCAATAGGGTAATTTTTATAGCTATCTGTTGTAGAACTTGCTATGAGCTTATTCAATCATTAACTGAAGAATTAAGATTCATCAGAAAATTCAAATCGGAAAACCAGGACATTTTCATGGTTATTTCCAGTCAAAATAAAAGGTTGTAATGAAAAAAGTTTTATTCATAAAAATAGAAGACTTTGTTCTACTTACTGTACATATTTTACTCAGCCATATACAAGAATAGCAATTCAATGGTAAGTTGGAATGACAAATCAATATGTAGCATAAAAAAAAAGAAACAATTTCTACTCTGTCTATTTTATATTATGCCATTGTATATGAATGCATGCATGCATTTATGTATGTTTCTTGAAAATTATGTAACAATTTATGCAAAGATGGGGTGGGAGCAAAGAAGTAGTTAGAGTAATTTCACTGGTAAAGCAGGCTTGTTATTATATTCTATTTCATTTGATATTATCAGAAGTCTATGACAGATCTATCAGGTTTATTTTTTTTCTTTTAGGTAATCATTAATATTATTTTGCTCTTATCTTTCTTTGTTATGATTCACCTCAGGCATTTATGATTTTCTTTTTCCAACAGCAAATTCTTCATTGCATTGATCCACAAATTTTACTGCTTTTCTTTTGTTCATCATGGACTTTTAAAAGATATTTTTAATGCAAGTTGAATGCCTACTCATAAGACAGTAGCTAGCATGCTAAACCTAAATATGAAGAAGTATCTGCTGATATTTTGCAAGTCCTGGTTAAATTAATCTTAAATCAAACTGTGAGAAGTCCATTAAAGTTTAACTGTTTGTAACACTTTCCTCTACCACAATGTATTTTGAAACCTTTAAAGATTTTTCTAAACAAATACTACTTAAGAAATTGAAATTTTCAAATTAGGAAATTAATTCATGTTCTATCTACAGAAATTCAAATTATACCCCCTTACTTTGCTGCAGATATCACATGTACATGAAATTTATTTTTGTTATAACCAACTTCTATTTTGATTAAATCTTAAACAGCTACTTATGTCAGATAGACATTTAAATTTATACAAGTTGCTAAATGTTATTTTATAATGTAGTAAAATGTCTACCAATTTGACTAATTTAGTTATATTTAAATGTCTTGTTATTCTATTTATTAAGCTCAGGCATAAAAAAAAATTTAAGCAACTTGATTACTAATTCTTGTGTAAACATAACCACAGTCCTTGTCCAACTTGTCACCAATTAAACAAATCACTAATCACTACATTGTGCTTTGATTCTTATTTGTGTCAGTGTGAACAAAAACTGGGAAAAACCATCGTACATTCACAAGTGAAATAATGCTGCAGTTAAATAAAAAAAAAAAAAAAAAAAAAAAATGAAACCATGAATCCTGTTTCTAATATATTTGGTCCTTTATTCACTGGATTCACCAGGTACCTTCTGGGGATTAAGTAGGGGACACTTGGGACATCTTCACATTAACTTTTGTCTTCTCATGACAGACTAACAATCATGATATTCTCTTTAACCAGCAAGAACCACAACTGCTCCTCTGCCCATACCAGATGCAATTGTCACTTCATCATTGACAGCTTGTCAGAACCTAATACCTAGCTTCTTTCTGAATGCTATCTTGTCACCCTCCATGGGCAACTTGCAACAGACTATTCCATTATGTGGTCTAACCAATAACCAGAACTTGTTACCTTCCAGCTGAATGGCATTGAAACCCAAAAGTTTTTCATTTATTTATTTGCTTCACTTCTCCAGACAGTAGGTGGCTTCTTTGGAGATCTCATATCTAGGCTTTACTATTGGACATAAAACGCCAAACTCTTCAATCCCAGATAAAATTATTTAGAGCCCACTTGACTTCCTAGGTCTTCTAATCATGACTGGATTCCATTATATCAAACTTATGCAAAAATTAAGCAACCTGAATACTATTCAAAATTCCTAAGTTATATATATATATAAATAAATAAATAAATGCATACTTTCTACATACCTTCCCAAATGTTAACTAGGATTATAAAAAGTAGGTAGAATGAACTTTCTGATTTAACTTCACATTATGAATTAGCCGAAAATTGCTTAAATGAAACTAACACCCACATGAAAGCAAACACTATCTTATCGAGATTAAAAAAGAAATAGCTTCACAATATTAAATTGTTATTTGTGCCGGTTACATTCCTTTTAACTAACAATTATTATATACAAAGTGTTAGCTACCAAGATGTCTATATTAACCACTAACAGTTTCACAGCTAACATATATGCAGTAGAAATAGTAAATAGCTTCAAATATGATGGCTTGCATATTTGGTGCTCAACTTACACTTTTATAGGTCAGACACTTTCAGATTTGTATTAGAAAAATAAATAAAATGGAGGCAGGGTTGAAGAATTTCTTTATATTTTTTTTTTTTAAAGGATTGCAATTGTTATATAATCCATGTTTACTCCTATTTATTATCACATAAAATTTTTTTGTTCTCCAGTCAATATAAAACTTAAATGCAAACCATAATTACGGGAATGTTAAAAAAAATTTTTTTTAAATTCTAAAATATAGTGGAAACTTCAGTTTTAGTTAACCAAACTTAATTCTCTTTTTAAGACATAAAAATATTTCTATATACTAAAAGATTCCTCCCTAATTCCTGAAAGAAAAAAAATTACATCTATCCTACATTTTGCAAAATAGATATTTCAAGTTTCTACCCTACAATATTGCTTTTCTTTTCTATCCATCAAGAATATAATTCAAGACCATTAAAATATGAATTTAGTGTGCACACACACACACACACATAATCGAAAGTGAGCCAAGTGAACAGACACTTGAAGACAGTTGGAGAGTAGCATAGCTGAAACGTTGTGATAATAACAAAGACAAGAATGTAAATAATGTGACTGTGTGTGCATGCACATGTTATTTACATTCAGATTAATATGCTTGTCTTTGTTATCACAACACTTCAGCCATACTGCACTCCAGCCTTCAAGTATCCGTTCATCTGTGTAAAGTTTGAGGAATTTAAAACTGAACCCTTTATTTAATCTATAGGGGTAGATTATTCTTTTTTTTTTTTTCTTTTTTTTTTTTAATACTGCTCAATTATTTATTACCATTCCTGTTTCAACTGAGTTTGAGTGACCTAGTCCAGAGATTGAACTCATAAGTCACAATCAAATTCACAAGCCAAGGCTTTAATTCTCTAAGCTATTGTCTGATTTAGAATAAATGAAGAATTCAGTTTGAAATTCCCAGGTCACCCAGATCAACAGAAACAAAGGCTGCAAGGAGCAAGTCAAAATGTGATAAAGATGAGAATATTAGTCCAACTGTAATAATGATAATTCTGTATCCCAGAAATCCAGACAAACACTCTCATATACTTAAATTATTTAATTTCTCTATAAACTTCCGCTATATATATATATATATATATATAAAAAGAGGAGGAAAGCCTTCATTTGTAAACACAATCTTAAGTGTTCTCATAAAAATACCTTTTGGAATAAAACAAGTTTGGATACATTAATTCAATTAACATTTTAAACATAAAATATAACACTTTCAGAACAAATTTTAAAGTATCATTTGAAAACAAATAATGCCATAATCACTAAAGTACCAGTTGAAAATGAATATTGACATCTTGAATCTTTAAACTTAAGTCAGTCTAAAAATTATCATTAATGTTCAAGTAAAATGTAGAGTGTTGAATTTGAATGGTTAAAAAAATTAATTAAGAATGTAATAATTGGCTGAGAAAGTTTCTTTTTCAGAATTAATACTTTAGCACAGAAACCCAAATCATTTAAGGATTATTTTAATAAAGTCATAGCTGAATGGTTAGATCATTCATATTCTGATTATGAGACCCAGGTTCAAATCTCACTATTAGTTAAGGATGGGTACTTCTTGATAATATTATCCTGGAAACATTCTCAGCATGTGACATCATGAGAATGGTGCCCAAAAACCAAATCTCAGGTTGATCCTAGACTTTTGAGTGAAATTAGACAGAATTATACAAGAGCCATTGATGTTGTGCTACAATGATGTTGGAAGTCCTCACCAAATGGGCACATAGATTGCTAACCCAGGCTAAAAAGCTTCTAACTAGAGATGACTATACAAACACCCATCCCTCAGCAGACTGGCTAGCAATTCATGTGGGGTTGTATCGACCTAGAAGACTCAGAATGACTGAAATTAAAATAAGAAACCACATGAATTCACAATCTGCCACAAGTGGAAATAGTATAACATGATTAATAAAAGTCTTGCTATATAATTTCTTTATCCACTACTTAATTTGCTTTTAGTTAAATTCTAGTTAATCAGGCCTATTAAATATCAGAGTATATTTTTAGTTAATCTTAAAAAAAAAAAAAAAATTGTTCATGAGGAATAACTACAGTTTTTTTTATAATCTGGAGACATTTTGCATTTGAGAACAGGATCAAGTAGTAGTAAAGAGACCTGAAGGTTAAAAAGGTCCATTGTTTTAGTTAATAGACTGAGAGAAATAGAGACATATGTACACACACAATGCCTTTTAAGCAGTTTTATTTATGAAAACAAAGCCATAATTTATTTAAAAAACTTAAGTACTTGTTCTTGAATAAATGAAAAAAAAAAAAAAAAAATAGTCAAATCAGTTAAACAGAACATCTTGTTAATTATTATTGATAGATTTTAATCTCTACATGAGGAAATTAATAAAATGTTTGTTTTTTGTTCACAATGAACCTGTTGGGGGGCAGGAGCAACATTCTTCAACTAATTGCATCTTATTGAAAAAAAAAAAAAAAACTTGGTCACATATTCAAGTAATTCACACAAAAATTTTAACTGCCTGGAACAATCTTGTAGAAGGCATCCTCCCACTTTCTTTTACCATTAAACTAATTTTGTTTTTCTCAACTTCCATTGTATAAATTAACAAACAGAAGTTCAGTAACGCTCCAATATTTGGCAGGGTGGTGTTGAATTAGTTTGAAGCAGATTCTTTAAAAGAATAACCTTGCAGAATAATTTTTATTAAACAAGAAAACTAAATAAATATAAATCCTGGAAACCATCTAAATATGTGTGCATGGAATTTCACTAAAATGACAAATAAAGAAAGGAATCATAAACAGACAGTAAATGCTTCCAACTATTTAGATATCTTTGAAATGGTAACAAGTTAAAAAAGGATTAACAATGCTCTTTTCCTTGGTCTTTTGTAAGCATGCAATGTAACTCATTTTCAATTTTGAATGTGACTGAGGAACACAGAGTTAATTGTCTCATATTTCAGATGAAATTCAATTAATTTAATAGAACCTATTATTCATGAAAGCAGGTTTTGTATGGATTAAAACAAATAGACATAAAAAAAAAAAAAAATGAGGTTTTATATGGCAGCTTCCAAGGCTGGAGAAAAAACAAAAACTCCAATAATAGGTTATTTTAAAATTTATCTAAAATCAGAAAACTTTTCATAAAAATTGTAAATGCTACATTTTTAACTAGAAATTACTATTTTTAAAATCTAACAAATAAAGTAGTAATCATAAGAAAATTGAACCATTTCAGCTGATATTAATATTATATATAGGATTTTCAATCTAGCAAAGAGTTATCAGTCAGCAAAAAAAAAAAAAAAAAAAAAAAAAAAATTAATTAGATACCTTCATAAATGCAATTTTGGTTATATGAGATTATATATATATATATATATATATATATATATATATAAAGAAATATAGTTTTAAGGTATGCTATATTTATGGGATGAAATGCTCAATATCAGAGATAGAACATATGTAAATATAAAAGTGAACATTGAAGTCAACACTCAGAGGTGACAGACTGTTTCATGGTAAACATAATTATCAGGCCACATGTGTTGTGCTTTTTCTTGACTATATATACAGGTCAGTGATACATTGTGGATAGTCTATTCCAACAGCTATTTTAGTAGGTCTGGTTTGTTAATTTGTTTATTATTTACTTTATTTATTTGGGTTAATTTATTTTATTTGTTTTTGACTATTTAATTTTTTTTCATTATTTTCAGTTTTCAATTTTTAAGTTTTTGTTGAATATTTTGTGGAGAGTGCTTGATTCAGGGAAGTGTTTGTGCAAGAGTTTGATGAATGGATAAAGAGTAACATACCAAGCCACAGTAAAATCATCAGATAATGAAGAAAAAATATACATAGGGGTAACTGAAGAACCCTCGAAACAAAGAAACTATGCATACAAGACATCTTTCACAATAGTACAATGTTTTCAAGTATATCTGGGAAATTAAAAACAAAAGCAAATTGCACAAAAAATATCATGGAAAATAAGGAAAAGAACATCAGCCTATAACAATCAATCCAAAAACTGCAAACTGCTTGGAGAAAAGAAATAGCTACAATTACCTTCCCAGATCAAAACAAACTTCTAAATAAATAATCAGGACTCATCTCAAAATGCAGACACAAAAACAAATTTTTACTACATTACTTAAGAATCAAAAACTAATAAGAATAAATATATATAATAATAATAAATATATATAAATAAAAAAAACAAGTAAAATAAATTAATCCAAATAAATAAAGTAAATAAGCAAATTAACAAACCACAATGCATAAGGACCCGTATACATGAATAGTCAAGAAAAAACACATGTGGCCTGATGATTGCATTTAGCATGAAACAGAATGTCACCTGAGTGTTGACTTCAATGTTCACGATAGATAGATAGATATAAAATAGCTACTGTATACTTTATTAGATATTTCTTACATTTTTATTTGTCTCTTCAATCTATGATCTCTGAAATGTAAATTCAGACTGCAGGATACTGATAATTATAAAATATTGCTTGAAGGGAAAGTTAAGAAAACAAATCTGGATTTCCAATTTTTTCTCTCGCTAATTTGTGGATAACCTTAATTTAATATTTGGAAGGAAATGCAAAATGTTATACTATTAAGTCATCTATTATCACTCAAATGTGTAATTTTGGATCACATGATTATATTAGTAACAAAAAGTAGTGAACCAACTTCAATAGTTTCAGATTTTTTAGGTGAAAATACTGCAATTACTAGTATCAAAAGAACTTCAGGCTATAATTCTGTGCTCACAGCTACGTATGTGAAAAATGAAAGTCATTTCACTTAAAGTAATTTACATATTAATACAGCGATTTCGTCTGATATTTTAAATCTTTTAAAAAATCTAAGATAGCAAAAATAACTGAGAAAAAGATAAGCATGAATTGAAATAAACTTGTTGAAAATGACCTGAATTATACATCCATACTTTTTAATATGAATTCACCATTTGTTTTTCATTATAACAATCTGCTTTTATTATTTTTTTTTCTTATTTGTCTAGCCATTGTTATTCCATATTGATGAAACCATTTTTGTATATCTGACTCATGATGTAAATTAACGGTTGTTTTTGACAATAGGACAGCAGAGTTGGAATTCATAAAGAAAAAATAATTCAGAAAAAGTATGATGAAAGCAAAACAAAAATATTATCAAAGAATTTTTCTCAAGTGATGGTAGCTTCTGTTAAAGCAAATAGTTATGAATGACAATATGTAAATTTATTAGATGTACTACAGATTTTACAAGCATGTAATTTATTGCTGCCGAAAGTTCTTGTTTAGAATTTTTCTTCATCTAACTCAGGACACTGAAAATAGGGCTTCAAACTGTCTTTTATGGAATTTTATAACCAACCAACAGGAAAAAAGATCTAATCACATTTATAGGTGCCACACATCTTATGCAAATTATGCATATCTCATGTAGATAAAAAAAAAAAAAAAAAAACTCTTTAAATAGTAATACTTTATGAATTGTTTTTCAAATAAAATCCAAAGAAAATTATTATTGGTCCTGACCCGACATCTCACCTTCACTCACTTTCCCCAGCACTGTAATGTAACTTTCCTGTGCCTTTTCTATAAATACCTTCTATTGTAACCTAGAGAAGGTTACTGAATAGAATAATCACACAAAGGTTGGTAATGAACGATAATACTTAGGACACGAAAAACACATAAGATTCGCCAGCAGTGTGTAGAAGTAGTCAACTGCTAGAAGTCAGTCAAGTGAATTCCACAATGAATCTCCAACTGCAGACCAACATACAGTATTTACTACTGTATTTATGTGAATGGAGACATACGCATTATCGTCCGTAGCTTTGGTACAACACTTTCATGTTAATTGTTCTGACAAACTTTCCTCTATGGTACCTAGACTTCGCGAATTCAAGTGCAGTACTAGACAACAAAGATGAAGAAGAGACTAGAGACTCAAGGCGACGGACATGTGGTTCTACAGAAGGATGATAAGGATATCATGAACCAAGCGTGTGAGCAACGATGAGATCTTACAGAGGTTGAAAACAAAGAGAAGGCTTATACTTAATATCAGAAAGAGACAGCTGAAGTTTCTGGGATGCATAATGAGAGAGGAGGGCCTGGAGAATCTGATATTTACAGGTTGAATAGGGGGAAAGAGAGACAAGGGAAAATGTGTGACATACCTAGCAGGCTTAAGCAAGTTGATGACAGGGCATGGTCTAGGGGAGGAAGCAGAGGGAGGGAACTTGTTGAGAGCTAAGAGATAGAGAGAGGTGGAGAGCCATGATTGCCTACATCCTGAAAGGACATGGCATATAAAAAGAAGAAAGACTAGATTGACAGCAATGTCTCATCATTTTACAGTTAAAATGGCTAGATGTAACTAAGTTCTATGCTAACCATTTCTCATATCGCACTTCTCACTTATGGAACTTTTTTCCAGGTTCTTGTTCCTCAGTCAACTTTGATACTCAAAAATTTAAATATCATGCCAATTGTTATTTTCTGTCTTCTTAATTCTTATTCTTTTATTATTCTCTGGCCTTAATAGTATTTCTTCTCATAATCTCTAACACTCAGTAAACCCTTGCATCTTAATAGCTTTATTGCCTTGCTTGGGGTGAAATGATTAAAACTGTAAACTTGAATATTTTACAAGTTTTGAAATTGTTAATTTTAAAACTTATGCACCAATTAAAAACATTTTAACCTTTCAAAATAAATGGAAACTCGTGTAGCATTTTTGGTGCAAAATATTTGCTGTCTCTAGTTGAGATTTGAAGGCAACTTGTACATATAAAAAGCAAAAGTAAAAAGATAATAGTAATAATAATGATAATTACTATTGTATCAGTAATATACAAGTTACTCATTTATAACTGACATGAGGGTTGGTTGGTTTTGTTTAGTCGCATATCAACCTCCATAGGTTATTTAATGATGAAATTTAAATATTTTGAATGCAATTGTATACTTTTAACTACAGATAAAATGTATTAGTCATTTTACTATAAATATGTATTGTTGGTAATTTTTTTTTTTTTACAGAAAAATGTATTGCTGGTATTTTTATACTTTTATAGCATGTTGCTGGGTTGGGTGCACTATTTGTCCTTAGCTGAGACCCAACAGATACTACCATCCATGGTCAGGGTGGACCTGGTAAAAGCAATTAAGGTGGTTCTACACTCCTCAAAACCTCCAATCTATCAGAACCCTTGCTGACGGATGTAGTTATAACTGACAAGAGCTTTTATCAATCATATGAATGTGATTTAATGTTGAGAATATGCATTTGCCATTGTGGGTTACATCAAGTTTTGTTCTTCTCTCTACATACTTCAGCTGTGTTATTAAAAACAGCTGGTAAATATAAACAGGCTTTCATCACACATAGATAAGGTCATAAAATGACTAAATACGTACTTAACCTTTGAACCAAGTTGACAGGTAAGAGAAAAGTAAAATGTATTTTTCACTATATTTTAAATAATATATTTTTTTCAAAATCCAGTTATCACTAAATTAAAATGCTTTAACAGCAGATGACAAATTTCTATCATTACAGTTCAACTGTGAACGAGATATTTGTCACAGTTAATGGCTTGATCCATTTTCTTTGAATCCTATTTTTATATTGGCTATTTTATTTGACAGATTTTTAATTAGAATTTAAATTTTTCTCTGAATCATGGTATAATCAAAGTTCATTTTACATAACAAAAAGTTGTAACAACAACTACTATCTAAAATCTGCTTGCAGTATGCAGAAATATTTCTTATGACTATGCTATTTTCACTTCAAAAGGAGATTTTAGTTATTATATTATTATAAACCTTTCTATTCAGATTAACATGTTCATTTTGACTGCTATATTCACAATGTTTCAGCAGTTGTATCAGTGACCTTCTTCAGGTGTCTATCATACTTGTGAATCTCTTGGAATTTTTAACCAAACCCTTTATTCAATCAATAGGAGCAGTTGTTCCAGTTCAGTTTTTTTTCCTCTAAGCATAAAAAGCAAAATCAGAACAGTGAAAATGACAACAAAAATGAGCATGCTAAAAAAAAAAAAAAAAAAAAAAAAAAAATTCATCTAAAACAAATTACTAATGATTTTAATTTTCATAAAAATGCCTTATTACTATAATTTGTAACATTTTTGTACCTACTTAACCAAGATAAACAACATAAATTATTCCATTTTATTCAGAGACACATTAGGGTCACAAAATATGAAAAGTATTTTTTTTATATACCCTCTTAGACATGAACAAAAACATGATAAATTTTCTGCATGGCAAAGCAATGGACACTGGTTTTATGAAAATACAGATATTTCCTTTGTCAGTCTGGTAACTATTGAGTTGATTCCATGCCAAGACCACTGCACTTCTTCCTAAACCAATAAAATCAGATGCAGGGGATATATTCAAAGAAACACCCACTCACTGAAGGCAACTATAAAAACATGAAATTGATTCCTTCAATTGCAACTAACACAATGTTTTCTCTCAGAGCATTTTGTTCTGGCATTATTCAATCATTGCATTCATGGATTGTTATGCTATTGTTGCTTCTATCAACAAAAGACAGTTTTTGAAGCTTTGTCTTTGTTAGACAAATATAGGCAAGTTAAAATATCCACAAAGAATCTACATTGCAAGAACAACTGGTAAAAACCAACACAATTTACTGGTCTAATAATAATACAAGAGATTTAATATTTAACTGATTTAGGCTAACAAAAATACCTTTTAGAATGCAAGCAATTTTAAAATATAACCAGATATGTCATCAAGAAAAAAATCTCAAAAGGTCATTTTTTTAAAAATTTATTTTTGATTTTAACCATAAATTTATTTGGTTTTTAAATTGTATTAAATGTTTTGTTAATATTTGCATGGAAAGCAAACAAATTCATTTTTTAACCCTTATTGACAGCTTTAACAGCCAAGTTGCACAAAAATATTATATTATAAATAGATTAACAAAAATTGGATTAAATGAAAACAAGATATGATCTATCAGTATAAAAATCCAACAATGTTCCAGGACTTCTTTTAGAGAATTACCATATATCATATAGGAGCCACAGTAGAGTAATGGATAGCAGCTTGGATTGAGGAATTGGAGAGTTGAGTTTGAATTCCACTTGAGTTCATTACATTCACTAATGTGCAAATACCCTTGGGAAAAGTATGAATGCATCTCTTCTATCTATGGGTAAAAAAGCAAGTCAGACTGGATCCTATATATCTTTGAGTGGCAACTGGTCTAGGAGAAGGACTACCCCGAATTAAAAATCTAGGGTGACCAACATCATATTCCATGGTCTTTGTCTGTCAAACTTGGAGAGATACTGCCAAGATATCTGAAAGCCCACTGAAAGGATCACAAGAAAGAAAGTGTTTCTTTTGCCCTAACATTGCTGGCATGGATTCAATATTTGGCAATTTTCTGCCTTAATAACACTTTTTGCAAATAATAGGTAGCCTATGTCAGTATCATAACAGTCTATTTTGTCCTGATCACTGTGTTGTCAATGGCTTTTCGTCTTTAACGTAATACTGCCTTGTATATATTCATTTTACCTTACATCTACACAGAGAATGAAAACTCAGGCACTTGGCATATATTAAAATATTTAAAGCATGCATATCAGTAACTCTGTTTTTAATTTCATGTAAAAAAAAAAAAAAAAAAAAAAAAAATACCTATTATAGCAGTTCAATCTATTTACTTTTTTTCCTTAAACCAAAAAACAAAAGTAATGTGAATTTTAACTGTGTAGATACATATCCAGTATTTACACTTCCTTAGGCACCATGAGTGATTACATCTGATTCATGACCAACTTGGCATAAGAATTCCCACAGTAGGCTACTGTTACTTTCTGTGGATATTTAGATTAGATTGGTAATTCTACCCTAACAATTGAATTGGTACAAGCTAACCTATGAGTAGCTGGTTTACACAAACGGTCTAAATGTTCTACTCATCAGTAATTAATCTAGTTACTATAAAATTGGCACTTTTTATTTTTTTTTATTTATGAGTCTATCATGCCAAACATCATGGTCCTGCATCAAGGTCGGAAGGTCATTAGGGTGTGTGCTTTCTGTCTCATAACATAGCTGGTCAATGTAGGTGGCTGCTAGATGTCCAGAGCAGTAGATCATTTGCAAGTTCTTCTTTGGCTTGCCAGCAGTGTCCCACAAAGTGCATTCTGCATTCACGTAAAATTGTAGAAATATCAGGGATGGGTCCACAGAGCTGTGATTTAGTTGTATGTTGTGTCCAAAAGATTAATTATAGCTCTAAAGACTACCTGTCCTTCCCCACTTCCTGTTGATAAGAAAGAGACAATTAATGTATCCTCAAACATGTGAGTCCTGGAAAATAGAAAAACATATGTTGTTGATTAAAAAAAAAAAAAAAAAAAAAAAAAAAAAAACACACACACAGGTGGTCACTGAAATAACATCTAAAATTATTCTGGACAAAGAGCCAGAAAAATCATCTGGTTTGAATTGGACACCCAGAAGAAAAATATCCCTACAAAAATAGAGTTTAGTGCCTAAGATTGGGGATGGGTTCATTCATTTTAATTTGTGATATTCGTCAATTTTTATGGCCAACATTATTTCGGATTCTTTTGGATACAAGTGCTAAAGAAAAAATTACTAGCCCTGGAGCAACCATAGGTGACTGGCAGTGTGGCCTAGTTGATCCAGAAATCACCTAAAAACAACCAGCATGAGACAAACTGATAAAAGAAGATTAATGACTGGAAATCCCCCTTTCAGCTACACATACTAAAAGTTTAGATTCATCGCAAAGACAGTGTACCAGACCTTGTAGTGGGCTGAGGTTGGATGCTGAGAAAGTGGGAGAAAGAAGAGAAAGATTAGCACCATCTACATGGAGTGATGGTGCAAGATGAAACATGAAGGGAATTGGAGTTAAGTGGTGGCTTGATTCCTTTGACCACTCTCAAAAGTGGGGCTGGATAACCCTAAATTTGAAAAATTACTTGACTAATATTTTGAAAATAAGGGATTTTAGAAAAAAGGTTGATGCTAAAGGTGGAAGACAACCATCAACCACCCACCTGCCAGACTTAGGACTCCATACAAGCTAGAGGTTTGAACAACTTGAAGAGTCCCCACATTACTGCTACTGGAATCCAAATTTGCCAAGACCTCCTGACCAAGACCGTGAGCAAGCCCTGAAGACCAGAAGTTAGCAATTTAAATTACTACTAACACAGGCTGTAAACTCCAGAAGGGGGATCCCAGTGTAATTTGATTATAACAGTAAGTAGGAAGGGTTAAAACTACTGTATACAACAAATCATATGAACCAAATAATTAAATTTTTAACCAGAGTTGATTCTTTATTCCAAAGAATTCTTTTTTATGTAGCTCCTTGCTGTCAACATGTTCTTTGCTTCAGTTTACTTTATCAGAGATTTTCTCACCCTCTGAGATCAAAAATATAATGCAGCAGAGTAAAGGATCATGAAGGAGACAAATGCCAGCTAGATCAAGTGGAGCCATGCTCAACAACATGATACCAGCGACAAATCAGTAACACATTCACGAGGGAGGAGTCAACTCAGTGGTAAGCACAGTGGTTTGAAGTAACCTGAAGACCAATGCAGCAGAGGACAGGATTACACCATCAAGCTTATACTCTAGGGTTTTAGTTAACACCCAAGCAGTGGTACCGTACATTAAAACTGTCTCTACATTGACACAAATAATCTCCGCTTGAGGTTGTCTGGTAGATCAGATTTCCAGATTACATGCAAATATATGCTCCTTTTTAAAAAATTTTTTTAATCATTTTACAGCAAGCAAGACAATAAAAGCCACTAAGATATAAGGGGTTCTTTAGAGTGAAAGAAACTGAGAGAACACTAAAAGAACAGGATTCAAGGAAACAGAAAATGCCAATTGATATTGCATTTAAATTTTTGAAGATCAATGTTGATTGGAAAACAAGTAGTCAAAAGAGAATTCCACAAGCAAGAAGTGCGAGAGAAGAAACTATCAGCATAGAACTTATGGTTATATCTAGCAATTTCAACAGTGAAATTATGAGATTTTGCCACCAAACTAGCATTGCAATTAAATTTGAATTCAAGCTACCAAAGAGGAAAACACATCAAAACAATTATCATGAAAACATTTACAGAAAAGGTGCAGTGACACGACATTACAGTGGTGGGAAAGTGACTGAAGCTGAGATGCCAGGTCAGAAAAGATAATGTTGCAGATTCTTTAGATTTTGTCAAGAATCTCTAGATATATAGCCGAAGCACCAAACCCGAGATGGCAGTAATATTCTAAACAATAATGAATGGTAAGCTTATAAATATACAAGATAGATTCAATAAAAAATTGTCTAGCACAACACAGTAAACAAAATTTCATGCAGCATACGTAGCAATTGATTCCATATAATTATTCTACTTTATGTCATTGGAAAACATGAGGTCAAGAAGGCATTGTGCTCCTGGAGGTTAGCATCAAAAATAATTTGGAATTAACTTCATATCAAATTCATAAGCAGAGTAGTAATATCCTTGGATCATTTAACCAGCAGGGAACATTATTTGATTTATATCCTTTCAAATTCAAGGTTTGTACTATTTAGGAGCAACACTGACAATTTTATTTTATTTTTTAAAAGGAATTATTGATTTATTCAGTTCAGAAGATCTATAATAAAGTAATCAATTTTCTTCTGTATTCTTTATAAATATAAGAAAAAGAAGATGCCATTTATTAGTATTTTACCAAATCCCAAAACCTTGTTAGAATATGAGAAACATTTTGTACAAGCATACACAAAGAAAAGTAAAATAAAAATTGAACAAAAATCTGATTGCTACATAAGCACCTTAAGCAAAGACAACAGGTTTCTTTTTGATTTCCTTAAAAGAAAACATCAATGGATTCATTTGTAACTGAAAGCGGGGGAGAGGCAACTAATGCCTACACTTGGCTATCTGCCTAAGAAAAGAGAACTACAACAGAAAACCTACAGTCAACATCTCATCTTTCTGGTTTAAAGAGTGGAGGTGGTAATTCACACACTGCTTGACCTTAAATTTTCTAGTGGTAGCCCGAGGTCCTGTAATAATTACAGAAAACTCCACAAAATCCATGATAATGCAACTTTTTAGAAATATCTTCATTGTATTTAGAAGATGAGAAAAAAAAAAAGTACATTTCAAATTTTGTCATAAGGCATTATTTAAAATAAAATAACATCTGCAGTTTAATAAAGTTTTTAAAATGTTGACAAATAAAATTAGTTACAAATTTAAACACACTTTTCAAGAATTTATTTTAGATAATTTCCATGCCACAATTCAAATAAAAAAGTTTATACTATATATGATTGGTAATATTTGTTTATTTTTTTTTATTTTAATTATTTTTTGATTTGGCCATGGCAGTTTATATATTGGCTCAAAACAAAACTTTCAAGCATTTTTTTAAATTAATTTCGATGGCAATATTTAGGTATTTGTACATAGATTTATTCAACCAATTTGTCCCACTACCTTTTGCCAACTTTGAGGCATCCTCAGGATTCTATTCTCCCTGAACTTGATATCTTTCTGAATGAAATGGTTTCTACAGGCTTCCAGAAGATTGAAGTTCTTCCCATTAAGAGAATTTTGTAGGAATCAAAATAAGCAATAATCCAAAGGTGCAAGATTAGAGGAGTACAGCATGTGTAGCAGGATATCCCAGCCAAACTGTACTAATTTCTGCAGGATCTGCAAAGAGACAAGATCTGGTCTTATTCTGATAGAACTCTTCCAATTGGCCAGTTATAAAGGTTTTTCATAGATTACTGCCTTCAATCAATCTAACAAAGAATAGTTATTATCTAAATTCAACATTATATTTTGTGGAAGGAGCTCTTAATACATGGCATCACCTTCTTTGGATGCAAACTGGCTTTACTTTTATTTACCCAACATTGTTGTAAACAATCCATTTTTCATTGCTAGTCAACATTCTTTTAAAAAGTTTTGTTTTTGTTGCATTTGTGCAGAGGATCACAAATGGAAATGTGGTCTAATTGAATTTTCTCCAGTAAATTGTGTGACACCTAAACAATCATAGCAATTTATATATCCAAGTTTTCAAATGCCTTACAATGCCTATGAGATATGTGATGTTCAATGTCATGTGACCTGGATTATTTTTCATCAGTATTTCAATTTGGTCATCATTGACAACTGCAGGCCTGCTGTAACATTCTCAGTTTTCCAGAACCAAATTTTCACTCCTAAACCTAGTGAACCATTTACAAAGAGTACTATATGCTATGGCACCATCTCCACAAACTATGCATATGTTTAAATGTTTTTCTACTGTTTGTACAGCTTTTTCCCCCCTTTCTGAAAATAAAACATTCATTCATTTAGTTCATTCTGTACCACTGTAGTCCTCACTTCCCTCTATCTCAAAATTGTGGTTCAAAGTAGAATAGTGCAATAGCTTGCCAGTTCATTTTGCACCAAGGATGTTGGGGTCACCTCCATCCCTTCTTTTAGAGTTGGATTTGTTTTTGATATTACCTTCTTCTAGCCTTTGCCTATAGAGGCAAGATCTAGAAACCAGCAGGTGGTTTGAATTCAGAGTATCTTTCTCTTAGACTGGTTGCCAAGCAAGGCTATAGGACCCAGTCTGACTTGCTATTTTACTCATAGCTGGAAGGAGAAGAGATAGATTAATATCTTTCCCTAGGGTATTAGCACATAAGTGAATTTGATGAACTCGATTGGAATTCGAACTTGACTTTCAGATTCCTCAATCCAAGTTGGGAACCATTACTCCATCATGCCTTCATAAAACATCAAGTAATAAAAATACATCTATTTGCACCCTCTTTCACTTTTAATGTAAAAACATTGAAAATTCAGAATCCACACAAAAATCATATAGAAAGGTATACTGAAATGTCATCTATCAAAATGTGTGTGTGTGTGTGTAAAATTTCAGTCACATGTGAAATTAAATCACATGTTCAAACAAGTCCTATTGAAAATGTGACAAACTTCTGTTTCAACCCAATACTTTTAAGACATTTGTTTGGCACAGAAAATTAGTTTGAAGTTTTTTCCCATGCCAGAAAATGGCTTACATGTTACTGAATAAGCAATAAATCCATTTATTAGAAATCTTATCTATTTTTTTGAGTCATAACTGATACTAGTGCAGATTAGCAGAGACTACATCATTTTTAAAGACATAAGTTTGAATAAACATTTACTGTTTTCAAAGCTCAGTGAATGAGAGGAGATCTTGACAACTAAATTCAACAAATAACATTAAGTTATAGAATGGAGTTTTGAAAGGAAATTTATAGAAATGGAATGTTATTAATATTGGTATTAGCAAGTATAAATTTAACATATACAAGTATGCTTCTCCAAAACATTTGAACTGATTTCAACTGAACTTTGTCTATGAATTATAAATTATCAATTTTTTAAAAAGCTTGGATGATATTCATGAATAAAGTTTGGTACATCGATTTAAATTTTGAATATTTTTGTATCTGAATTTTCCAAAATCAAATCTGAATGTTGACAAATGTTCTCCACACTATAGATTTATAATATCATTTTTCATAAGTAGCAAAAACTTTGATATAACCTTTTTTTATGAATTGATTTAAAGCTTAAAGTCTTTTTTGTTGTTGTTTTTTTTTTTTGCATTAAAAAGGTATGTGTCAGGCCCACAGTTAAAATTTATTGCACAACTCAACAGATACTTAAATTTTTGTCTGTATTTTAAAGTTAAATTTCTTTCCACCCACCCACCATACACGCAAAATAAAAAATATTGCATTTGTTTCTGGCCACAAAACTATTGTTAATACAAAATTTGATTAAACTTTTCCTAAAGGTCAAAAACACAGACAACCAATGAAGAATATACAAGCACTGAAAAATTCCAGAGATATTCAAAAATCCAAATTATGTCCTATACATTAGTAAGCAGTAAATTAATTCAGATAAATAAGTTCAAGCTTTAATTTTATACATTCTGGTCAAAATGGAAATATTTCTCACATCTGCAGAGTAAAATCTGAATTTTGCATCAACAATGATTCTGTTAAGTGAGCCTAACCAGGCTTTACCCACAAAGCAGATTCTGATACTGGAGAAATATATAAACCAGACAATCTACCATAATTTTATTGGTCAAACAAGATCCATATCAATAATTCTTTATAACACAGATGTTCAGAACTCATTCATTTGACATAAGAAATCTATACAAATCAATACTGATCTATAATAGCTCTACTAAGAAAAGAAAATATACAAAACTTGACCCATATGTTACAAGAGCAAAAAAAAAAAAAAAAAAAAAAAAAAGGCTAGGAATTACTATTTATATTGTTAGAACTGTTATCTTCATCTTTGTTGTCAAATTCACAACATTTCAGCTGTAATTACTGTCTTCAGGATAGTGATATTAGCAGTTCTTTGCTTAGTCAATATTAACAGAATTGATAAACATCCATAGCCAAGCAGAAGCAATGACCATAACTTGCCTCTTAAAAAACACTTCAGTTTAAAGAAGAAAAAATATATTAAAAAAAAAGATACAATAATCTATTCATTTTCATACTTTATCTTGTGTGCCTCAGTTCAAATACTTGACCGACTTACAATTTTCATAGCAACAGAAAACAAAGATTTAAGACTTAAGAAAAAAAATGTAAAAGAAAAAAGTTACTTTAAAAACAGGGTCATCATTATTACACAATAGAACCAAAAATATGTAGAAACAAGTATACTGAGTTATATGAATACATTATTCTTAAATGTATTGAAAATCAATAAACAATTTGAATTTTTCCTATTATGAGAAATGTTTTTCTAAGGAAATTTGTACTATGAGGCATGGTAAAAATCAAACTGTTGCTAAAAATTTTCAATAAAATTCTTCCTATTTTTTTTTTTTCAATTCTTAATCTAATCATCAGATTTTTTTTCTCTTCATTTCTAAAACAAGAAATGGTCTCTGAAGCTATTTTTCCACTTTAAATATAGAAGCTAGTCTTTTATAGATATTATTAAGTATAAGCAGTGCCAATGTGATGGCATAATGGTAACACAGCAGAGAATGAGTTGCAGGATCCAATATTCAAAATGGAATTATGAAAGGAAGTTCAGTAAAAATAAGCAAAATTATAATTCACCAAACTCGCGATAGTAGATTGAGGTTCTAAGGTTGATTGATTTTTTTTATGGCTTATCAACCCTTTATATCTTCTCAGGAAGAAGTGGGATATTTTACACTGTCAGATTTTATCATGCAAGTCGAGGTTTTCCCCAATAAAACTGGTATTAACCAACAAATGTTGGTCAAATATACAGTATTTACTTTTACGAGCAATATATTATGTAAATTTCAACACATTTATCTTTATTAACAAAAAAATTTTGATAACAATTTTTTGTGGAGGGGGAGGGTTTATGCAAATTGCATCAAAGTTTCATTTATGAATAAAGCCAAAACATATAGACCAGAAAAAAAAAAAAAAAAAACATTTCCTTAACACAATATCCTATATACCTGAATGAATCATTAAAAATGAATTATTTTACTTGTTAATGTGGACTCCTTGACATTCTATAACATTCAGTCTTATCTATTTGATATTATTAACTTTTCTACAGTTTTGTTTTTTTTTTACATTTAAGAGTTTTATTACTGTTTGAGTATTGTTTTTCATTCTTATATGCATCTATTAATGCACCATGAGTTTTCTCTTAAATCTATATCTGGAGAGACACATGGGAAATTCTAATAACTTAGTTTCTTTGAAACCTTTTTGTGGCAAGATGGGCAAGATTCAGCTTTGCAGAATGTAAAGGAGCATTATCCGACATAAATATACTCTTTAGCATAAAGCTTCTTGATTATAACCTGTACTGCTTAAAGTCTTATCCAATAACTTAGAATAATTCTCTTCATTTATCTTGATATCAACTTCAAGAGAATCTATAATTTTACTTAATTTATTTAATACTAGCCTAAACTACTCCTGTCTTCTAAGTTGTGTTGCTTGATTTTTCTATTAAAGTGAGAAATAACCCAGCCATGAAGTCTATCCAATGCAACTCTATATTCATCACTAATAATTACTATTGAAAAAAAAAATTCAGTTCTCATCTACTTAAACATTCTAAATGAGAAATGACTAAAGATTAGTCTGGCAAAAGACATGCTCTTAATATTCTGCATCTTTTCTGTTTACATTTGCAACACCATTTTCTTCATCAATTAATCTATTTTTCTTGCTTATTAACATCTTTTTTGTTATTTTTGTCATATTTCGAGAATCATTTTTTTTTCTTATCTCCAATATTTTGAATTTCACAGAACCAAGTTGATCAGAGAACAAACTTTCAATTGTTCTCTAAAATCAACTTTTTCACAATTTTCAACACTGTATTCCCATCACTCACTAACTTTACATCTGGTTTCTCTTGAGATTATTTCTTTCTTAAAACCCATGGAAATCTTTAAATATCTAAAATTAAAAAAAATATCAATAACTATAGTATTATATTATTTACAATATTATGAACATTAAAGTTGCATAATAAAATCTCACACAAAAACATTATTGTAAGTATCCCTAAAAAAAAAAAAAAAAAGATCAACTGAAATTCACATAGTATATTTATATAAGGATATACTGAAAATTTTGCAAGTAAGAGATGATTAGCATCAATTTTATTGTGAAAACATTGACTTGCCTAATAAAATCTGACAGTGTGCAAACAACATACATGCACAAAAGGAAAAGAAAAATATAGAAAAATATAATCAAATGTATTTTATGTTTATGCAAACATCTATTTAAAGCATAAAATAGGGTGGCTTGTCATGGAGTGAGATTTAAAACAGCTCATCTTAAATTCTTAACTATCAATTTGATCCTCATGAGATGTCCCACTTACCAAAAATAATAAAGTTTTATTATTAAATTCAAATAAAATACATGCACTCATGCTCTCTTTCAAGATACAATATTAACGAATTGGGTAATGAGACAAATGCTGGGTTACCAAATATATGTTGGGCAACCTTGGGTAGTATCTGCCATCAGAAAAGATAATTACCCAAATATCTATAATAGAAAATAAAGATGTTTCAAGAGAAATTGGAAGAATGTAAATTGAGTTTTTATTTCCTAAAAAGACATGCTAACAAAGTGTATAAATGCCTTCTCTCTGATCCTGAAAAGGAAAACTACTAGATGTTACAAAAGGCTGTTTCAAAATCAGACATGTCATGTTGCAAAGAACTGTGTGTTCAAGTCTATGATACATCTCTCTCTCTGGTGTCTATACAAAGTATGTCCCTTTGCACCCAAGAGGAGGAGGTAACAGCCACCTAAAAGCTAAAGCTTTTAGTTTTATAGTTTTGATAATCATAACTGTTAAGATATCAGTATAATGTATAAACATCCAGAATTAATCCACTAATATGCATGCTCACATATTTTTGCATAGGATAAAACGGTTTCAGCAGAGAGGGAAAACCTTTTTTTGTTTACAAAATTTGGTTTACTGAATTACAATACACTGGCATTCTATTGAACTTTTTATTTATTCAAGTATGAATCACTTTATTTATTCAATAATTATGAATTAAAACAAATTAGTGTACATGTCTTCAAGTTTCAAAATCCATCAACATTTTTGTTGCTATTAATTTTGTCAAACTTCTCTATAAAAATAATCCTGTAAACGTATATGTACTAATATGGAAAAGAATGAAGATTTTCAACAATATATGCAGATTATTTGGAACACACCTTTTGAGTTAGACAATCTTGGAAATGGAGTGATGACTTTTTGAATTATGGTGAAAAGGATGCATTGGGCAAAAAAGTTTGACAATCACTGGGATAGAATAAATTATTAGGTTGGTGCAAAAATAATGACGTAATAATGTTGTTTTTTGACGTTAAAAATAGGTAAAAAAACGACATTATTACGTCATTATTTTTGCACCAACCTAATAGAATGAATTCATACAAACATAACTCAATTCATAAAAAGGTTACTAATGTGTAAGTTTAATAACATTTGTTTGCATCAATGTGAAAGTAAAAATCATATATATTTATAATCTCATTGACAATAAATGAGTTACCAAATTTCATTAGAAATCACACCTTTTTCTTTCTAAATTTTAAGGCATATTGCAATAATTTAAAGTTTTCATCTGGATTTTCACTGCAAGAAAATGGCATGAAGTTGTGTAAAAGAAAATACTTTTAGACTTTCAGTATTTAGTGGTCATAATGAATTAAAATGAGCATGAAATTTGCTTTATTTATTGAAAAGTTTGTTTTTAAAACCAAGATACGAGTAGAGAAGTTTGTACTCCCCAGTCTTTTGAACAATAGCAGAGGTTTCTCCCTTTTTTTTCCCTATTTAGGACCAGTTTTCTAGTTCCTTCTTCTAAAGTCTTCTCATTCTCTTTCAGTACCAGTAACCACTTGCATTTTAGTGGAATTATGACCTTGCTTGGGGTAAAATGATTAAAAAAAAAAAAAAATAAATTAAAAACAAAGCATTTAAATTTTAAAATTTACAAAAGAAAAATTTAGTCTATTTGGATACCTATTAGAAAATAGTCTAATTTCAAGGTTGAGAAATACTTAAAGGTTTGCATATCTGTACTCAACTGTATTTACCGTCTACATTTATACAACTGAACAAGTATATTTTAATCAAAACCAAAATGCTTGGAAAATAAGAATTGTGTACAGTATAAAGAAAAAATGCTAATAAAATTATGATTTCAAATTTTTTTAAATATTTATATATAAATAGCAAACAATGTTGGTTGTATGAAAACAACCAACATTGTTTGCTAATAATATAACCACTAGGCTATTAAATTTCTTTTACATTTACCATAACACTTATACCATTTATATCTTTTGCAGTAAGAGCAAATATTCATAAAGTAACTATTTATAATCAGAAGTAATATTCAAACATTGTAAATTCCAGCTAAAATTCCTTATACAGTGTGCCACAAAACTTTAAACTCAGACAACTTTCCAGCTTAGTCTTCTAATTTCTTTACTGGTCTGATGAAGTCTTGCAAATTACATTGAAGGTCATTTTCAGAGCTAGACACTGCAGTCTTTTTCTTAATTGTTCATGTGATAGTTTCTTTGTGAATTTGAACCTCTTGTTTCTGCAATGGGCTAATTATAGTTTTCCTGCAGTGCTCTCTTAATTGTTCTCTTACCTTAGATCTAAACAATTCTGTTCTTGATTCTACAACATTTTGAATCATATAAAAAGTTTTTCACAACTGACTCCATTTATTGGGATCTGCTACTGCATGCTGTGATAGATCTTTAGTAAAGTCCAACAATCCAACTACATATGAAATGAGAAGACAGTTTTGCTTTTTCACAGATGCTCACAGTGTAGAATCAACATGATTTTAAAGAACAGAAGAAACTAATAAACTGATGTTTGAATACATGACATCAGGTGAATTTTCAACAACCTGAAAGTTTTGTGTCAATTAAAATTTTCAGTGATTTGTGATACTACTGCTCAAGTTGATCCTTCTTCAAAGACACCAAATTCTGTCCTGTGATACAAAAAAAAAAAAAAAAAAAAAAAATCATTCTTATTCTCTTCATATTCCTTTGGTGAGATGCAAGTTCCACTCATGCTGCTTCTTCCTATGAAGCACTGCCTTATGGAACAAACTCCCAGGAGAATGCTTCCCCCAATCACTACAATCTTTACCTGTTTAAGTCTATAGCTAACTGTTACCTTCCACACATCTGCATAAGCTGTGCCACTTACTCTGTACCCTCTACCTCAAGTTGTCCCTGGGCCTTATACAAGGTGAATACCATTGGGGAAAAAAAAAAAAAAAAAAAAAAAAAAAAAAAGAAAAAAAACTATTCACATTGGGCTTTATCACAATATCCAATTCAAGTTGTGGTTCTCTCCACACCATGTTGTGATTATTTAAGTATGAAGAGGTACCTCACAACATTTGTCAAAATGGATCCCAGAAGGAAATGGTACTTTGCAGAATCATAGAGTGAAAGTCTAGGTTGGCATCACCCAGTTGTAACTTTCCCAAAATGATTGACTCAACTCACAAGATTTTAATATTTTTATAAGAAATGTAAGCTTGTTGGTGCTGCAAATATGAAGTTCTATTTCAGTAGCAAGAGAGATTGAAAGTTTCTACAGCTGATTTTTCCTTGGAACTAAATGAGCCAACAGTGGATATTACTGGTCTGAGCTTTAAACATCTCAGCAACTATTTCAAATCTGGTAGGCAATTTTTTTTGGCATCAAGTTACAGGATTTGACTTGGGTGATTTCTTGCAGAAACTAATTTTAGGATTTGACTTGGGTGCTTTCTGAATGCTTTTTTGTAACACTGGCTTTAAAAACTGCAACTTGACCACTACTCTCCACAACTGGCAAACTGACTTCAACCTCTTACTCACAGCTTGGCTGTTAATTCTTGCAACTGGCTATGGGTTTATACTTGTATGTACAACTTTAAAAGCTACTAAAGCTTTTGATTGATTGATTAATTTGTTTTCTATGGCTTATCAACCCTTTGCAGGTTATTTAAAGTCAGAAAATAATTTTAGATGGTAAGATTTTTTTTAATTTTTTTTTTTAAATAATGGTTTCGTGATACAAGTTTTACTAATTAATCCATAGCTGGGGGAGAAGAGATGGATTCATACCTTTCCTAGGAGTGTTTGCACATATGAATATAACAAACCTATTGAAAATTGGAACTCAGCTCTCTAATTTAACAATTTTGAGCCATTATCAATTACAACATCTGCATATCCAAGATTACAACACCTAGTGGTCACACATAGATACTGACCAGGCTTGACGTTTCTTAACTTTGTCGGTTGTATGGGAAGCTACTAAAGTGTACACACCTAATGTATTACATCTTTTTCAAAATTCCTCTAATAAATAATATTAATGATGTTGTCAGAAAGTTGGTATGTGCAAATGATTATTCTTTAGAGAACAGAAGAAAAATACACCTAGCATCAAATGCTTTTCATTTGTCAGCCAGTCTGATGAACAATGATAGAATATGTTCCATGTTATCCAGTCAATTACAATGCTACTTGATAGAAGACAAAGAAATTAATGAGATGGCAGGAGATTATTACCAGATATGAAGTTTTGATTATTTATAATGAAAAGGCTTAGTGAAAGAAGGACAAGAGATGATTTGCTGGTATGTCAAGTCTGCTAGTTTAATGGAAGAAAAAAATGTCTACACAAATACAAAAAATGTAATATTTGCATGCCAAGGAAACCTTTATTTCTCCTGACAATAGTGTTTACTTTGTTTCATCTTTACTGTGAATTAACTTAGGAATTTTAAAAAAGTAAGTTTTAGATTTCATTAGCATATTCTGAAATTTGAAAGGCTGAAGAGTGCATTAACCAATTCATAGATTCATTATAACTTATCTTGTACAGTGCTTCATGAAGCTAAACCAAGCCAGATTCACAATACAAGTAATTTTCTACTAAAAACCTATCAAGAAAGTGAACCATTTCAAAAAAACAATGTCATCATCCCACTAATTTTTAGCATCTCTCATTAACAACCCTCTTGATAACTTTCCATGTTGAATTCGCATAATGATTTTCAAATCTATTTTAATCTAAAATATACAAGACAGGAACATCAATGAGAAAGTTAATAAGTAAAAATTGGGACAGGTACAACAATGACAAATTAATCTCATTCACATTCTGGGTAAGATGATAAACTACATCTGAAAGTAAGGCCTCCGATCAGGTTTTGAGAAGCATGGAACCACCTTTTAATTGCTAGTGTTCCCAGGTCCACCCTGACTTGGGGTAATAGCACCTGTTAGGGTCCCAATTATGGGCAAATAGTTAACCCACAAACTGGGATCAAAACAGTATGAAAGTGTAAAAAATAGGTTTTAATACAAGCAATAAGTTTTTTGAAGGAAAAATCATTACCAGCAATAAAAATCTTGTTGGCATTAAATAACACATTGAGGATAATATGCCATAGAACAAACCAAATTAATCTCTACCCAAAATTATCAGATTGGATATAATACATTTTGGACAAGAGAAACAATGAGATTTCTGTGAAAAGGGGCTTATGAAATAATTAATACCTTATGAGACATGAATATAAACACTTAACTTTAAAATATACATTAAAGGTAATTTTGAAACAAAGACTTGACTTTTTCTTTTCTATTTTTTTTTTTTTTTTAAATATGTTTTTGCCTGATAGGTTTTAAAATTTTGTATCAATGATAATTTTGGTGCATTTATGTAGAAATTATCTACACATGTATTAATATGAATGTTTGGGTTGTTTTTGTCTTTTTTCCCCCCCAAGAACCAAATGGCCTTTGGTTTTAAGACTATAAGCATAAATTAAATGTTGACACTTATTACCCATCAGTTTAAATAATTTAATTTGTTTGAGGTATATTTCATGAATTCGTAATGTTCCACTATTGAACAGAAATCATTTTGGATCATATTTGTTGTTTGCTTATTTACTGCAAGGTGAAAAAAAATGCTAGATGAACATCTAAGTGGTGATGCTATATTTCTGTTAGGGACAGTATGTTGAGACTATCAAAGAGCAAGTATTACCTCTGGACACAAGTTATTTTATTAAATTTTAATTTATAGTTAATGATAAAAGTAAGCCACATAAAAACCCCTTAAACATTCTATTTTATTTAGGCTATATCTCAGAACAAATAATTTGTTTAATAACCAATGCATTTATTTTATTTTAAAATTATATAATAAATGGGCACCTCCAATATTTTGCTAACTGACAGTCCAGTACCTCTTTTAATCCAGATAGAATAACAAGCGAACATTTGAATTTTGTGCGATTAACAGACTAACTTGCCAGGCAATGCTATATTTAATAGTAGTATAAGTTTCTAACAACAGACAATGAGGCTGTAGGGATACAAGTGATAGATAATTAGTGGCCCAGAAACATTATTGAATTGTTACTGCATGATTTCCGTTGATCTGGAAAATCAGATAATCCAGCAAATTCTAGAACCAAGGGTATCAGAAGATAAATGGCATATCTGTATAACCAAAGTTTATATTTACTTATAACTTATTAAGCACATTTTAAATTCTGACATCAAATCTTATTTTTAGGACTCAAAATACAAATATTTATAAACCGCTTTCGGTTAAGGAGGTGATTAGCATGATTTAATGCTAAAAAATGTATTGACAAATTGGTACCTATTATTGATATAGCAATAAAATAGCATTCAAATTGGATTTGAAGACAGAAATAAAAATGAGCTTCAGTATCACACTTGTGAAACACCTAAAATTTATACAACATGAATTACATTCATTTTATAATGATCAATAAACTTATTTTATTTTCAATAATTGAATTTTTTTATCAAATTATCATTGCTTTTGTTTTTTCATAAAACAGAAGCAAGCACACACTTGTTTCATATACAATATTCTAACTGATACAGAATTAGATTGGAGACTGCAAAAAGAAAACAAAACTCCTTAATCAAAGAGGAAAATTCCAGCTAAAGTAAGACTAAACTGCAAGTTGCATATATATCAAGTTAAGATACATATTGCACAAGCAACTTCTAATTGTTGCTGGCCTTGTTTTTGACAGTCAAATGAAGGCATTTACTACTAACCCCTTTAAAGGAAAAGGGAAGGGGACATCTCAACTGACAGCAAAGCAGAGAAAGAAAGAGCAAATGACCTTTGCATGCCCAAAACAACGAATAAAACAAATATGAATGCAATTTAATAAAAACAATGCTGACAATTAACTGAAAGAAAAAGGCAGTCTCAGAAGGGTTAAAAAGAGTTTATAAAGAGGCTAGAGAAATAAAATTTTGGGGAAACAAATGACCACATATGTACGGAAGTGACTAATAAATGTAGAGGTGTGTATAGTTTGTATTATAAAGAGGAAAATTTAAACATTTTAAACTTTAAAGTTATCTCACTGATTCCTGAAAATAAAATACACAATTTAAAGAACATAGATTTTTTACTTTTTATTAAAGATGATAACGTTCTATTGCTATTTAATTATATTCAAATTCTTGAACTTAATCATTTTTTATGATGATAACAATTGTTAAGTCTCGTAATTTTGCAGTGTTTACAAGTAAAAACTGAAACTAAAATAAAAACCCTGACGAGTACTGTCTTTCTTTAACTCTCATCATGTGAGTGAAACAGCCGATAGCCAGGTGCCTGTTTGAAGTTCTTTTAAAAAAAAAAAAGAATAGAAAACCAGTAGTCTTATTTTCAACAGAGGTAAAAATTTTATTTTTAAAACAGGAAAAAGTTGAGCCTTTTTTTGAGAAAATCTTTAGTTTAAAATAAAAGACTTGCTTTAAAAATTGAACTAAAAACAAAAAGTGTTTACCCGGTAAACTTTACCGTGTTAAAAATAAACAGACATCAGCAGCAAATGTCAAAAGGACCACCGTAACGAACCTTTGAAAATTGTTTCTAATAAGAAATATAATAATGTGTCAGGTTTCATGCAAAAGTTTAAACTTTTTTTTTGTGGGGGGGGGGGGGGTATTCAAGTTGTGCCAAAAATTTAACCGTATTGTTTCAAAGTTTAATAAGTTACAATCTAAAATGAAATTTTCGCTCACGGGTCAGGGAGTTGAATGTTTAAACGGCTCGATCATCAAGAAGCCTTAAAAAAAATCTGATGTTTCATAAGATTTTGGGCAAAGGTCAGTACGAGAACTTTTCAGCACCCCATCGTTTGTGAAAATTTGTAAATTTATGGAAAGTTTTGATTTTAATTATGTAGTTAATTTAATAACTCAATCAACAAAAAATCTTTACTATTGAAGAAAAGTTTTAAAATGAAAATATTATAGTTTACTTTTATTTTTAGAGAAAGTTAGAAGCATACAAAATCTAACTAAAAATAAGCTAAAATAAAGAAAGAATGATTAACTTTCATTTATTTTATTTTTAAGTCAATTTTTTTTTTTTGTTTCTCATTCCGTCATTATCTTACACCTTTCTTTGTGGTAGTAAGTAAGCATTCGAAGTTTAACAATAAATAGCATTAATCGTAATTTCTCGTAAATTTATTTTTAACCTAACAAAAAGATTTATCACCAATATTTTGCATTTTTGCAGATAACAGTTGACAAAAAAAAACTTGTTAAAAAAAAACTGTAAAAAAAACGTAATTTTAAAAAATCTCTTCTTGCATTATTTTTTATACCTTTTTTATTTTTTTAACATTTTTGTTGTTGAATATTACTCTCTAGAAAGTACTTTTTTTATATCAACATTAAAGTTGTGAGAACTTCTTAAATAAAGCATTTTTCATTATTACTTTGTTTTAGTTTTCACTAAACTTCGAAGCACAGTCCCTGGATCACGAGTTCTCCCAACTAGATGCGTGTTTTCCTTGTTCAAATCAGCCTGTCAAAAACTACTTTTTCCGCTCCATTCTTAATCTTAAGTAGCATGAATCGGAAATGATTTTTTTTTTTTAACATCGGAGAATGTAAGATAACGATAAAAAAAAATGTAAAAAGTTACAAAATGTCCAAAACTGATATAAGAAACTTGTTATTACAAAAAAAAAAAAAAGGTTGGTGCACTTTTAAAACATTTAAAGCCTTTAAAATAAATGTTTTAAAAGTGGACCAACCTTTTTTTTTTTTTTTTTTAAAGGGATCTCGAAATATGAGATCAACTAAATAACTAGACAATAACATGCCTTGAAAAAGGCTACTTATCTTAGATATCACTTAAATTAACCATCGGTTACTAACACACGAAATATGTGGCGATTTTCGAAAAACTGAAAATACAATTAAAAAGGAAAAAAAAAAAAAAGAAAAGTTGAATAAATAATATAAATTTCTTAGAGTACTATTAAAAAAAATAACAGTGTATTATTATTATTTTTTTTATTTAAAACAGTCGATCGACTACGAGTCAAGCGTAGTTTATCTGTAGAAACGGAAAAGATCCAATAAAATAGTCAAATAAAAATATTTAACTAATTTAATTTCAACCTCGGTGCATAAATTCATGATAATTTGATGTAGCCATACATCATTCAAAAAAAAAAAAAAAAAAAAAAATTCAATTATTCGCTGCAATATGCAACAGATAAAACAAAAAAATGTTCGCGCGAAATTAGAACCCATTGCCTCTGTCACTAAAGAAAAACAAATTTTCGGCTACAACCAATGGACAGAAAAATTTAGAATCAAAGAAGGAAATTATCTTAGTGGAAATAATTTAATTTTTACATTTTACACAAGAAAAAAAAATTATAAGCATCAAACAACGAAAGTAGTTGGTGTACTTAATTTGCAATAAATGAGGTTTCCCGTTAAAAATTAAAATTCCAGTTTAATAATAAACTGGAAAGAAAAAAAAGAGAAAGCGTTTTTTACAACATTATAGCGAAAAAAAGAAGAAACCGTAATTAGAATAAAATAAATATTTTCTTTTATTTCGGGTAATTTTGCAGTGTAATCTCCGAGCTCAGTTTCTAATAAAAATTTTCCGGAATAGTTACATTTTTAGGTGTAAAAAATGTACATGCTTAATTCGAAAATATCAATTTTTTTATCCTTTTTTTCTTCTGCCCGGTCGAGCAGTTACTTAACAAAACAAAAACAAAAAAACTTTAATGTTTGACAAGTTTTAACACAATTGTACACTTGCTTGCTTGATGAATGACATTCATTTAAAAAGAAAAAAAATCCTACCGATTTTTTTTTTTTTTTTTTTTTTTTTAGTTCGATGATTTCTGTAGAGATCACTGACGAATCAAATCAAAAATAAATTTTAGACATTTTTTTTTTATTTTATTTTATCAGAAAAAAATAAAATAGTGTAAGGGCCGGGGGAACAGAAGACAAGGAACTTCGAGGAACTTACCTTCTTGTGCCCAAGTGAGAAAATAAAAACTACTGAAAATAAGAATTAAGTGAAAATGCCTTGATAAACCCGACATTGTCCAACACGATAAACATTAATTCTTATCTCGCCTGCCGCTTGACAATTAACTTGCTTTTTATATGAATCAACACGACACTATTTGTATCAGAATCACGAGACTAACTTTTGTTTTAGAAACAATTTGTATAAACAAAAAATAAATAAAACTAGGGGGACATAATCAATTTAAATCAGACGAAGTCACCATAACTATAAAAAGGACAGCGGTTTTCTATATAGTATCGTTCACACTTGACTTATTATGGCTCGTTTTAAATTAGTTTTGTTGTGTGTTTTTTTTTTTTTTAAATCAGTTTAAGAATTTAACATGAATTTTATTGTCAAACAACTGTATTTCTAAAATAAAAACAACTGAGATTTTTATGAAAAAAGGCTTATGTAAGATTAGTTTTTGCGGTAACACCCGAGCGTCATTTACTGCTGAACTATTTTCTTTCAGAAATTAGTACGCGCTTCCGTAAAGCGATTTTTTTGTACTTAATTTAAGAATAAAGTTAACTTTCAAATATATGTAAACATCGACAAATAAAAGAATAACAAAAGTAAAAAAACACCTAACCCTAATTTGAAAGTTAACTTTCATCTTAAAAAAAAATAAAAAATAAAAGAATAACCCCCCAAAAAAACACCTAACCCTAATTTGAAAGTTAACTTTCATCTTAAAAAAAAATAAAAAATAAAAGAATAACCCCCCAAAAAAACACCTAACCCTAATTTGAAAGTTAACTACAAGGAATCACTGAGAAGGGAGTAAATAGGCCCAAATTGTATACGTTCACCGACAGAATTCAGCACTTAATTACTTATCAATAAGCCGGTAATGGCTGACAAAAGACCAGGAAAAAGTCCAATTTTTTTCGGGTTGTTAACATCCAAAAAGGTAGGTTTCTTTAATATCTAATTGTTGATTTGAGTTCAGCATATACATGTGCACGGAAATAAGACTATTTGGGAAAAATTTGAAGGGATATTAGCGCTCAGGTGTTAAAATGAAAATTTACCGTTTTTGCATAACTTTCGAACATGATTTGTAAAGTTTAAAAATAGTTAAAAAAATTTTTAAACAGATTATAATTTAAAATTGAAACTTATTTCAATTTTTTTGCCTAAATACACTTTCAATTTTAAAAGACTGATTTTATCCTTTGTCAAAATTTTTAGAACAAAATAAGTACTATAAGACATTCAATTTTTGCATGCTATTTGATTAACTAAAAAGTTTATTTGGTTTATTAAAAAGGACAATGTCTTTTTTCCCCTCTTTCTTTTTTATATACATTAATTTTATTGGTATGCTTATGTACTTGTTAGACTTGGAGTGTCCAGATTTGCAGAGTCTCTACTCTATTGGCCTGCTTAAGATAACACTGGCCAGGAACAAAGCTGCAGGATCAGATGGAATTGTAGTGGAGATGCTGGCAAATTTAGTAGATTTTGACATTGAGAAAATTACATACATAATAAATGAAATATACAAAGTGCTGATATGCTGGAAGAACTAAGGAGATCCATTTTCATAGCACTGCACAAGAAGTCATCAAACAAATGTGAACTCTATCGCACAATCAGACTAATGAGCCATATAACACAACTTATGATCTGAATTCTGATGAACAGCGTATGTAGCAGAAATAGGATAAGAACAGTGAAATTTCATTAAAGGCACTGGAATAAGGTATACAATATTTATGCTGAGAATGATACCTGAAAGAGCAATACAAATACATGTATACCCATGCTTTATAGATTATGCAAAGGCATTTAATAAAGTATGTCAGAAAAAACTGCTTGAATTGCATTTATTTGGGAAGAATATTAGAATAATCCAGAACTTATACTAGGAGCAAACTGCCTGAATATGGATAGAAAATTCAATAAATGCACCAAAATAAAAATGGGGCCTAAGACAAGGATATATCTTCATACTGGATTCAACCTTCAAAATGAAACTATCCTGAGAGAATTAAAAATTCTATCAGGATTCATTATTGGCAGCCACAATCTTAACAATATAAAATATGCAGATGACAGTATTGACAGCAAACAGAAAAAGAAAACAGGACCTCCTACAGAAGGTAGTAAATGAAAGTGAGAAGAAAAGACTAAACATCAATTATAAGAAGATAAAATGCATGGTTGTCAGCCCAAGATGCAAACTACAAATTGGTGACATCAAAATCAAGCAAGTACAAAAATTTAAATATCTAGAAAGTGTTTTAACACAGGATGTAAAATCCTGCACCAAAATCCAAAGGAGCATTGGGATAGCGAATGCTGCTTTCCAAAAGCTAAGCAAAGTATTAAGAAACAGGAAAATTTCATTAGAAACAAAGAAAAGAGTACTGAACTGTTATGCAATATAGGTCTTCCTATATGGCAGTGGATACTGGACAATCTCATCACAGATGAAGAAGATGACTTTAGGAAATAGAAATGTGGTTCTACAGAAGGATGCTGAGAATACCATGGACTGAGCATGTGAGCAACAACTAAATTTTAGGGAAAATGGAAATAAAATTGACACTTATACTTAGAATCAGAAAAGGACAATTGAAGTTTCTGGGACACATAAGGAAAGAGGGCTTAGAAAATTTGACACACATGGGACATATTGGAGACAAGCTGGACAGAAGAAAGCAGCACATAACATACCAAATGAGTTTGTGTAAATAGTTGACAGAATGGGGATTAGAAGTGATATCAAAAAAATAAACTTTACTAAAAACTACAAAAGACAGGAAATTGCCATGATCACCCACATCCTGAAGTGAGACACAACATAAAAGATGAAGATATTTTGGTTATTTTGTGTGTGTGTGCGTGTGTGTGTGTGTGTGGTGAGCCTAAGGGATATTGAATCATGAAAATACTTTATTATGCAAAAACGTAACAGTAATAAAACTAGAAAATTATCTCAATATTAGACTTATTAGACTTATGTATCTGTCTATATTTCTGCAAGGACACAAGGCACAGTGGATAAAGGCATTAGTTAGATCCAGTGACAGGACCCAAAGAGTGTGAGTTCAATACCCAGTTAAGGTAGTGGAGAACTTGGAGAGGGGAATTAACAGGAGATGACTGAAACAGGAGATAACTGATAACTGACATCCATTAAAACATGGCGTGTGGAACTAGAACAGTCTACCACAGTGAGTGAAATAAAGGTTTCAGTTGGACATTCCAACCACCTGAAGAAGGCTGGAGCATAAAACAGCCGAAACATTGTAATAAATATGGCAACAAAGATGAGGACAATAGTCCGAATGATGTAAATAGTGTTATTAGACTTATTATTTAATATTTCATTCCACTTCAAGCAACTTCATAATTCCATTATCTTAGGCCTAGGTGCTTTTTGAAGTTGTCCATGGAAATTACATTTTTTTCTTCCATTAAGAGAATTTAAACTTTATAAAAAACAGAGTAAATGGTAGAAAAATGGTATTTCAAAGTGAATGATAGAATTCAAACTTTTTAGAAACTGGTTCTTTCCTTTTTAATATCTCTAATTTTTTTGTTTGCTTTATGGAATTAATTAAAATTATTAGTTATATATTTTTTGTCATTTCCATATTTCATTATCCAAAAATAATATCAATGGAATTTAATAAAAAAAAATAAGAAGTGTTATTTAAAAATTTAATTTTTTAAGTTTGCACAGGTGACTTAACTTAATTTTCAGAAAAGTTGGTTATTGGATTTAGTAATAAATAAGGAAAAACTTTTACTTTGCAACAATCCATGAATTGAATCTGTAAACTTCTTCAATTCTAATAACTGGTTTACATGAACCAGTTGAATAATACAATTATCTGAAGGTGCAACATTTGGTGAATACAGCAGATAAGTTAAGTCTTCCTGGTTAAGCTGTAAAAACCTTTGCAATCTAGTATTATCTTCATGAAATATGCCTTCATTTGGTTAAATTTAAAGTAATACTTGTTCAAATCAATTCTTTACTCCATTAGAATTAGCATATAGTAGAAGATTCCTTTCATTACCACCATCAAATTCTGTTGATGCAGATAGTCTTCTAATATGGTTTAGTGGTGGTTAATTCCACTTACTCCATTATTTTTTGCTTTTTATAGTAGAATTGGGTTTGAATGCTAATGCTAATGCACCGACCAACATCCTTTGAAGACCAAATGTGCACCAATTCTTTGAGGTCACTTTCTAGGTCAATCCTTGAGGATCCTAGGTATTTTGAGATGACACTGAGTACAAACTTACTCTGGTATCTCATAATACATATTGGTGTCACCACAGATCAACTCTCCTTAGATCAACCTTAAATTTGATTCAGACCTCTGGTATTTCCTGGTGTGAATCATATACTACATTATACATTTTGGGACAAAGGCTAACTTTAGACTTGGTACCTCCACTAATTCACCAATAATTTGCAATACCTAAGGTTTAAAATGAATTTTAAAAATTAAAAAACTTTCTTTAGGCTTTCATTTTAGCTTTAATCGAAAGCTAAAGGATTAAATTTAGTATTTCCAGTAGCCAAAATGCTATGTAATGTACTTCAAATGGAAATTATATTGATTGGAGTCCAATTCACATTTTTTGGCTAAAAATAGCCAATTAGCATCCGTTTTTAATCATCTGTCATTGTAATATAATTTTCTTTATTAAAAAATTTTCCAAAAATAAAATATACTTTTCTGAAACTTTATTTGAGAAATATTAGTTGATTTAAAGTATAATTAATCTGATTTGAAACAAATATTATTTACTTTAAGTTGAAAATAACAGAGAAATGGGTTTTTAAAACAAACAGCAGTATTGATTACGGGCTTGTCACCGCTTGCAAATCACTTAAATGAAGATATTGACAATTTTATTGTTGTTCTATGGAGACTTTATCTGTTTAAACATAATTTAAAAAAATGACAGGAGAATGATTTTTTTATATAATTTTTAAGTACTCAGTAATCTTAAAAATGTTGGATATAGTCTCCATAATCTAATTTTAGGAATGTTGACTGTAAATTTACTATAATCATTGACCTTATTTTCTGATAATGTCATATATGGTCACTTTTAAAATGAGTACATTTATACACATAAAAAAAAATAAATATTATTTTGTAATTTATCTTGATGTGTGATGATTTGTATTAAGCTTTTCAATTTTCACTTAGTAAATATAGTCTTTATTTAATAACTTATAACCAAATGAGATGAAAGTTTTTAAGAATTTTTAAAAGATTTTTAAAACTTTATAAATTATTATAATTTTAAAAAATGAAAACAATTCTTGTAAAAATTCATTATTTATCAAAAAAAATGTTTTTCTTCAGACTATAATGTCCTTAATATATATTATTTATAAAACAATTAAAAGCTTATCTAATTAAATAATGTCATAGTTTTATTGCTGTTTTTATTTTACATTTGGAGCAGATTTACAAGAATTGAGTAATTGTCTGAAATAAAATGGATGATTTACATTCTCCAAGGAGTTCCACATTTAATTAATAAAACAAATTTTGAGGTTAGAATTTAATTTTTTAAAATTTCATGAAATGAAGTAAATGTTGGTTTAACAGATATAAAAAAAGATATTTTCTAAAAATAATAATTTCAAAAATAATTTCATTCATTTGCAAATAAATTCTGAAAGTTTCATTAAATTATGGCAATTATTTGAATATTGCAAGAATTTCCAAATCAATATGCTATTTTACGGGATAAAAGTTGCAAAAATTTCTATAGTCAACTCTGTTAAACTGTTGATGCATAAAAGACAAAATTTTAATCAAAATTTCAAACATGTTAGAAAGGAGTAAAAAATATAAAAAAATAATTAAAAAATACTTTGGTCTTTCCTCTTAATAATAACATAAACATTTTGATGAGAAAAGTTTATTCTTATTAAGTTTGATGCACTTTTTCATCATGCTATGCTTTTTTTAGCAAAAAAGTGGAGGTACCTACTTTATATTCATTTTACTAAACAAAAATTGATATTGTCAATTTCTCTTTTGTGACTCTATATGATATATGTGTGCGTGTTTGTGTACACATTTTATTAAATATGATGAACAAGGAATATTTTTTATTCAATTTTTCTTGTGTCTTTACAATTTTTCATTTTTGTTGACTGAGTGTCTATAGTATTTATTGTCTCAAGTGCTTTTGGCTAATACTTTAGCCATATTCAAAAAGGTTAATTTTCATCATAATGAGGATTATTAATATATTTTGGTTTTGTTTTCTATACTCTGTTACATGAGAAGCATCTTTTATTATAAAAATTTCATTCTTAGTGGAGTTTTTGCTTAGTTTCCAAATGCAGCCAAGACATTTTGGTTCAATTCATAGAAGGTGTTATTGAGGAAAAGTTTGTTGTTTTCATGAGAAGTGTTTTTAATATCTTCAAATGATTTTTTGTTTTTTTTTCTAGATGTTTTTATTATCTCTGTGAGGATTTTTCTTATGGGAAAGGGGAGTTATATGCATGTGTATATAAGTGTTTTTTATTGCACTAAAGTGACGTAAATGGTTAGTTAGATGCTTACTGAGAGTACTGGTTGTGTGTCCAATGTATTTATTTTTAGTTTCATTTTTATTGAGTTTACAGTCCTGCAAGGAGCAGGTAAACTTGTAAACAAGATTAGTGGTCTGGAGTTTGAATCTCATAGGCATAGATGTGTGGGTGTACAACCACATTGATCCAAACTAAATTTATATATAGAAACAAGATTTAAACATTTTATCAATATTGCCAAAATAGTATAAGTTTTAAGCTCTTACCTCCATTTCTTGTTTTATCTTGTAATGATAACATAGCAGATAAGTTTGTATTGATTTGTGCTAAGGACAGTTTTTTCCACCAGTACCAACAGCTGGCATTTAAGTCAAGATTTTCAAGGTTGACAGGCTCTCCCCAAATCTAAGATGAGCAATATATTCTTCTTACCTATCCATTTGGCCCTGTATTAAATTAAGATAGTCTTAGTAAATATCTGTAATACAGAAAAAAATTTACATTGTCTCTAAGAGATTTATATTATACAAGTCTGTTCAAATATTTTGATCTGTATTTGTCATAGAAAAGGTTAGTATATATCCTATTCCTCTCATAATTGATAAAAGAAGAATGCTTGCTTAAATTATGGCTTGATAATTCTAAATTTGAATTTAACTCATCGTCCTACTAAATTATGAACTCCAATTTCAAAATCTTAACATGAAGATAACAAAAAAAAAACTTGTATTAATTATTTAATACATTTTTTTTTATAAATCTAAGTACAGATATAACTACATTAAAAATTATTCCGAACTAAGTTTTAATGTGATATGTTGACCCAATGCAGTAGTTACTGAATATATAATGTTCAAAGTTCAGATGTGTTGTGGTTACTACTTCTAGTTCAACTAAAAGAAGTGACAACTAAAATTTTCAAATGTAAATGACAGGTTGTCATCATTTGTAGAGGTAAAAGGAAATGGAATAAATTTCAACACAGATATTTTCATGTATTTTTATATAGCTAATAAATTATTAACAAAAAAGAGAACTTATATTAGTGTGTGCACAACTGAAAAGGAAAGGAAAAACATTAAAAACTTATCTATTAGGAAAGATGTGTGTGTGTATGCCTGTGTGTGTGTGTATATATGTATATATATATATATATATATATATAAATTCAGTTGTTAATTGCCCAGGGGAAAATATCACTTTGGGGCGATCTTTCTATTAGTACTACTATATCTCAGAGCAAAAGAAAGAGAGAGAGAAAAAGGAAGATTATTCCCACACTTTTATAGTTCTTAAACAGTACCACCTAACAGTGTCTTGGTAGACCAATTAGAGTAATGGCCACAGATGTTTCCATATGGTAAAAAGTCTTATATTTAAAATATATCTTAATAATAATTTTTTTATTTAAAATATATCCTAATAATAATAATAACACAAATCTATTATACCTAACAAAAATCATGTAAATTAATAAAATTTAACACATTTAAAGGCAAGCACATTCTTGTAGATGTCAGTTATCAGTTAAGATATTTAACTGATAACTGACATCCATTAGACATATGGAACTAGAACAGTTTACCCCAGAAAGCAAAATAAAGTGTTCAGTTTGACATTCCAACCACCTGAAGAAGGCTGGAGTGTACAATGGCTGAAACATTGTGATAAATATGCCAACAAAGATGAGGATGATAGTCTGAACAATGTAAATAGTGCAAATATTTTATGTATGAAAAATTTTGTCTTATATTATTATCAGACATTACTCACATAAGATCAGCCATGTAAGAAAACCAGACCACAGGAAGGTATATAAACATCTGGCTCATGAGAATAGAAACAGAATTCCTCACATCATTGCAAGAGTCAGTTATGTGCCATGCATGATACATGCTTAGGCAATCATGTATCTTTCAATACATGACTGATGAGGCAGATTTTTTCCCACAGTAGGTTGCCATTTCTTTCTGCGGTAGACTAGTTGTCATCCAAGTCTATAGAACCCGGTCTGTCCTATTTTTTATCCATAGATGGGAGCAGAAGAAGAAGATTAATACATTTTCTAAGGGTATTAACATTTAAGTGAATGTAATGGATTTAAATGGAATTCGAACTCAGCTCTCTGATTCCTCAATCCATGCTGCTATCCATTACTCCTCATTGAAAGAAGATCAACTGTTTGAAGAAAAATCTAAAAGCATAACCTCTTGCTTTAACTGATATTAATTTGGTGAAGTCCAGAAGTGAATAAACAATTATTTTACATTTGAAAAATTTAGTCATGTATTCTTATCAGACTTTACTAACATGACATTACACACACAAAACAACCAAATAACAGGAAGTTATATATTAATACCTGGCTAATGGGAGGAGAAACCAAATCCTCACAAGAAGATCAAACATTTGAAGAAAGAACTAAAACCACATACTCTCAATTTGACCAATGGTTAATTTGGCAAAGTACAGAAGTGAACACAATTATTTTACATGTGAAAAATTTAAGCTCATATTCTTATAAGATTTTACTAATATAACATTACAATAATATAAAAATATTAGATTACTCTAGCTGTGTTTGTGTCTGAGATACTTAATGCTAACTTTGCAATAAAGTAGTATATGGTGGAAGCCAGGAAACAACATGTCTGAATCAAATTTAATATCCAGCAGGAACCTTTCATTCATGAGGAGTTGATTTGTGGTGGCCTCAATATATACTGGGTTTGCTTTAAGAGATACCAAAGTAAGCTTTGTACCTGGTGTCACATCAGAATGTCAAAAGAGCTAGGCATCTCTGAGGGTTGACCTAGAAGGTTACCTCATAGCCACCAAGTACAGAATTGGCCTCCAATAATGTTGTGGGGGGTGGGGGTCATCATTTTCATAAACAAGAAGTTAAACCAGCTAAACTTAGGATATACATATACAAAACAAGCAGATAACAGGAAGCTATATAAACATCCAATCCAAAAGGGGGAAGGTAGAGTTCCTCACATCCTTGAAAGAAAGTCAAATGTTTGAAAGAAGTCCTTGAAAACCACAAACTTTCCATGGCTGATTGTTATACTACTTAATCAAGAGCTCTTTCTGATTCACAAATACATTTCCGCAGACATGTTGGCTGGATTTGAGTGCTAAGAAAGCAAAACACAAAATAAAATGCTGTCTTCCATGCAAGGGACCCAAACACCACATCTGGTCCACGAAACAAATCCCTGTAAAAAAGTAAAAATTGCAAGCCGCTATTGACCCACTGCTAGGCTGCTGATGGTGGGCCTCTAGCTGTCTGCCAGTGGTTACATTGCCAAGAGGAACACACCAGTGGTCTGACAGCAGGCCACTAGTGGTAAACACTAGTGGCATGCCACCCAGTGGCAAATTGGTGGCTCGCATGTAGGACAGTCAATACCTGGCCCTACTGACAACACTCTTACACCTAATCACCTTCCTTACTGACACCAACTAAGGAACCACATATGAACAATTTTTGCCACCTTTCACATAATACAACAATGTAGATATTCTGAATTTTGATCAATACACATTGCTGAAATCTTAATCTTTGTTTATTCCTTTCCTTTACAACCAAATCGTGTTAATTTGACAGAATCCAGAACACACAATTATTTTATGTATGAAAAATGTATTCTTGTATTCTCATCAGATGTAAAATAACATTACAACAAAGTGATAAATGGGATCTCAGCTAATAATCAACATAAGAAGATTGTTTGTATCGAATGCAAGTCATACATAATATGGTTATTTTATTTCTTGCTTGATAGTTAATTTGATCATTTATTAAAAAATAGAAAAAAATACTCAAGCCTTATTAATTGCTTTAGATAGTTTGGAGTTAATTAGAGCATGTGGTGGCTCTCTGCTCAAATAAATGAACTTGTAACTAAAATCTACCTTTCACTTATCAGTAGATGATATATGATACTAATTAACCATAATCCTACTTATAATAGCAGATAATTGTGTTGCTTAATTAAACAGATGGTTAAAGCTCTAAGGCTTCTAATCACTAACAATCAATCATAACCCTCAGTAGAAAGGAGATTCAAAGTTGGGCAGGTAGAACTCTTTAAATATAAAGAATACCTCTAAGGTGGTAAAATATGCCAAACTGCAAGTACAACTTGCTCAAATATATTCTTGAAAGGAATTGTAGATGCCAGGTGCTTTAAATGCCCTAGACATTTTCAGAAGGGATAATTGTAACTGAATCAATAATTGAATTCCTTAAAGTACAGTTCAATAATTGAATTCCTTAAGTTACATTTTCATTGGATGATTTGTGATTTTTTTTTTTAAATTTGGTTGTAAAGAGTTTAAAAATATATATGAATATGCTTTTATCCATTTTCTTTAATAATATTTCTGAACAATTACTCAATATTTGTTTCCTAAATTGTCTGAAATATCAAGTACATTACAGCACAAATATGAACTTGTTATCAACTTGAAAATTTGTTTTTTTTCCTTTATTAAGATCTCCATTTTCACTATCTTATGGTACAAAAGGTTCTGGTTATTTTACTTTTGTGATAGTCAATATTGAATTTAAAAAAAAACTTAACAAGTTCACCTTTGTGGCCGATCCTGTATTTTGTAATAAAATGTAACTTGAAACTCATTTTACTGAAAACAAACTTGATATTATTAATTTTACTCTGTGGCTCTGTATAGCCCAAATATTTAAAAAAAAATCTTTTTTAATTTAGCTCAAAGAATTTTCAAATTTCTGCACAACAGAAAGCAGTTTTTGTTTCAAATAAAAAATAAAACGGGATTAGCAATAGCTGAGTAGTGCCAATAAAAGAAGAAATATATACGACCATAGATTAACTAAAGGGTTCAGTTCAAAATTTCCTGAGGGTTATCTGAATCAACAGAAACCTGAGGAAGGGTACAACGGGTGAAATATTGTAATAGCAACAACAAATATGAGGACATTTGTTTGACTGTGTATAATGTAAATAATTATGTATTGATTGGCTTAGGTTATCAAAGTATCTGTGTATTCTGCCACAAATCAAAGTATCATTCTCAAGCACTTCTACCTAAGATGTATTATCTGTGTACTCTTTGTCATAGACAAAGTCATAGACAGACACACACACACAGGGATGGTGTGTACTACCCTTAATGCACTGGTCGTAGGGGGTGAGCAAGCCTGACTGAGGGCCCTGAGCAGTGCTTTATGACCTGTGCTATCTTATCAATATTTGCTTTTTTTACCTACATTTATGTACATTACAAATTAAACTAAGCACAACTGACTATTAAAGGATGAAAAATTTTGCAGATTTTGATGTCATTCTGTCTTTTTTTGTCAAAATCTGTGAATTTATTTTGCTCATCATAAGTGCTGAAAAAGCACAATATAAAATTATTTTTATCCATAATGTTGAATGTTATAGTTATTCAAATTTTAACAAGAAAAATCTCAAATTGATGCTAAAAATTGACACAAAACATGGATTTATTTAAGATATTATATGTATTTGTATTCAGATACATTGCATTTATTTTCAATTTTTCTAGTTGAATTTGTGGAGTTTAGCGTACCCAGATTAAAGGAGAATTTAATACGGGATACCCTGCCCACAAAATTACATGCAAATTTCAAGAAGAAACAACACGATAAGGAACGTTTGTAGAAAATAGAACATTGTATATTTATTATCTTGTGAATAGGGTAAAAAGGATTTATGTTTTAGTTAGTTTAAGCAAAATGTGATTTTGACAAAAATGTCTGTGTTCGCTGTCTTTTAACAGAGTAGCAGAATAATGTCCGTTTCTTTTGTTTTTGTATGGGTGTAAAGGAAAAAGGAGCGATTAATTTAAGTTGAAAAAAAGTGTGAACGAGGAATAAAGATAAAAGGAAAATGTACTTATGAATTGTTTTGGAGTCAGTTGTAAATTTGTTGCTGTTGTTGTTGTCCTTTCCTAATCCACTTTCGGCTCTTAGTGTTGGGTTGAGTCAGTGATGAAATTTACTGTCAGTCTTCTATGATCTCTGTGCCCTTCTGACTGGCAACTGACTTGAAACTCTGTATTTATTGTTGACTTTTTTTTCACACTGGCTCGTTATCTTTTTTTTTGGTTTAGCAAATTGCCTCCTTTCATTGGTCAGAAAATTAATTTCACACTTTATTGCGAAATCTGTATTTAATCGTTTTGATCCGATTTTGCAGGTGTGCAAATCTACTTTGCGTTTTCTAGTCATTTGTTGGAATGATAAAGGATTTGTATCCTATAAATTGTTCATGTATATTGCATATGATTCATTATTGTATATAATCAGGTTCCAATAAAATTTGGATTTCATATGAATACTACCTTATGAAAACTGAGATGTAGTAGAGTGTGTGGGGGGAACCTGTATCATAAATTAGAGGTGGGGGCATGAGACTCTTGCAATAGCCCTGTATGCCCACTATATATATATATATATATATATATATATATATATATATATATATATATATATATATATATATTGCATTTCATATGTGTGGATATAATAATTAAAAATTGTACAATCTTCAAACAAAAGCTATAATAATGAATTTAAAATAACTTTATTTCAACTTCGTTATCAGTATTTTGTATAAAAACTCTTTAATATTCATTTACTTAAGTTTAATGTTTTTCAGATCTAATCCAATTATAAAAATATCTTTTTAAAAACTTAGTATTATCTCTTTAAAGTGCAAAAAATTAATATAAAAGTCTATGTACATACACACACGTACTAAAAGACTAATTTCTAAACTTATTTTAACTTTTTTGAAAACCATAATCAGGATACCATTGTCCATACTCATGTCTGGCTTGAACCTCAGGATGTGGACGGTCATGAGTCTACACAACTTCCTATTCTTCTTAGCTCCAAGCAAAGTTTCCTTATTATCTCTCCCAGTCCCTGTTTTGTAATCTATTTACACAATCTTGTTAGGTTTTCCTCTTACCTTCAATATGTCCTGTGAGTATCAAATTCTCCAAACCCACTTTCTTCATAATATAACCCAGAAATATCACCTGTTTTTTATCAATCTTAAGCAAAAGTGTCCTTTTCATTCCCATTTCCTTAAAGCTTCCTTGTTACTTACATGTTCTGTCCATGGTATTCTCAGCATTCTTCTATGGAACCACATCTCTGTTGTCTCAAATCTCAATTTCATCTGAGGAAATTGTCCAGGATTCACTGCCATATAAGAGGAATAATATTACATAGCAGTTCAGCACTCAAGTAATGAACAAATTAAACATGGTGAGAAAATGTTTATGATAGAATGATAAATCTACAAAAATAATCTCCTGTATGTAAAATATATTTTTTATTATTTACTTTAATCTAGATCTTTTTTATATTCCTTAAATTATTAAGGCACTCAAAAGTCCACCAGGTATGTACCGCATTATTTTCTCTTGTCTCTCTTTCACTCTATTTGACCGTCAAGTATCAGATTCTCCAGGCCCTCCTTTCTCATTATGTGTCCCAGAAACTTCAGCTGCCTCTTTCTGATAAGTATAAGCCTCCTCCTTGTTTGTAACCTCTCTAAGATCTCATTGTTGTGCACACGCTTGGTCCATATAATATCCTTAGCATTCTTCTGTAGAACCACATCTCTGTCGCCTCAAGTCTTTTCTTCATCTTAGAGGAAATCATGCAACATTCACTGCCATAAAGAAGGACAGAACTGTTTTTAAAATCTACTTTGTTTTTATCAAAGTTAAAATGCATCTTTTTACCTTTATTTTTGAAATTGTCATTAAACCAATATTTATTAAATTTATATTTATAAGAATAAAGTTTAAGAAGTTGTTAATTCTATTAATTATAGAAAGAATAAAGTTTAAAAAGTTGTTAATTTTATTTTTAAATTGTGTTGTTTTATGCATTTTGGTGCCCCTCGCCAGTGTTTTCAGATGAAGTGAGCAGGGAGTCAGGGGGCTGCTTACAAGAATTTGTACACTAAAATTAGTTCCCCATCATTTTCACATGGTGGTGGGGGAGTCCTCCTGTAAGAAATTGTTTCAAGTTTCATTCATTAAAATAATCACCTGATCTCACTTCCCTACAGCATGAATGATTAAAAAAAAAAGAATATCTCTAACTAACACAGGACGATTGTTAAAGGAGATTTTCATCTAAAAGTCTCTTTTTTTTTTATACTACAGTACACAGTGCGCGTGTTTGCTAATTTTATTTATTAATAAAAAAATATTTTAAGGTAAAAAATTTTAAAGTTTTTTATTCAAGATGAAAAAACACTATTGTTTTTAATTTTATCGAATAATGTTTTTTTTTATTTCTTATTGCAATATTGATTTAATTTTGAATCATTGACTTAAAAGTTAAAAATCAGTAAGTAATCCAAGGCTATCTTTTTAATTTCGTGTTACTTTGCATATCATAATTTCGAATTAAACTATATACTTTCAGATAAAAATAAGCATTATATAATTTTTTAATATTTTTAAAACACGTGTGCTTCTCTGCCTTTTTTTATTTTTTTTACTAATTATGTTTTTTGATTATTATTACTTCTCTTGATTGTTTTTTTTTAAACTATTGAAATAGTTTCTACGTCAAACTTCGTAAATGAAAAAAAACAAACATTTATATCCTCATTTGCTTTAGTTCAGATTTATGAAAACTTGAATTTAAAATAAATTTCTGTTGTTTCTGTTTCAACAATCGATTTTAAAAACTAATTTCTTTACCTTGGATTCTCTCAGAAACGATTTATTTTTAATTTAACCCAAATAAAGATTTTAAAAAAATTCTAATACTATTTAAATTTATGTTTCTGTAGCAACTTTTTTATTTACTATCCTTGACTTAAACAAACTTTAAAAATGTGTAACATTTCCCTGTGTAGTAAAATTTAAAAAAAAGTAAGCAAGTCATATTGGTTACAGGAAGAGTTTAAATGCTGAACATAGCAGAAAAAGCTCATGTGATTTTTCACCCGACATCATAATAATTTTCTAAAGAACCAACTGAAAATGCTTAAAATAATATCTAACAAGTCATTATTTTTGGAAGCTGACATAACTAAGCATTATAAATTTTAAAACCACTAAAATATTTGCTTTTGAATTTTTGTTATCGAAAAAGAAATAAATAGTAGTGGTGATGGTGGTGGCTGTGGCCTGAACGACTTGCTTCTTGCTTGATTCACAATCTTTTCTTTTTTTACGAAATTACAGAAACCACTGAAATGTTATTGATGACGTATATAAATTTTTACATCGCAAAATCTATATCATGCTATGTAAATAAAAAAGTAATAGTAAAGAACATTTGAATAAATTTGAAAGTTATAAAAATTTAAATACATATTATATATATATGTATAATATATATTATAATAATATTACATATATAAGGGCAAATTATAGCGGTCAGCGCGTGGTTTTTGCTAAGGGGAGATAAATTTTATCTTTTTTGTCGCAAGGTAGCGCGAGTAGCGTGCACAAAGGGAAGTAACTAAAGAGTAACTAAGGAAATCTCCTGTCTGTAAAGACTTACCGCCATGACTGTCTATTCCGCCTGTGGATGGGTGGGTGTGTAAACCTCTCACAGTTTTGGGGACGTCCGAGGAGTGATCATGGGGCTGCGACCTCTGGAATTTGCGGACTGCCTTACCGACAGCCCGTATTTCCGAGAAAAGTTGCATGAACACGAAAGGGAATTGGAAAGAACGAGTAAATCTATTAAGTGTCTGATAGCTTGCGGTAAAGAACTGATCAACGCTGCTAGAAACCTGTCGAAGGCACAGAAAGCCTTTTCTACTAATCTGAAAGATTTCAAATTCGAAACTATAGGAAACCAACAGACTGACGATGAAGTGGTCATCGCTAAATCACTTAAGGAGTTCGGAGATTGCTTTTTGGCGATTGAGGAAGTGTTCGAAAAAATGCTGGAGAAAGCCAAGGAGATGTTTTTGGCTCCTCTGGAGCGCTTCCGAAAGGAGAATATCGGCAAAGCAAAGGAGGAAAAGAAACAATTTGAAAAACAAACTGCCAAGTTCTGCGCATCACAGGAACGGTACCTAAACTTAAAATCGAAAACAAACGACACAACATTCCAAGAGGCAGATGCTGCCCTTGTACTAGAAGGTAAGCACTTCTATCAAGCATCCATGAAATATGTTCTTTTACTACAGGAGGTTCAGGAGAAGAAGAAATTCGACTTTGTCGAAATTATACTTATGTTTATTTCGAACTGGTTAACTGTATATCATCAGGGCCATGAGGTGGCTAAGGAATTTAAAAGTAATATGAGCGATCTGCAGCTGCGTTTGCAGAAAACGAGAGAAAACTTTAGTAGCACTAGAGAAGAAGCTCAACTGTTGATGAATAAAATGCTGGAAACCCGAGGATCGAGAGGCGAGTTTATCGTTTCTCCTAAATCAAGTATCTACACTCGTCAAGGTTACTTGTATCTGATGGAAAAGAAAGCCTTAGGAACTACCTGGACGAAATGCTACTGTCAATACTTAAAATCTAATAAGAGTTTTTCAATGATTCCATACAACCAGGCAGTCGGAAAGTTAAACGTTCCTGAAACAGGAACATTAACCAGCTGTACAAGACGGGCTTCGGATTCCATTGAAAAGAGATTTTGTTTTGATATTACAATCTCTGACAAACCGGGCATTACCTTAACATTCCAAGCGTTGTCTGAAGATGATCGACACTTGTGGCTGGATGCAATGGACGGCAAGGAACCTACCTACCAAACACCCACAAAGACATCAGAAGACACATATCAGTTGGATGATTCGGGATTCCAGTTCATCACAAAATGTATCAATGCACTTGAGTCTAGAGGGCTCGTAGACCAAGGCCTATATCGTTTAGTTGGTGTCAATTCAAAAGTCAACAAACTAACAACTATGGGCCTTGATCGCCGGAAAGCTGATAAGTTATCCCTGGAAGATACAGGAAATTGGGAGGTGAAGACAATAACCAGCGCTATAAAACATTACCTCCGCTCCTTACCTGAACCTCTGATGACATTCCGTTTGCATGAAGATTTCATCACAGCAGCAAAACGAGAATCCAAACGTCTGAGATTCCATGACATCCATAAGCTTGTTCACAAACTGCCAGAAAATAATTTTAAGATGCTGGAATTGCTCTGTGAACATTTAAAAAAAGTGGCAGACAAAAGCAATATAAACTTGATGACTGTAGCAAATCTAGGAGTTTGCTTTGGACCAACTTTAATGCGTCCTGAAGAAGAGACAATGGCTGCTATAATGGATATAAAATTCTGTAACATTGTTGTGGAGATCCTGATCCACAACAACCATGATATTTTTAGTACAACTCCTGAGGACATTGACATTGTAGATGAGGAGTCGGACCAAGCAGAACCAGTTGCCAGTCTTGAAGCAGCAGTTGCTGCAACAGTTCCTAGTAGCACTGACAAGAAAGAAAGAAAACCATCTGTGGGTATCTCCACTGCCCATGGACCCTCAGCATCTCCTCCTGTATCAGCTACCACATCATCACACTATGGTAGTTTATCTACTGCAAGCACAGTTAGCAGTACTCCAAAAAGTGGCTATTTTTCTGCGACCCCATCACTGAAATATGCAAATCAAGCAGGTTTAAGGCCTCAACAAACTTCAAAAATTGTAATGCGGCACCAAGGTAAAGGCCTTGGACATTTAGGTCAAGGGGGTGTTGCTAGTGGTGGAAGTGCAGCCTTGTTGGCCAGTCATGAGCCTAGTCATGGAAGCAGTACAAGTGGAAGCTCTGAATCACTGAATTCTTTCAAGTCACCTTCTACAAATCCGTCTCCAAAATTGGATGCAACTCGACGAACAGCGATCATGCCTGCTATGTATACTAGTGTACCACAGACTGGACTTTTACCTGGGAACCGAATCCCAAATCTTGAAGATATAGGAACGTTTGGCAGTTTCAAGAGACGAAACATGCCTGATTATTCAACTGGTGGTGGTGGAGGAATTGATGATGGAATAAGAGGAGTTGGTGGAGGTTTACGTTCTTCCATGCATAGCAGTATGACTAGTAGTATTGGAGTTCTTCCTGATGTTCCTTCTGTTATGTCCAAGTCGATGACTGAGCCCCGACCAAGGACTGTGAGAACATTGTATCATTGCCAGGCAGAAAATGAATCAGAGTTATCATTTAATCCCAACCAATTTATACACAATGTGAGACCCTCTCAGGAGGCCTGCTGGCTGGAAGGTACACTTGACGGAGTGACCGGACTTATTCCAGAAAACTATGTGGAGTATGTTGATTAACATATTTGTCTGAAGTAACACTGTACCAGCAGCAACATCAGGGCTTGCTTCTTTTTCATTTTTTTTTCAATTTTTGGTCATCCTACATTGTGTTCACTTTTGACCTGATAACAATTGATGATTCAATTTTTGGCTTGCATGAAAAAAATAAGGCAATACCTTAAGATTGTAACCCTGTCACTTTTATGAATGATTACATTTTATTTCGGGAGGGGGAGAGAAAAAAATCTGGAAATAACAAATGTAAACCTATTTCACAAATATTTGAAATAGCATGTGTAAATTATGAAATAACATTTCTAAATGTATTCCTGATTTACTTTTTTTAAAAATAGTTATCTTAAAATGTTTAAAGCAAACAGAAAAAAACATATTTCAAAATTAATAGGTTTGTGAAAATACTAAGTAATTTTTACACGTGTTGCCAGATTGTTTTTGGTTTTGTTTTCTGACATAAATTATTTTGTCTGTAAAACAAATATTAAAAAGATCCACTGTTATTTCACTAGTGATGTAATATTAAGGAAATTGTGATAGCTTAATAGCAGTAACATTTTCTAGCTTCTGCCAGTGTACATTACACTCAAATATTTATGTCAAGAGTTAGCTTTGGAATGTCAGAAGTTGATGATTGTTTGATATTCTAATTTACACTTCTTAATTTCAAGACCTTTTAATCTTACATTATTCTTTAAAATATTTTTTCTCTTAGCAGGTATTAAAATTTATGTTGGCTCTGTTCCACACTCACAAAATTATTAAAGAAATTATCTCTGATTAATCTTAAGTGTTAATATTTTCTACAAGTTTCCACTTAGATTAAGGAAAATAAAATTGCTGTAATAATAATGTAAAATAAACTTGGTAATTTAATGTGTATAACAGAATAATGAGCAAGTGAGTTTACTCACTGTCTATTAGTCTTCTCTATAATTAGTTCTAATTTCATTGATATAGAATTTATTTAGGTAATAATAGGCCTGTATAAAGTATGTAATTTAGATTTTAAAGTAGGAGTCTTATCTTCACAGGATGCCTTGGAATTATTACAGTTGCTCTAGGTAATTAAATCAGCATTTAAAGTATTTTCTAAAGATCAAACATCATTTTTAATTGACATTTACTTACTGTTTGCAGAAGAAACAAATTTCTATTAAGAATGCACAAATTAGTTATGTGTGAATATAGAATTTCTAAGTTTTTATAGTCTTGTTTTAAAAATTGACATTTATTCTATCAGGAAAATCCTATACTTTCTAAATTCTAAGATTTTCTGATCATTGTAATAAACAGGGTTATTGTTATTTTCATGCTAACCAATATTTCCATTGTTGGTAAAACTTTTTTTATGTTAATTTGATAAGTGAAATTTTTCCTTTCTTTTTGTTTTATTGGCTCTATCTTAGAGCGTCTGCTATTTTGCCAGTTGCATAAAATGTCATAATTTACAATCTTTTGCTTATGACCACATGATTAAAAAACTTTCTTTTTAAAGAGGGAATAAAGAGGAGATAAAAAAAAAAGCAAAACAGCAATTTTGACAATTTAATTTCAATGAAATTCTTCTTGAGCTTAAAATAACTAATAATAATAGTGAAAAAAATGTACAATGTTTATGCTCCACTCTTTACATGTGTAAAAGTGGCTAGCATTGTTGTTACTTAATATTATCCAACTGCTCAGCTTGCATCACATTGGCTTAACAACTATCTCATATTTGAATAGAATTCTAAAGAATGTATATGAAATGGAAAATGATATTCTTGCTTTCACAGTGTTGAAATTTGTTCATTTCCTATGTATCTAGTTTTATAGTTGTTCTCAGTGTGCTATACTTTATCTGGTGGTCACACACAAATCTAAAACATGGAAGCACTCTGGTGTTTATCTCCTTTTTTAACCCTCATCATTATTTCAAGTATGAAAATGTATCCTGTAAAAGCTGATAATTATTATCCTGAAAAAATGTTAACAACTATTGCCGTCATTCTATGTGCATTAAAAATGGAATGCTACATGATTTTCCTACTGTTAGGTGTTTTCAAAGCTAAGCATTTAGTACCCTTCCTATATCTGCTATTTAGATACTTGTTTAACTGCATGGACTCTAATTCTGTACTTGAGATCATATTTTTATCTTGGGACTTTGTGTTGATATTTGAAATGAAATAATTAAAATCATAAAGATTGTTCTTGCAAATATTCAAATTTGACATTATTTGTTTCTGTAATGAGTAGTTGTGACTGTTTTCAAATAACAAAGAAAATACTTCCCTTTCAAAACTTGTATTGATTAGTCAATATTTACAATGAGCTCTTTAGATTTCTTATTTGAAACTTTCATATTTTATATCTAATTTCAAATAAAATACCAAACTTAATCGCAAAACCAAGCATTCAGCTTTTAATATACATTCTCCCCAATACTGAATTAATAAAATAAAAATTTATTTTGAAGAAGGGGTTTCAAATATGTAATTATTTTCTGTAAATTGTTACTTTCCCAATTTATATATATTAGCATTTTTTTATTTTTAAATAAATTCAGTTAATGTGCTTAGGGAGTTTGCAAATGTAAAATTTAAGGCAGTGTATTTTTTTTTTTTTTAATCAATCTTTGAATTAGTACACAACTCAAATTTGACTAATTCTCAAAATAATCTAGGTGTAAGTTCCATTTTATATTTTTATTTTATGGATGAATGACTGAAGGAAAATTCTTTTCTTTTCCTTAGGCAATATGCTTATTCAATTGATGCATAAATTTTCAATTGCTAATTGCTCCTATTGTAGCAGCTTCTACAGGCTTCTTTTTCACTCTAATAAAAATAAAAGATGGTGTGTTTTGCTGACAAACCTTTATTATTTAAAGCCATTGATATTTGGTAACTATCAAAGGTTTACTTACTTCTGTAATACTGTGCCTGCCTGCCTATTGTCAACATTACAAGTTATCATTTCTACATTACATTTAAACATATGTATCAAAGGAAGCTGCTTTGTGCCTTTTGAATTTAAAAAAAATTACCTTACCCATAAAAGGCTGCCATTTCCAACTCCATAGCACCTTGTGAGACAATATGCCTCCAATTGTGTTTTCCTTTTAGAGTTCAAGTGATTACTCTAAAAACGATAATATCTTTTCTTTCTCTTGCATTTATTATTCCTAAATCAGAGGCAAATCTTGTCCATCCATCTAACCTGTTTATATATATATATATATATATATATATATATATATATATATATATATACACAATTTCATTATGTATAAGCATAATGACCTCTTTTAAACTGCTGCATTTTATTTTTCTCTCTTTTATTCCATCCCAAATCAACATAAAAATTCTTTCGTTTTTCATTTTATATTCTATGATGGGCAAACAAATGAATTGTTTATATTTTTTATTATCACTTTTTAACAATTTTTTGCTTTTTTTCTGCAATATACAAACATTACATCCCACCGACATGATTATTCCGCCCAGTGGGAACCATGTTTTTTCTCTTAACAAACTTGTCTCTGTTAGTGATTCACTAAATTTAATATGAATGTGACATTAAGCTTATGCTTCAGTAATTCTTGCTAAGCACTGGAGTTGCATTTTATTGTCAGAGGTGTGTGTGTATATATATATATATATATATATGCGCACACACTCTTCTAAATATTGGTAAATATGTAGTAATCAGCAAATGTAAATAATTATAATAGCATTAGTTTATTGATAAATATATTTTAATAAATAATTACAAAGTTTAGTTTATTTTAGCTTGAGCATTTAAAAAAAAAAATTGAAAATGTGCTATCAGTTGAGGTAAAGAAAAATGTAGATTTATTGATATGAAAAAACAATTTTTGGAGTAGATATTTCTGGTACCCTCTTTCCTTTTATATAGGTATTATTTCTAATTTTGTTACCCCTACCTCGCTTTATTGTAAAGTTCACACAAGATTGTGTTTATCACTATCCAAAATTGTATGAAAGTTCTGAAATTAAAACTTTCAGATTGTCTAGTTTTAATGTTTCAGATTAGGGTTTTCCACAGTACCATCTGATTAAGATTCTGTTAGTCTTAGAATTTTATTCAAATTTTGTTTTCATGGAGGTAAATATTTAATAAGGCTAAGTGAAGAGTCTCTTACAGGGAACTTTTTTCTTTTTTTTTTTTTTTTTTTTTACTTCAATTATTTATGTATATTTTTCTACTTGTAAAATCCAATCAATCAAAATGTATTAGAACATGGATCCACTTGGTGTTAGTATGGTTATGTTTTCAGTTGTGGCTGTTCATCTGAATGTGTTTGTATTCTTTCCTTTTCAGCAAAATCAACTTTGTCACTATCTCTTGTGGGTGGACTTTATTCTGACCTAGATTGGAAGCTCTGACTGCCTCCTACTGCTGCAGCACCCATCAGCCTACTTAGAACAATAAAAATTTAATCTATACTCCCAGAATTCTTATTGCAAGATAGAAAAGTCTAACAATGTACATTTTTGTACACCTCACAATTTCTGGTCACTTAAAAAAGATTGAATTTTGTTATTTCTGATCCCTCCTAAAACAAAAAAAAAACACACACAATTGAAAAAGATTGGTCTACAACTAATTCTTTGAGAATTTTAATTTTACTTACTTTTACAAAGAAGGTATAAAGTATTTGCTCAATTCTTGGTGGGGAACATGTCAGAAATTTGACAAAATATCTTTCATTTAAGCATATCAATTTTTTAGTTTCTTCGTATATGTATCTCTAAAGATATTTCTCCTAAAATTTAGTTTCTTCAAATATGAGAAAACAAATTGTAATCTTTTCAGAAACCATTGTCTAATTTTCTGAATAAATACTTTCTTAGCCATTTTTTTAATGAGATCATTCCAACAGTGTGGTCATGTGATATAAAAACATTGCTTGTTTTTTTTGTTTTTTTTTTTTGTTATATTATAAAAAAGAACTAAACAAGAAGTAGTTAGTAAATAATGAGCTTATAAAAAATGGAAAAATATTTGTTGTATCATTATAACACTACAGTATATTAAAAATTACATTAAATTATTAGAAAATAATTTTTTTTGCTTCTCTTAAAATCTGTACATTTATATGCAATAGATAATAACTCAATAATTTTTGTCAAGATGGACATAGTCCAAAACTGTGTAGCAGTATTACATAGATTTTTTTTTTGATTTTTTTTTTTTTTTTTTTTTATTGGTTTTTCTCTCTGTGGATAGGAGGATTGGATGAAAATGGCAAGGCATATTATCTTGAAACAGGTTGGTGCTCTGCAGTTCTTGGCAGATTTGATTTACTATACAAATGCCTTTTGTATAAGTAGTTTTTATAACTTCACAAAAGGTTTTGGGTTATTTTTCTGTACCATAGCAAAATTACATTTACTTTTTAAAACACACATGCATGTGTGTGTGCACACACACACAAAATGTGTCAAGCTCAGTATTACTGTGGTTCTTGAAATCAGAAGTGTTTGTATGATGCATTAATTTCTTTTTTAATACTTCATCATTTTTCCAAATATTTTATAACCACTGTCTCTATTTTAACATAGAAAAGTCTTGAATATCTATGAATGTGCAAAGGATATTACAGGCCATTTCAAGTAGCTGATTTGTTCATTTTGATGCAGAAAAAATTTTAAATATTTATTAATAATAGCTTTATATATATATATATATATATATCATTTATGAAACAATAGTGAATATAAACAAATCAGATTACATTTTATTCCTATTGCCAATAGTCGTTAGGCAGGTTGTTAGTAACAATAAAAATTTTAGTTTGAGTAACTAAATTTTATCAGGCCTTTTTGTGAATTTAAAAGTAAGATTTAAAAGGGCTGAAACTAAAGTTCATTTAATATGTTTATTGTATAACATATCACACAAGTCTGTCACTAAACTACTGTATGTCAAGTGCTAATATGTTGAGTGCCTCTTTTTTAGTTTAACCAAATCAGTCTGATTTCAAAAAGCTGAAATGCATATTGGTTTTGAAGAATCTATTTGATTTTTTAAACACCTTTCTTTTACGGAACAAGTAAATTACCCCAAATAATTATGAACCTCCTTATATTAGGTATTGTTTAAAAATAAAATTTCTGGAAATTTTTGTTGTTTATCACGAAGATGAGTATAAGCTATTATCATTTTCACTGCCATTGCTTATTCTCACTTTGTGAGTCTGTTGCCAAATATCTCTTCAATGTACCAGATTTAGAATCTTACTATTGTAATATATAATTATTGGATACTATTTGTGAGTTACAAATCTTTAAAGAGGTTCTTTACCTTCTCTTTATTCAAATTGCCTCTCATTCCTGAAGTATTTATTAATTATACTTTATATAATGAAAACTTTGCATTTCAAAAGACTGTTTTCACACACACACATGTCCTTAACCTTAACATGCCAGTTAATCTGTAAAACTTTTACTGATTACCTATCATTGGAATAACTGAATACTCAGCTATAATAAATATATGACAGGATTGTCTGCTTATATTTTGAAAATTGTTGAGCAAAGTGATTTTATTTTTAAAGGAGATAGATATGGTATAGCCAAACTATAAAGATGATCATGAAAGAAATTGTGGCTAATTTATCTTCCTAACAAAATTTGGTCAGTTTTGCTTCATACTATTTCTAGATAATTGTCAAGAAATTTTGAAGTAAAATCTTTTGTCTGCTTAATGTGGTCATTTCTACCAATCAAAAAGCTTTTAGTGGTTTCCTACATATGGTTTACAAGCCGTACCCACAAAAACAATGGAGTGACTGAAATGTGGAGCTAGTGAGCTCACATCTCTTTCCGACTGGGTTGTCAGTAAAATGTTTGAAATGCATAACACAGGAAAATCATTTGAGCAGCTTTCTCAGCATTTTTATCTGCTCGTATGTTTTTCTGATTGTAAATTAAAAAAATGATAGTTTTATATTTTATGTCTAAACATTCTGATACTTAAATTCCTTAAATAGCAGCAACAATTAAGATGTCTGTGGACATCATGAAATAATCTGCTATATTGGTTGCTTTAATCAAGCAAATGAATGAATGAATAAATGAAATGACTACTTAAAATGTATTGACTACAGCTGGTGTAAAGAAATCTTTGAGGCCAGTGTATTTATGGGCTTTTAAGCTATTTGCTAAACTGCTTTCTTGGAATTCCCACATCAACCTACTTTGTGGATGAATCATTTTACCTTTCTGGTTTAAGGGAGATTGATATACAATCATTGCAGGTAGGGTTGGGTAACTAGATAAACACTATAAATATTAAATAAAAAAAACACAGAGACGTGTTTATAATATTGATTAAAAGTAATCTAAGACACTTGTCTTAAGAATATTTTGTTTCATGCCAAAAATCTAAAACAGAGTTTCATGTGGTTGCTTTTTTGTAACCTAATATGAAGTGTCATGGCTCATTTGGTAATGCTGAATTTTTTACTCATATACTGTAGGTTTGAGTCCAGCTGATTCTTGAAATAATTTTTTTACACCCATTGCCCACCATCTGTAAAAACCTGCAATACCAAAGTAGTATAAATACCAACTTTAAAACTTTGTAGATTTAGGTAACATTGCTATTAAACAAAAATGTCTACTTGATTAGCTAGTTGATAAGACCTGTGTTTAACTTTGCCCTTTGAACAGGCTTAAAAAATTTCAGTTTATTTTTAAATTCACCATTTTGATACTTGAAAAATTGAAGAAAATAATCTTTCCTTTAATTGTATTAAAGATTTTCATCTCTAATTTTTTTTGTTCTTTGTATTGGAAAAAATGTTGAATGATGTTCTTGTACATACATATATATATTTGTTCTTTCCTCTCCTTCTTATTCTACTTTCTATTGAATCTGCTTTATGTAATAAATACGGTTCCAACATTTCTTCTCAAAATGAGAGGCTTGATAATATCCATACTTAATACTTAATGTATTATATGGAGCTTTACTAAAACAGGAATAATAGCTGAATTTGTGTTAAGAAATATCATTGTCTCTGAGATAATTTTTTTCTTTGTCAAAATAACATATATCTAACAAATCCTGGTATTTATAAATGCATACTTTTTTGTTTTAAATCCTTTTACTGCATACTAGTCAATACTAATTAGATACGAATCTATTGGATAGACTGTTTTTTTAAAGATTGTTTATTTTCTACTCATAGACATAATAATATAAAACTATAATAATAAATGCATCTTCAGTTAAAAAATTGTAATCTTAATTTTATATATTAAATAATTGATGTTTATATGATTTCATAATCTGAATATGTATTTTTAAAGTTTTGAAACACTTTCAAGATCTCTTTGACACCTAAGAAAGTATCTATAAAAGAAGCCTCTTCATATGCTGAAGTAAGAAAGATAATATAGATAAGTTAATGAGTTACACAGCATAAAAAAGTGCAAGTTTTGTTTTATACAAGGAAGATAATGTTTAATTACTTAGCTGTACTCTTATTTCATTCTTCTACAAAAATTAAAAATCTACCTCAAAATAATTTCAAAATTGTTTTGACCTTATTAAAAAAAAAAAAAAAAAAAAAAAAAAAATTGTTTCCTTTAAATATATCCCTCAAAAAAAAAAAATCTAAATATCTGGAAGCATTTGTTTTAGGTCAGTGAACAAAGTGTGTATATATATATATATATAAATGGGCACATGACCAACTGGTTAGAATGTTCACTTTCTGACGATGAGATCCATCTTTGAATTTCACCATGGTTGATTTGTCAGTTATCAGCATAGGAAACTGTCTGGAAATCTTACCATATGTTGACCCAAGCCTTGTGAGTGAAATTGGATAGCTGGAACTATTCTGAAGCTGTTGATGGTTGTGGTAACATGATGTCACAAGTCATATAGTGATATAGGATTTAAGCATACTGGCCTTGTGCAAGCTAATGGTTGCAACAGGTTATATGCTTTCTCCCTGAACCTATAACTATGGTCTGTTCAACATAGTTGCAGTATAAACTACAGATGGGTTTTGTTTGTGTTGAACTAACACAAATGTGCTTGTGCAGGTGTCTGCCACAGGGATTGGCTAACATATGCATACTAATCATTTTAGCAGAAATTTGATCACCATTTTACTTTATACTAAAAATTTATATTTCAAAATATCTTTAGGTCAAATATTTTATATCAATACATTGTAGAAATGTTTTTTGTTTTTTGTTTTTGTTTTTTTTTGGGGTTGTTATTTTATAAATAAAATTATCAATTTAGCTTCTAGTTTTATTCTCTGTAAAGAAACAAGTAATAATATATCAGTTTATTTTTTGTCATTCTTTTAAAAAATGAAGAAATATCAATCTGATAATTTTATTCATGCTATATAAATAGTATTTATGCTCAAGTTTACACTGAAAATCAAATTTTCCTCTCGAAAGTATATTCAAATTTGAATCTATATATTTGACCATAAGGGTTTCATACAATTTAATATTTCTTTTGGTTATCACATAAGAAACCTTGTTTTACTATTTCTTGTGTGCATGCACGTGTGTGTGTCTCTCTCTCTCTCTCTCTCTATATATATATATATATATATATATATATATATATATATATATATATATATACACACACACACACACATTCATAACTAGAAATGAAGTTATACTTATTTACATATTTTGATGATAGATAATTGAAGTAAAGATACCTCCTCAAAAGGTTTACATATTTAGGTTAATACTGGCATGTATCTAAATATTTCATTGTACATGTGCCAAGTAAATATGTCTAATTCATTGTAGCTTACACTTATCTTCCTTGTAAACAAGCTTATAAAGTGGGATTGAAGTACATTTTATTATCTGTTCTGGGTTTTAAAACTGACTCTTGACTATTTTATTTGACATTTGCTTTCTTAATGCATAAATAGTGATTCAAAGCAATCGGGTTATGAAATGACTGTATTTTTTTTAAATAGATTCTATTATTTTCAAAACTATTTGGTATTTACTAAAATATAAGTTGTGTATATATTGAAGATTTGAGTCATGAACAGCATCTTGCAAATAGCTTTAACAATTACAAACCTTTATAGTTTCTGATTTATTATTTAAAGAGCAAAATAAAGATCTGTTCTATGAAAATAATCATTGGTAAGCTAACAAAAACAGGCAAAGATTAAAGGTATTATTATTATAAAGTAGCATTTTCTTTTTTCAGGTGTGTGTGTGTATATATATATATATATATATGCACACACACACAGTGTTTATGCTTTTTTTTGTTTATAATATTTCTCTTCTAGATCAGGTTTACTCAAGAAAGAACCATCATTTATAAAGTATGCAGTGAAAGAACTTGAATCTTTTTTTTTATACTTTCTTTCCGTTAAGATTCTCTTACCATTTTGTATTAAGAATATTTATCCTCAAGAATTGTGTGAAAATATTGATGGTAAATATTGAAAAAAAAAAATTGGGAACTAAATCGCACAATATTGTTGGTTCTGTTATAATTTTTTTGGTCTTGTTGCTGAATTGATTAACCTGGAATAATTTTGATAATCTTTTTTCATTATTATTATTTCTCTTTCTCTTTACATTTTTTGGGGCTGAGTTTATCTAATACATGTTTTCCATTTTTCTTGTTTGGCTTGCATTATTCTTTCTACATATAATCTGATGCAGCAATGTGATGGTCATGGTTGTAACATAGTTTACTCTCTCTCTCTCTTAAAAAAAAGATAATGAAAAATATGCTCAGTTTATCATTGAGTTTTATAACTCTATTAGTAGTGGTGATAATGAATTTAATACCTTTTACTTTGTCTTGACTTTAAAAGTATATAGACAAACTATGTACAGTGATTATAAAAGATATACTCAAGTTCCAAAATAACATTCAGTTAGTGACAGCAATATACATTTATATATCTTAGATCTTGTGATTATTGAATGTCAAAGACCTATTTGCTTAATGGTCAGTTGCAGGTTTAAACCAGAACTAAAAAAAAAAAAAAAAAAATGAATATCTTCATCACCTTAACTTAGCTGTAAATAGAAGTAGTGACATGTGGATTGGAAAAATAATAATTATTTCACCGTTAGTGATGTGAATATAACTAGTATTGTGTTTATATGTGGAGATATATAGCGGGAATCTGAGCTTTTTGATTTTTTTGTAATGTATGTCATGAATCTCAGAAATTATTCAATATAGATGTAGTAAAAAAGTAAAATAATCTTATTTATATATATAAAGTAAATTTGCACAGTGTTAAAGGATTTTGTCCTTTGCTTGTCAATGTAAATGATATTATGTTGTGGAATATGTTTTAACTTCTGGTAGTTCTATCTAATATTTTAAACACTTGTGTAAAATCTTTTAATTGTATACAAATTATATATATTTTGGAGAATAATATTATCAAGTGTCTTACAACTGTGTGTCCTATTTATGTATTTTTTACCTGCTGATTAATATTTTACAACCAATTTTGCTTCTAAAATTTCATATTTACTATTTTGCTCAATTGATAATCTTCATCTTTGTTTACTTATATATAAATATATGACTCATAACATTTCCATAAACTTTATTGTAGCCTAGATTACAGAATAGATATTACTATTCAATTTATATAACTGAGTCAAATTTGCATTGTCTGTGTTGTGACTTTCATACAAATCTTTCCAGTTGTCATTTTGAGTGAGCAATTAAGATTTCTTTTATTTAAATTTAATACTGGATGGGGATTTTACATGCAGTAATGTTACATTTAAAGTTGAATATTGATTAATAATAAAAAAAAAATACGAAAAGCAAAAGAATTCAATATTCAGCATGCAGTTTTTAAAGAATTTAATACAAGGAATATTTCCTTATTTACATTTTTATAATTATTAGGTTGGTGCAAAAATAATGACGTAATAATGTCGTTTTTTGACGTATAACGTCAAAAAACGACATTATTACGTCATTATTTTTGCACCAACCTAATAAATGTGTCTGCATGTCATCAGTGGATTTATTAATAAATATGAAATTGTTAGTCAATGTATATAAATATCTAATTTAATTTCCAGTGTATTGGACAGCCCCTGATATAGCTGCCTTGTTATAATAGTCAAAGCATCTGAGAAGCCTTGTGAATAATGATGACTTTCAAACTTCATTCTCCATCCCCACCTCCTTTGTATCTGTCATCAATTTATTCTTTGTGCCTCAATGGCTGCTTGAATTATGGAAATGTAGTATTCCCGCTTTCGACTGAAAATTTTATCAGAAAAACTTTACTGGATATGTACATCTTATAAACACAACATTTCTTTTCTTTCTTTCTACTTTTTAAATCCCTATTCTCTTATTAAACCCAAACATACAATTTGGAAAACATATGCTAGATTTTTTTTTTTTTTGTCTCAGCCATTTTTTTTCCAATTATTTTGACAAAAATGTTTGTACCCTTTATCTTGTATTTTGTTTTAAACTCTGAAACTTTGCATGTTAAAAATACAAACTTAAAAATATCTAAGTGTTTGTCTTATTTTATCATTTATTATTGTAAGTTTACATGTTTAATTTAAACTATGTGACATGAGATCTCAATTTCTTTTCTGTGTTTTTTTTTTTTTTTTTTTTTTTTTTGTTTGGGGATCATTATGATTTCTGTCTCAGCTGAAATGTCATCTTGCTAGGTATCAGTCAAGAAAGTTAAAGCTTTTTTTTATTTTTTTAATTAGGATTGACACTTTACTTAAGTAATTGTAAACTTTTAATAGCACTATATGAATCATATTATTATGTTGTTTTTTTTTGTTTTTTTTTTTTTTGTTTTTTTTTACTACAATGATGTTCACCATGTACAAGGCCAGGAAGGTACTTGAGGTGGAGGATTACCATGTAAGAGGCACAGTTTATTCAGATATGTGGGGAAAATAACAGTTAACCCTAGACTTGAACAGGTTAAAATTGTAGTGATCATGGAAGCATCCTCTTAGGAGTCAGTTCCACAATGCATTGGTTAATAGGAAGAAACTGCTTGAGTGGAACTTACATCTCGCCAATGGAATATGAAGGTAATGAGGGTGGTTTGCTACAATGCACTTGGCATGGCGAGTCTTAACTGTGAAGGTTAGAACTGGTGAAAATGAGGAATGTAATTCATCTGAACACTTTTCATGGAAATAGCAATAGGGCAACAAGAGGCTTGCAATGTTTCATTTGTGAGAAAGAGATGGTAGGGTGGAAAATAATTTATCACTCACAAGGAGGTGGAAACACTTTTGGACTCTATTGAGACTAAAATGTGAAGACTGGACAGCTCCTGCTCATATATGGCAACAGTACTCCATTTTGGGCCTGACCTGGCTCTTGATAGCAGGAGTCAGGTACTTACCGGAATAGTACAGGGAACTGATCATTTTACTAGAATCTTTAACAATAGATTGTATGTACGAGTTCCAATAGAGGTCTCAGTAGGCACTCAAGATACAGCCCTCCCCCCCACACACACAAGGGAGTATCCCTTCATTGTGATTGGTGATAGTTCAATATCCAATTAGCAGTGATGGAATGTAACTAGATTGGATTTCAAGGCATTGAATGTGACCAGCCAGTTTTTCCTCCATTGAGCTGTTGGAACTCAGTCAGACCAGAGATCAGCTGCCAATGTCTGGTTATCTAGAGTTTTGGAGAAGCACTCATATCCTGTTGTATCTTCACCATAGATATTCACAAATAATCTGAGTACACTTTTAGGCAGATCATTTATGTAAAGTACAGAGTTGGCCCAAGATAATCTTTTATGACACACCTTGTCAAAGGCATTTGAAGTATCTAATGCAGTCATCTTTGAGATGAGATATATTTGTTGTCTCGTGCCTCAGTGATTCTCTGAGTAATGGCCATTAGGACATCAGCAATGGATGGGGTTAATTGAAACCTATACTGCTTGTTGATTTTTTTTTTTTATCTTTTTTTTTTTTTTTTCAAGTATGAATGAACAAACAGATAAGCTAATAAAAATTATCTGAACACATATCTAGATTATAAATCGGTGAATGTGAGGTTTTTTGTTTTTGTTTTTTTTAAAGTAAGATTTATGTATTTTACACCAGAATTGTTATGAAGTCTACATCTTATTTATTTCATCAGTATTAGATAGAAATAATTTTAAGCAACAGATGCCTCGACTCTCATCTTTAAACTGTTTTTAATTATTTAGCAGGCTCTCTATGATTTTAACAGGTCATGCCAAGATTATTTTTTTCCTCCTCTGTTTCCAATAGTACAAGTATAAAATAGATTACTTTAGACCAATTAGTTACACTTTTCCTATGGAGTCACTAAAAGAAAAAGTTTTTATTTACATGAGTGTTTAATAAACAGGTTGCTTATATTCCTTCATAAGGCAACTATCTTACAATTTCTGGAGAGACAGTGAAATTTCATATTGAATGCAAGGACACAATGAATAATACTCAACAAGTCATTTAATAATTGATTTACAAATTAAAATTACAAATGTTTCAGGCATACATCAATAGGAAGATTTTTTTTAAATGTTCAATCATTCAAATGAATGAAAAAAGAAATTTGAAAATATTTTTGCATCACAATGTTTATAGAGATAATACTTTATATTTTGGTTTGGATTAATTTGGTTCTTTCAAAATCCTATCTATAAAATCCAGGCTCTAAGAGGAGAAAGGGAATAAACAAAGATATATTGATTGAAATGAATGTTACAAGTGAACTTCTCTGCAAAAGGTTTACATTAAAAGTTTAAAACAAGATGACAAGCAGTCTATTAAAGTCCAAAGTTTTTGATATTTTTATTAAGAAAAGTGTTGATAAGAATCTGTAAAAAAAAGGATTTTAAAAGGTATTTGCATAAAAGGAAAAAAATAAATTAAAAATTTTTAACCTCTGAAAAGGGTTTAATTTTACTTTTCTGCTTTACTAGTAAGACAAAAAGATTCATATTTAACTTTTGCTTATATTTGTGACCTCAAAAGTTTTATTAATGATTTAAAAAAAACAAAGAGTAGTAAACTGATATCTAATATATTTTGGACCTAATTATGCACCATTTTAGTTGCACTCATGTCCTCATCTTAATTGTTATAGTCACAATGTTTTGGCCTTGTACCCTATAGCCTTTAGTTGTCAGTCATAGTAATCTGGGAATTTCAAACCAAACCCTTTATTCAATCCATGTGGTAAGCTTGTTCTTGTTAAATTAGTAAATGTAAATTCATCTATAATGATAATTATTCATCTCAAAAATAGACAAATCATGTGGGGCATAATGTAGCTCAAATAGTATTTATTTAAAATAGGTTTTGTTATATTCTTTGATGAGTGAGTGTTGAAAAGTTCTCCGCCTGATTCACTTCCTAAAATCTGACCAAACATTGGAATTTAATTTATTTATTGAGTCCCTTCTGGGTCAGGCCAGTAACTTTTCGTCACTTCTATATATATATATTTTTTTTTTTTATATATATTTTAAAGCTGAGCAGAAATAATATTAAGAAAATTATCCAATTCATTCATTAAACAAATTAACATAATAAACTAAGAAAAATAATTATAAAATGCAGGAGATCTGTGTCTTATGATTAGAAATAAAAAAATAAAAAAATCAATGGAAATACATAGGTGAAGAAAGTTTAATTTTAATCACAGATGCCTCTATGTCATGGAGTAAAAATGAGTTACTGAAAATTGATATTTAGAAAAACTAGTTTGTAGCATATTGTACAAATTTAATTTACTGTAGCAAGTATCAGTTTTCCTACTATAAAAGAGGTCAGGATTTCTGGTATATCTTTAACAGATATAAACAAGCAAAATTTTTTTATTAATATGATAAAAAGTTTTGTTTGACACTTCCAGAATTTTCTTGTTGCAGTTGACTCAAGATCTAGGCTCATTCATTTTATTTGAATGTCTTTATTTGAATGTCTTTGTGGATAGAATTTAAGATACTATTCAAGAGGAATAGGATAATTCTGTGTCTTTGTGAAGATACTTTGTAAATTGATTGGCTACTATTTAAAAGTGTAAATATTTTTCTGTGCTATTAAAATATATGAATTATTTTATGCTTCATTCATAAAATGTAAAACCGATTTCCACAGGTCTTGATCATTTCTGTAATTTGGGATGTCTTTCTCTTGCTTTATAAAAATTACATGAAAAATAATTGATATTATGAATGAATCCAGAGGTTGTTATCATTCATTTTCAAACTTACATGGTATGGAAAATTACCACATTTAGCAAAAGTATGTGATAAACCGAGTGGAATGCCGACACAAGCAGGCAAAAACTCTGCTACTTGGAATTGTTAAATGCTACAGAATGGGCTGATTTAGTCATGCTGTTGTCATCACTCACTCTTCATGTGCGTCCTTCAGAGGTCAGTGAAAGGAAAGCATAAAAATAGAAGAAACTGCAAAATGTAGGTTGACATATTTAAAGAATTGTCCTTGTTATTTGATGCACAAGATGAATAAAAGAGATTGATAGAAATTGTTGTTCATTGGATTTTCCATTATTACTTCTCAAAACCACTTTAGCCACAAGAAATGGTTACCAGGGAAGAGATTCAAAACAGTTTTCTATCTTCTTGTTGAGGTTGTGATAATAAAACTGAATCTATTTGGTACTCTGTATAGATCCTCAGATTTTCAAGCCATCATCTTACTGCTTTGTCTTGAAAAATATCTATTGATTGTTATTCTTTAAATAATTCTCTCTATTTTATTAAGTTGGCCTACAACATCAGAGGTAGATGTGATGTGGCAGTAGAAGTTGAACCTTCTATCAATAACCCATATTTCTTTTTTGCCTTTGTTACAGATAGCAGCTGAGTGGCAGTCTGGTAAAATGGCATCTGAAATGAAAGTGTGTATGAAGCAGAAATGAATGACTGAATTTCACCACACAAAAATAATTTCACCCATTGGCATTCAGCCACACTTGCTGAATATTTACAGAAACCAAAAAATGGATGGGAGCACAGGCAGTGGATAATGCATTTCAATAGTGGTGACAGTAATAAGCCAAATTCCAAGTATGACAGACCAGGTTCTTATTCATCATTGACAAAAATGCAGAGCCAATAATGCTGAATCTGAAGGGGTGGGGGAGAATTTTGTTAAAAAAAAAGATTGCTTTATTGAACAATGTTACTTTTCCTCTCTTGTATTTGTTGTAGTTTCAGTAGAAATAAATAGAAGGCATTATTTTTAGAGCATCACTCATAATAATATCCAATCTGAGAATCAGTGTATGAAATGGCTTATGGGCACATCATGTTGAAACACCAGTTCCTATACGACCACCAAAGTTAAGCAACATCGAACCTGGTCAGTACTTAAATGGGTGACCACTTGGGAATACCAGGTGCCATATGCTTTGATGTGTGGGTAGTGTAATGGATAATGGCTTGGAATTGTTAATCGGAGAGCAAAAATCCAATTCCTGTTGCATTTGTTATATTCATTTACAGGCAAATACCCTGGGAGAGGATGTGAATCCAAAAGCTATATGTTAGTAAGACTTCTATCACTAAATCATTATTATCTAAAAAAAATAAAACAAAACAATTCTTACAATCTAAAAATATTTTTTGGCTTTAAATAACCTGCAATGGTTTGACAAGCCATAGAAAACTAATCAATCAAAAAACAAGTGCATGAAATACAATTCATTTTGTTATTTAAATAATGTTTATTGCTTTTTACTAATTTCTATAAAATATATTCTGTAGTTAGATAAAGTGATTTCATGATAATGATTTTTGTGATCTTTGGTTGTAAAAAAAAATGTTTAGAAATGAAAATGAAATTATTAATTCCATATAAGATAGAAACGTTATGTTTTGAACCATTTTGCTGTACTATTATTACACTGCAACCGAAGATAAAACAATATGAGTAGCTGAGATGGAAAAACAATGCTATTTGTAATATTGATAAAAATATAAACTCAAATATAGTGTATTTTTTCCTATCAGATATAGTATTTTTGCATCTGGTAATATAATTGAGTTCAATTTAAGATCCCTAAAAGCTACTAGAATTCAAATTGCAACCCTTGATGAGGATCAGAGTGTACACCATTTTTTTATTTATACTAATATTCACCCCCATACAAGGCCCAAGAGCCACTCAAGGTAGAGGGTTACTGTGTGGTGTAGTATGAGCATAAAAAAAGGCAAGAACTGAACTTCATGGAGTTATGCAAGAAAGATAATAGTTAACCCTAGACTTTAGATCAAGATTATAGAGATTGGGAAAATATCCTGTCGAGAGTCTGTTCCACAAAGCAGCAGTTCTTGGGAAGAAGCTGTCCAAATGAAACTTCTAACTGTTGGAATACAAAAGGAATTGGGATGATTCACATGTGTGTACATGGCATGATTTGGGGAGAGTTTGAGACTGGGTAGATGTTCAAGGCAAGGGACTCTTTGAGAGAACACCCATCCATCATGGTGGGTGAAAGTTCGGAGTGTACTTGGTGATGCTGGAATGTTACTAGTTTGGTCTTGGCCATATTGAATTTTACAAGTCAGTCCTTTCTCCATTAAGCCACCTGGTTTAGGTCAGAGAATTAGAATAGTTGTTATGTTTTGGTCTTCCAGATTTTTGGAGGTGCACCTATAAACCGTTGTATCAATGCTCTTAGGCAGATCATTAATATACAGAAGGAAAAGAGTAGGACTGAGAAGAGTAGCTTGTGGAATGCCAGTATTGATCTTATGGGCTTTTGTTAGCAACAACCCTCAGTGACTTACACATTAGGAAGAACTTGAGATTGTTGCCTGATCATTTCTATAATTAGCTTATAATTTTGAATGTTTTTCTGTTGCTTCGTAAGAAGTACATGAAAAATAATTGATATGAATGAATCTGGAACTTGTTATCATTCATATGAAAAATTACCATATCTAGAGAAAGTATATTATAAATTGAGAAGAATGCTTACACAAGCAGGCAAAATCTACTTAGATACTTGTTACTTGTAAAATTGATGACATTTAAATCAATCAAGAAATAACAAAACTTTCAGATACTGACTTTTAAAGACTGTTGGGATTAAGAAAATATCTATTAAATATTTAGAAAATTTTTAATGTGAGAAGAAATTATTCTTAACCTTATCTGAGATCTAATAATAATATACAGGACAGATTTTATCCCTTTTTGATGTCACATGACTACAAAATGCTCTAACTAAAATGGTTTATTTTCATCATGAAGAGACCAAACAAAATTTAGTTAATATCTCAATTTTGAACCTACAGCTGTTCTTAGATCTTTAGTTTTTACTTCATTGAAAAATGCATCTGCCCCGTGATTCTATACACAAATCATTCCCATTCATAAAATTCTGCACCCCTCTCATCCTTCCCTATTGAAAAGGTGTACTACTATGTGGCTATAATCCTAATCAAAAAATTATTGCTTTTGCTGCACTCTTGAGAACAAGGCAAAGATCAAAATTATCTCAATCACATTGTAGGAAACTACCTTGTTCCCTTCATACTCCATTGGAGAGATGCAAGTTTCACTTGAGCAGCTTTCTACAAACTGGTGCTTCCTTGATATTGACAATCTTGGTGTGTTCAAGTCTGGGGTCAACTGTTACCTTCCCCACGTAACCCCATAAACTATGCCTCTTACTCTGTAACCCTCTACCTCGAGTGACTCTTGTATAGGGTGAACATCATTGTAAAAAAGAAAAAAAGATCGGCTTACTAACCACTGCATACTACAAATGTTTTATACTTTGCAATAGGCACAAATGTGCGATAAGTAATTTGAATTATATATTAGTTTTTTCTTTTTAAACCATTCTGTAAATATTTTAATCTATTAAGACTGATGTTCTCATCTTCATTTTTAAAGAAATTTAGACAGAAATTACCTGTAAATATATTTGATTCCAGTTTATGTTAATACTGTATCAATTTTCCACAAGTTGAGACTGTTCCATTTGTATATTGTAAAATCAATGACATTTAAATCAATCAAGAAATGACAAAACTTTCAGATACTTACCTTTAAAGCCTGTTCTGACTTCAAAAATACTCACAAATAAAAAATACATTTTCAAATTCCCTCTACAATTGCAATTTCATCTGGTCTAAAAATAGACATGTAAAACAGACTTTCGGTTACCTCATACAGACGTAGCAGTAAGCACACCATATTTTCAACCAATAGGAACATGACAAAAAATATTAAATTTTGGCTTTCATTTGGAATTTTTCTCCAGCCTTTATAGTAATGAACCAAAAGCCACTCCTGATGACTCACAGGAAACAGACTCAGGAGTACATGTAAGAGGATTCACAGCAAATTTATCTTTGGATTTTATCAAGAAGCTCTAAATACATAGCAGAAGCACCACACCAGATGTGGCAGCAATATACAAAGCAAGGACAAATGGTAGACTTATAAATATGTAAGATTGATTCTGTTGGGAAAAATTATCTAGCATGACAGAGTAAAACAAATTTCCTAGCAGCAGATCTAGCCATTGATTCAATATAACCTTTCCACTTCATGTTAGTAAAAAATATTAGCTGAAGAGGGCACAATGAATCACTCTCCTCGATGTTAGTATTAGCCATGCTGGTTGGCAAAAAGGGTTCTCTCTCAAAAAAAATACAGTCTTTTTTGAGGTATTAAAATTAACAAGCCATTCCTTACCCTGGTTAACAACAGATTTTAGGTAATTTTTTAGATCAACTATCAGTTTAACCTTATCAAATCAATCAAACTTACCATTAAGACAGGTGTAAATAGTTGTACCATCAGCTTAGATACTGAGTTGAGAACATTTGGAAGGTCATTGGTGAAAATTAAGAACAATGTAGGTCCAAGGATAGAGCCCTGGCTGACATCTGCATTAATGTAAAAAAAATCTATAAGAGTGGCTCTTCAAGACAACTTTCATTTTCATCAGCTTGATACTCATTCAGCAATAACTGTTAGCACATCAGCAGTTGAATAACAGAGGTGAAAGCCATATCACTTATCTGAAAGAAGGCCCTGTGAGGTGAGATGCTTAACCAATTCAGAGCTGATTAGAGCGTCTAGTACTTTGCCAAAAAGAGGTAGAAGGTTATTAGACCAATAGAAGGATCAGGTAGTTCACCTAAATTCTTAAAGACTGGAACTACAGAAGAGGATATCCAACAAGCAGGAAAGCAAGAAACAGCAAAGCATTGTAAAGTTTAAAGAGAACAGGAGCACATTTCTCAAGGGCTATTGCAGAGATATCAAGTTCACATGTTTTCTGGAGATCCAGTTTGGCAATAACAGCTGAAACCATGGACATATGTATATCAAACAATAGAGACTCAGTTTTAAATGGAAAGTCAGGCAAAGATACTCCAGATGAGTGAGAAGTAGAATTGGAAAAGAATTTACAAGCAAAATGTTCTGCTTTATCAGCAGATGATAACACCTAAAAGTGAGTGAAGAGAGGAGGAATAGAAAACTTACTTTTATTTAACACACTTTAACAGAGCTACCAGTAGCCATGTGAACTAAACTTGTTAGAGGCTATACAGTGCCTCATTCTGTTAGCAAATGAAGATTTGGCCTCTTTGAGGACATATTTACAATTATTTCAGGCAGACACAAAGAGATGTCTATTGTGATTGGAGCTATCATGCTGGTATAGATGGAAAAAGTGATTTCTGTGGGCTATAGCTGAACAGGCAGGTGTGAACCAAGAAGATTGTAGTTTTACCTGGTATTTCTAAGAAAGTACAAAAGCATTGATGCCAGCTTTTATCCAAGAAACCTCAGTAGCACAATTCTCAATATGGTGGTTAAAAATATCGCTCAAAAAGATTCCACAAAGAAAAATATGAAATGATTCTCAATCAGTCATAAAATAAAGATGATACTTAACCAAGAAATGATTGAACTGCTGCTTCTTGAACAGCATTTGTAGTTACATATGTGATTCCTTAGTTACAACTCAGAAAAAAAAAATAACAAGGTAATGTAGTTAAGAACAATGAAAAATTATCTTCTGAATGTGTACAGTAGGAGGTGAGAGAAATGTGTTCTTTTAACTATTTCCCACAAGACCATGTCATCTGGTTCACACTCCTCCCCAGTCTTTTGAACAGGAGTAGAGGTTTATCCCTTGTTTCCTGCTTAGGACTGGGTTTCTGGTTCCTTTTAAAGTCTACTTCAACTCTATACTTCTAATGTTTCTGCCTGAACTCTGAAATTTTATTTAATAATTATTTTTTCTTCTCCTCAAAAGGAGTAGATATGTTCATCTATCTCCCAGTTCATACTCCTCCCTATTTTTGTTTTTTTGACTGGTGTAGAGACTTATTTCTTGTTTCATGTTTAGGATTGGGTTTCCAGTTCTTTCTAAAGTCTTTTCATTCTCTTTCACTCCTAGTAGCCCCTTGAATCTTAGTGGCATTATTGCCTTGCTTGGGTTGAATTGATTTAAAAACAAAACAAAAAAAATACCTTAGTTTTCATTAAAATCTAAAGCAATGCAAGTGTCATATTTTACAAAGTTCAACAACTGAATATATGAAATTCTTTATGTTTAGGTCAATGTAATTTATTATTCAACTTTACTTAAAAATAGAATTTACATGAATAGCTTATTCTGGTCAAAAATATATATGTGGGCATCAAGCATTTGGATTTGTCTTGATTTATAATATGCTGGTAAAAGGAATCAATGTTTAAGTTGAAATATCTTGGACTGTTATTAACCTTTGTTGCTTAGTTTTATTTATTTTTGTCTACATTTAACCCAGAGTATAATGGTGAGCTGGAAAAGAAAAGCCAAATATAGAAAATAAAGGGAGATCATTGTTTAGATCTGTCGTCTTGACAATGTGATACGAAAATACTATTCTTGGCCTTTTCCTCATGATGGCACGATATCAAAGGCTAATGTCTATTCTCTCTCTTTGTCTCTGCAAAGTAAAGAATAGAACATAATTATTTGAATTTTTTTAGCTCAATATAGTTTCAGTTTCAAGATCTCCAAAAGCTCAGATCAAAATGTCTGAAGTTCATGACATATTTTATGAAAAATCAATAATGTAAAGTAAGGGTTGAATTCACTCCATTTGTAATGATCAGTGAGATTAGTTTATTGATATCTATCTATTTGCCTCCCCAGGATAGGAAAACGTGGCATAAGGTTAGGTTTAATGTGGGGCTCCAGACATTTATATTGTGGATTGAAGTAAAGATAATCCCCCTAGTCTCTGCCACAAAGGTCTCAGATCAATTTATGATCCTCACCGTTTAGTATAATGAGGAGATGTGTCTCAGAATTAGAACCTTCACAAATTAGACACATCTGAAAATATGACATGGCTGACCCCAGACAAAATAGGCCATGAGGATCTAATTCATCTTCTAATTACCCTTCATCTCTGTGTGTTTAGTAGCAAAAATTAATTTTAAAAAATGCCTTGTCTCTTGTAGGTGATCATGACTCTCCACAAATTACTTTATTATCTGTGAATTGCCATGAATTCCCATTGCCTCCTCCATGCTTAGAATTCAAGAGATTTCCTTCTCTTAAGCTGTTTACCACTCAAAACCCAGTCTTTCTTATTATTTAACCCATAGCTGGAGAGAGAAGAACATTAGTGTATAAAATACAAATAACATTTAAATATCAGAAGAATGAATTCTTATGCTCTTTTGCTGGAAAGAAAAAGATTAAGAATGTTTCTGAAATAACTTTCTATTTGCAGATTTAGCTCAAATTGAAGAAAGGCATAAAACAAAATATTCATCATTAAATTCCAAAGGCCAGGCTAGATTGACTAATTTATCAATTATCCTCACATTACAGCAGAACAAAGTACAGGCATCCCTCCATTAATGCACATTTGATTAATATGTTATCGATTAATGTGGTAAAATTTTTAGATACCAAAATTCAATTAGTGCATACATAATACTTGATAAGTGTGGTAAAACATTCTTCATTTTAACCATAGTCATTGAAAAGTGATTTTTTAAAGTTAACAATGTACACATTAGCCAGACTAATTGAAGGATTCCTGTATGTTTTCGAAGAGCTAAAATATTGATTTCTTTACTGATAAAGGTATTAATGAAGTAATTTCCAGTTAAAGTATGTTAAGCAAAAATTATCAATACCTGTCGAAATTTCAAAGTGCATCTTTGCAACATACAAGTAGAACAAAAGGATAATTCATATCTATTCTATGATCTAAAGCACAGCATGACTTTACATATTTATCAGTGACACATCGTGATCTACCATTCTTATTAATGTAATATTCCAATGCTACTGTTATTTTCTACTAATAAGGGAATATCTCATTAATAAATAGGGGAGATTAGGCTACTATTATATTGCTTTTTTCTTTGGATATTTTTATTTTAATAATTTGAAATGTTGAATTCTTACATACAACAAAAGAATTAACTGTACAGACTAATATTCGTATCTAGTAATAATAGATTAGTCAGGCAGAAAAAATAACCAATGTAATTTCAAAATTACATAAATATTTCTATCATTTTATATGGTATGAGTAAGCTAAATAGTTTAGTAACACAAAAAATGGCATTATTAGCATTAATGTGGGAGGGGGTCTATCCTTGGACCTACACTGTTTCATATCTTCATCAACAACCTTCCTGATGTCATCAGTTTCCAATTAGGTATTTATGCTGATAATACAATTATTTACTCCTGTCTTAGTAGCAAGTCTAATAAGTCTGACAAAGTAAAACTGGCAGCTGCTCTTGAAAATGACTTCCAATCAATGGCTAACGGGGCAAGAAATGGCTTGTTAATTTTAACACCTCCAAAACAAATCTGCTATTATTTAATCCCCATAGAAAACCTTTTTTGCCTTCCATCAGCATGGCTGATGCTAACCTTCAGGAGAGTAACTTTTTGTGTCTTCTTGAGCTCATGTTTTCCACTGACATGAAGTGGAGTAATTATATTGAATCAATTGCTAGGTTTACTGCTAGGAAAGTTGGTCCTCTGTGTCGTACTAGACATTTTTTTTCGTCAGAATCCATCTTGCACATTTATAAATCAACCATTTGTTCGTGCCTTGAATATTGCTACCACATTTCGTCTGGTGATTCTGCTATATATCTCAAGATTTTTGACAAAATCCAAAGAAGGGTCTGTGATGTAATTAGTTCTGACCTGGCATCTTGACTTTAGTCACTTTTCCCACCATCACAACATGAATTCTCCTGTCTTTTCTATAAATGTTTTCATGGCAATTGTTCTGATGAGCTTTCTTCCTGGTACCTCAACTGCATGAATTTAAGCTTACTACTAGATTGGCAACTAGCTCCCACCGTTTTATTGTTGAAATAGCTAAATATAACCATAAATTCTATTCTAATAGTTTCTTTTCTTGCACTTCTCAAACTCTCTTCTGGTTTCTTGCTTCCTTGCCAACTACAATCTTCAAAGATTTAAATGCACTACTCATCTCTATCTTCTGTCTTCCTGAATTCTGTTCTTTTATTGTCCTGTCTTCTCACTAAAGCATTCTCATACTCTTTCACTCCCAGTAACCCTTTGCATCTTAATAGCATTATTACCTTATTTGGGGTAAAATTATTAAAAAAATTAAAAAAAAAACAGTATGTCAGTTTTTGAATTTATGAACACTTGATGAGAAGCATTATTACATTTACTTTACTTTATGCTCTGCTGTTAAACAATAGAATGTAAGAAAGCGATACAAAGAATTAAAAAATGGTAACAGACAATAGGAGTACTTTTTTTTTTTTTTTTTAAATATTGTTTAATTAGTTCACTCTTCATGATAGATGTTGAGATGGAACATTTACTGCTCAGTAGCTACTTTTGGGATAACTTTCCTTCCTTATACCTAATCTGTATGCACCATTCTAGGCCAGTCACGTGACCATTAATGACCAATCAATAGAGCTCTGTCTTTAGAGAGAATAGTCTTATGGTAGACACTTCCAAGAGAAGATGCATTCCTGATTCATGAATAGACACAACTGTTTGTAATATAACAAGGCAGACTTGTAAGTAAAGACAGCTTTTTGCAACATCCACTTACTTTTCTTTCCAGAGTCGGAGAAGGGCTTGTAACATGTTTCTCTACTTTGTTAACATGCTATCTTTATAGAAAATACAAAAATTACATTCTTCTGTCTTCATCCTAGGCATTTTATTTTGATTATAAATGTTTGCTTAATTATCTACTTTTGAGGGCGAGATACTACTGAGGTTGCCCAACATATATTTGGTAATCAAATGCTACCATAAAAAAGATTCATTAGATGAAATCATAAGACTTAGCTTTTTTCTATACCTTTTGAAATTTCATATCTTGCTGCAATTTTACACACTTTCAAATGGCAAATAAAAGGATATGAACAACATTTGTGGAAGACATTGCTTCTCTAGCACTCTTGTATATTGTATGGGTTGCAAAATGTAACATTGAAATATTTTATTGTAATGTTGAATAAAGAACAGATCATATTTAAGCACTCCTTGACAGGCCTCAGCCAAGTATTTGACACAACTTTAATTTAAAACTATTATAATTCCATGTTGACTGGTAAAATGACATTTTGTGACACCTAGAAATATGCCTTTCATTTATGCTTTTAACCATGACCATATCTTTATCAGTAGCCTTTAAAAGAGGTTAGCACATGCATCCACATTTACAATAGGTTACATTTTTCATTTTATTTACTTGCAGGAACATTAGCTAATTTATTTGCCACACATCATTTATAATGGATAACTTGGCACTGAACATGAAGTAGAAACTGTTTGGCTACATGTTTACAATGTAGTCATTACATAAATTGAAATTATAATAAAAATTATTTCCTGATTAATTTTCAAAGTCATTTTTATTGGCATTAAAATTTATATCTTGTATTTATTTTCATTAAACTTGTAGCATGACACATATGCCTGGGTTGGTTTAATCAAACAGTGCCTGCTAACATTTAAAACATTTATATGCCAAAATTTATTCTTGGCAAATATAAAATACAATTCCAAGAAAGAAAATGTGAAAAGTAGATGTTGAAAAGAGTTCTATAGAAAACAGATGAAAAAGCTGTGGGAACTCGAAATCTAGTGATGAGAAATGTTCATTTGTCATGTGCTAAAATAGATTGGAGAAAAAGTTTATGTAGCACCGATGACAAGGAAACCATAACGATTGGTATATTACACAAAATCAGTATTGTATATGCAGGAGATAAACAGATAGGATGATATGTGTAGAATACTGACTGGAAGAGTTGATATGCACACACAGTAAATACACAGAACTGTTGATGGGCAAAAGAATATGCTGAATCCTTTGACATATGCAGAATGTAACTGGAACAGTCAATATTTGAAGAAAGGTAATCTGGCTCAGTTGACATGTAAAAAAAAGTAACTGTAACAGTCAATGTTCGAAGAAGTGTAAGCTGAGTGCACAGGAAAGAATGGTGTACACTTTGTGGTGTAGAATGCCTACTATGACAATAGATTGCACATATAACCAGGCAGACTGTGGGCATATGGGTTTGACTGAAATGGCAGAACCTCATAGGGTCAACCACTGCACAGGATCATGCAGCAGCTCAACAGTTTACTAGTTAGACAACCTACTGCTAAAGGCTGTGAACCACATGGTAACCTCACAGAAAAAATAGGAACCTTAAAAGATTCCTGTTGAGGATATGGGAAGAGGCATCATACTGGCAATCAAGACATCAACAGGGTCACTATACAACCCAAATTTCTCTCACTAGCTAAAAGTGCTCAACCACACAAGCTGGACCACCATATAGTATAGAGAGAAAACCCATCTTCAGAATTTACCTGAAACCTCCCCCACAAGGTGGTATGTGGCACAAGGCCAGTTTTTAACATGGGGCTTTTTGAGTGCATACACTCAGGTGAAAATTCCATGTAGACCCCATTTACATGGGATTGGGTTGCTGTCTACCTCCCCAGACAAGACTCTGCCTTTCAGTATAGCCTCATCAGGGTTCCTCTCTGCCCAGAGGCAGAGAGGTTGACAAGAGAGGAGAAAACCCATCATCTTGGCTGTTGGTTTTGTGGTATAAGGGGGTTATAATATATACCATATCTTGTAACAATTTCTAGTCATAATAAAAAAAATAGCAAATTATTTGAGGTTACAAATTACACTACAACAAAGACAGAAGTAGTATTTATATTATGTAACCATAATCAAATATCTTAAAATATGACATACTGAATTATTAAATTTAAATCACTATTTAAGGTTACATAAAAAAAGGGTTTTACACAGTAGCAGGTCACTATGACAAAAGGGCAATGGTCATGAGAAATAGATCATCAGCCATGGTGAAATAAACAGAGTAGTGAGATGCTACAATAAACTATTCATCCAGTTTGAAATTTTAAACCAGGTCTCCAACATAATATATTCTAAGCAGGGCTGCATTTAGACCTTAACCTTTATCACTCTGTATGTGACTTCATTTGCAGTACAAAAAGTTTATCTTGCCACTGAAGATGATTCTGATCCCTGAATTTTAATTTAATAGTTGTGTTATTATATCCTGCTATGGTAGCAGAAGACAACTTTGAGTGAAATTAACAATAAGGTTATTGCAATTGACAGGCATTGAAAAAGAATGAAGTGGAAAGGGAAGAAATATTAATAATACAGAGTGATAAAGGTTGAAAGGCTAATTTAAAAAAAAAAAAAAAGATATATTTTTAGATGATACTTTTTTGGTGTAAAACATGAAACACTTAAACTAAGATTAAATAAAAATAAGCAAATATCTTCTGTTCTTATCTTTTTAGTTTTATGAGGGGGGGGGGGTCCCAAAATTAGAAGACTCTTGGGGGTCACTCTAGTCATGGGGCCATAAGGTGCAGCCCATTCTAACCTATATGTAAATATGACACTGATTCTAAGAAATTTTTTTTATTTTTTTTTTACAAGGACATTTTTGGAAGACTTTCTTTTGTTATACTCATTTATGTGTCATGTCCCTTCAAATCATGGACAATCATGGCTCTCCACAACTTCCAGTCAGTTGTAGCTTTGTGTAATGAAACATTTACCTATAAATTATGTAAGCAATTTTTACCATCACATTTATTTTTATATTTCTAATTTTGAAATTAGTTAACATTTTCCAATTTTGTATGATGCAATTTTTATAGATATCTTTAAAACAAATATTTATACATTCAGATATTGTGGATTATATAAGTACATTGATGGACACAGTACATAAGATAAGATTTTTCAAGACATGAATACCTCTTATTAGTATGATACTAGGTTACTTATATTTATAATATATTAATTATCTCTTCTAGTATCTTTTAGCTTTTATTTTTGAAACACTTGAAAAATAATAGTAAAATCTAAAATATGTATACACTGAAACAGCCACTTTTCAAAATATCCACTAATTCCTCAATATATGAAAAACTCACAAACTCTCTCCTTTGTATTGCTGACAATATATCTTTATCTCCAAAGGCATGAACTCATATTAGACTTAGTATATATTTCTTTATCAGACAAGCCAAAAACAAACACTTTATCAGATGACCCATGAAATCTACTTTACTGACAATCTATCTACATCAAATCATTGTAGATTAAATGTAGACTGTTTTTTATCAGAATAAATAAGGGTAAGATTTTTATGAAGTGTGCTAGATACCTAAATCTTTAGTTTTTATTTAATAGAAATGATAACAATAAAAGGTAAATCAAGTTGAATTGAATCTCAGAATAAACTTACATATTTTACCCTTCCAACATTTTTAAATATTAGTTGTGTTTGCCAAGTCAGCAAACTTAGTGGTACTTGCCATAAGTACAGATATTTGTTGAAAACATTGAAAACAAAAAAATAATGATGGCTAGATAGAACTCAGAAGAACGTAAATTAAGGTTTTATTTTATGAAAAGTGAATATGCTAACAAAGAGTAGAAATGTGTTATATACTTTCTCTCCAACACTGTAAATGAAAGCTAGCAAATATTGCAAAAAGTATGTTACAATATTATGCTACAAGAAGTTCTATTTTTTCCATGTGTCCAGAAAGTATTTTCTCACCAAAACTCTTCCCTATCCAGATTAGGGCATCACTGACTGTCCATTAAGAGTCACATAACCAGCCAAATGTGATGTATTACAGAAGTGCAAGGAAAGTTAATCCAACATAGTGTACACTTTGGAGAATTTAATACTCACAGGACATTTTGAAGGCAAGAGAGGCAAAGGGAAATATTGAGTAAGGTCAATGGATAGCAGAACAGGGATTGGAAGAGAGAGTAAAGCGATTAACATTACTTAAAGTTACAATGAAGTTGTGGAGAGTCATGATCGTCCACATCTTGAAAGAACACAGCACTTAAAGGAATTTTACAATTCACAGCAATAATTATCAACAAAATTGAAATTTTTTATTTCAAAACAACTGAAAATTACCCAATTCAGATTTGGGTGTGTGTACAGTTCAAGCAAACACCTTTCCAAAATGCCACACCATTATCCCACGATCTGACTTTTGCACAGTTTTTTAGTGTTTTATATTAATGCATTTATCAGACTTTTAATAAGCACTACACTTTAGATCCAGTTCCAGTGTGCTTTTAGACATAAATAAATTTTTTTTAGGGTGGAACCAAAATATATGAACAGTATTATTATGTCACAAACAAGTGGGATTATTTACAGAAATTAACAACTGGTATTATTAACATATTTTCTTGGGATGTATAGATCTCATGAGAATTGAAAGGGTTAATTATATGGAATTTAACTATTAATAGTTTTGTAATAATCAAAGAAATTAATACAAATTATTTATTTATGAGCTTAGAGTTTTTTTGTTTTTTTATCCTGCCATAAAAATTAAATCTGATAGCAACTGTGCTGTTTACAATTTTTGCCACACTACTTTTCTTGTTATCAGTAACATATTCTTTCTTTGGTATCAAAAGAATTTCCACTTGCAGTAACCGCCTTCCTCAGTCATTTAAAAAAAAATTATTGCCAGTCATCAATGTAAGTGCTAACATCAAACATTTAAAAAAAGGTTTGTAAAATGCTTATTTAACAATTGCCTTATCCACATCCTAGGTCTGCTTTTATGTCACATTCTCAAACTACAATATGACATTTCAAGATAAAAGCTTTTATTTTCCTATTTTGGAATAATTATACTCAAATTACAAGAAGCATACTTTTGAATTGAGTGTGCTTATTTTATGTAAAACTGATTAGGTTTATTTACTGAAATTGAAAGACCATGTCTGAGTACTAGAACCATTTTAACAGTATCATGAACAGTTGGTAAGAGATTATATTAAAAAGTGATTTGTTATGTTTACATTCAAAACAAGCTAGCAAAACTTTACAAAATTTGTAAATGATTCACACCAGTTGTGGAACTAAAAAACATGGAATAAGCAACCCTCAAATACAAAGGAAAGCTATGTCATTAAAAATAAGGGTCACTGATGGCTCTTCATTAAATAAAAAATGTGAATATTTTAAAACAAGCTTTATGTACCCGTGGTTGGTGCAAGGGTCTCATTTCCCCCTTGAATCTATGATACAGGCCCCAACTCTACTAAATTTCAAAATATAAAATAAATACAATGTATCTAAATACAAATTAGAGACATGCCATAATAGATCATTTCCATCTTAAATAAATCAACAATGTTTTGTGGCAATTTTTAAATTCAACTTGAAATTTTTCTTGTTAAAAAGTTGAATAAATTTAATGCATTGAACATTATGGATAAAAAAATATTTGTATAGTGTTTTTTTTTTACTTAGCATGAGCAAAACAAATTCACAGACTTGGACAAAAAAAAACCCCTAGAATGATGTCAAAATCTGCAAAGATCTTTCATTTTTTAATAGTTGTGCTTAGTTTAATTTGTAATGTGTATAAATGTAGGTATAAAAAAATGTTGATAATATAGTGAGGGTCACAAAGCACTGCCCAGGGCACCTAATCAGGCTTTCTCCCAATTGGTGGGTTTGGGGGTAGTATGCACTAACCCTGTATATACCAACATCCTGATAAGTCACCTAAAGTAACATACACTAGTGAAAGGGTTTTAAAAACTAGTTAAGTATTTTTTCTTAATTCACAAATTTTAATTTTCTTGTTATATATTTTCTTGCATGTTTTTTCTGGTCTTTGTAGGATAAATAAAAATGAAAGAAGTAAATCAAATTAAAAGAGCAGTATTAAAAAATGAATTTGTAAATTTTAAAAGTTCAAACATAAAAAAATTTTAATTTTGTATTCAGTTAACAAAATAAAACTGCTTGTAATTCACACAAATATGACTAAAACCAGAAATTCCTTATAGTTACTTGACAAAGTTATTCCAAAAGCTACTTGACTAATCAGGAAAATTTGACTTGTCATTTGCAAATTATGGAAAAACATTTTGTGGAGTGTTAAACCAGTGTTAATGGTGCTAACAAAAGTTTAATGAACTGTGTGACAATGAGGAGTTGGCTTAATGATTGTGCAGGAAATGAAATCAGTGAACCAAATTCAAACTTTGGCAAAGGCATGAATACACCTTTCGAAATATATCAGGTCAGGATTACATTCAGCTGTTGGTAACATGTAACCAATGATAGGATTTTAGGGTGTGTTAACTGTTGTTACATATACCAGTGACCACATATGGTTGTAAGAGAACAAAAGAAAGAATAAACTACTGCTGGTGAGGTGGAAAGAAAAAGAGGCAGTATATGTTAAATAAAATTCTCTGTATTGTGGTATAAAGGATGAAGTTAACCCAAGGGCCATTAATGAACTCTGTGACTGTCCTCCTTTTTCATTGAGTTTTGTGAACAGGTCCATTTAAGCAAACTAAGTGGATATATGACTCAGCATTTTTGTCATACTTTTGGTTTAGCAGCAACATTCATGATTGTGATGTTTAATTTATATTTTACATTTTCGAGGGATATGCTTTGGAAGCTAGATGTGATTTTGGGAGCCCCTGTTCAGAGAGCGACTTTTCTATTTTTAATTTTACTTTTGTAGTATTTACATCCAGCAGACAGATTTTGATATGGAGTGAATCAGAAAGAGATCTAATTTGAAGTATAGTATAATACTGTTTACTAATATTATATATGTTTGCAGGACTGTTTTTAAATTTAATTATCCTTTATACATATACTAGGAGGGATTTGGAAGAGTAGTTTATTCTCCCATTTATATTTCCCCCATTATGAGCATTATTATATCTATAATATAACAACACTGTAGTTCATGGATGGAATGGAATGACTAAAAGGAAAAGGAATGACAAACATGTTTTGTTTTCAGAGACAGTTTTATATCACTAAGACATACACAAAACTACATATACATATTTGCACATGTCTCACACAGAGAAAAAATATAACATATATCTACACAGCAAGCAGAATGAAAGGAGAATGGGAAGATACAGTCTTACATATAATATGGAGATTCTTTGGGGTTTCTGGAGGAGCCATGTTTAGGACTACAGATTCAAGTGGTACGAATTCATTTTCTGTGTCCCAGGTGAGGACATATTCCACAAACATGAAACAGCAAATCTTGGGTTTTCCCAAATTGAGGACTGTAAGCCAGAGATTTCTATATCTAGGGAAGATATATTCCCAAAGGGAAATAGTGCCATGGAATTGGAGGAAGCAGATTTAGCCTCAACTCAGACTATTGGTTCAAATCAAATAAACAATTGGTTCATTTTGCTCCTGTCAATGAACTGTATGACTTAATTACCACTTGTCACTGTATGAAATGATGTCACTAAGCCAGCATCATGTAACTTATCTCGACTAAAGTAAAATAATTGTCTTTTGTATCCCTACGTACCCATCAACAAAAAAATCTTTTTACTGTGTCTATTAGTGATGACATGAGCAATTTTATTCCTTGTTCATCCATTTTATTTTAGATTTCCTCTCACTTTAAAAAAAAATTGTCTATAAATTTTGGTAGTTTCTTAATAATTTTCAGTTTCTCTCCATGACAGTCTTACTTTTTGATGATAAGAACAAACTGGTGGGATTTTATTTTGTCTAATTGTTTATTTGAGGTGATGGTATGAGACATTTTCTGAAAATTCTTAGATGCAAAAAACAAAAAAACAAAAACAAAACAAAAACAAAACAAACAGCTTGGAACTTTAAGTCAAAACTTTATGTTTCTGTCAGATGGTCAGCAACTAAACCAGCTCCACAGCTTGACCTCATTGGGTGTGAGGAGGGTGGGTAGCAATCCTGTAGGACAAAAAAAAGACTTATTAAAGGGCAAAAGAAATCTTGATGAGTCAACAGCCAGCTAATTAAATTTGATGTCTCAATAAAATTACCATGGAGAAATCAATGGGAAATCACTCCACTATCAATACCAAGAAAAATTATGGCAATACACAATATAAACAAAAGATCTTGGGATGTAAAAATGGAAGAGAGAATCAATTACTAACTTCATAGGCAATGTAGTGGAGATGCAAAAGGGAGATGACTCATTTTGAAAAAAATTGAATCTGACCACTATATATTACCTAGTACATTTACAAAATTTTGGGATGTAAAAAAGAATGAGAGAACCAGTTCCTAATTTCATGGGCAAAAATTTGTGGATTTAAAAGAGAGAACTTATTTAAAAAAAACAAAAAAACATTGAATCCAACCATTATATATAACCTAGTACAATATATCAGATTTTACTGGACGAGAGAATTGGTGCAACCAAGTAGCTCCATTGCCCAAAGACTACCATAAAGGACTCTTATAATACTACTAATCTATGGGATAATTCTATTATTTTTAATGAACTGATTTAAAGTATTATAATAAAGACTTGTTCAATATGGACATTTTCTCATAACTATCATTAATACATTCTTGAAACATGCAATTTTTTCCTAAAAAGATTATAACAGCTAAAAATCAACAACTGATGGTAATTGGTAAAACATATCACAAATATTGAACTGTAGTGTACATATTGCTTGACAAGTTCTCATCACACTGAATTCATTACTAAATTATTCACTGTTGAGTAAATCAATGGAGTTTTGTTCTATTTCTGTCAGATTCATCAATAAATGAATGAATGATTTTGTTTTTCAGACATTGAATTTTGTGCTTAAAGTCCATAGCATTTCTAATAGCAACCTTAATTAGCATCAGATGAGAAAACCTGAAAACAAAAGAATAGATTTTCAATGTTTTAGTCTCTGAAAAAATAATAAATCTTATGCCTGAAACATAGTTTTGTTATGCATTTTAATATGAGATCTGTCCAGAAATCATTTGAATATTTTAAGAACCAGTTGCACAGCCTTGAAGTAACTTGGCAGCTTACTGCATATTAGGGCAGGTCAATTTTGGAAAAGTGGTATTTTAATTTGAAATTGGGTTTGACATGATAAATAATGACATAAAATATTTTTTTCCAAATTGTTGCAGTTTTTTCAGGAAGTGAGTTTAAAGATAAAGTTTAGGTTCAAAATCATAGTGTCAAAATTTCATTCTGGTGATCAGTGAAAGCCTTATAGCAAAGCCTTATAAAATTTATAATTTACTGAAGCATTACAAATTGTATATGGCCAAGATGCAAGGCACAAGCACATAATTACCAAATCATTGTGTCATCAAATAAGACCTTCACTTACTTCAAAGGGAAATTATACTGAACAATTTAGATATATCATGATGTAATATGCTATACAGTGCAGTAGTTTTAGTGAGATTTTCAATAAACAATGCAAATTTAAAATATTTTGTCTTATAATTTGTGCCCAGCAGTATTATGGTGTTATATACACTTTTATCTATTTTTTGTTTTTATTATGACCTAACAAATGACCTAACAAATCTTATTCATTGAATAGCCTTTTTTGTAATCTTACAATTATTACTTATTGAAAAGAGTAAAAAAATTGCATACTCTGCTTGTGATAATTCACAATTAGAATTCTGGTTTGAATATATTTTCCATTTAATGCATCTAATACAAAATATATCAGCATTATTTGGATTTATTCTTGAAATAGTACAATTTTGAAGTATGTTTGTAAGCAAAAACCTGTGGAAATTAGGCATTTCTTTACATTTTTCAGATGATCTTTAAAACTAAATGCTCAAAAATTGATAAAGGCAATGAATCTAATTTTTGGTTTCAGTACTTATCACATCAAGCTCCACGTTTCACACCAGGTGCAATGTCGATTTTCTAAAAGTGAAAAATCAACCTGCTCTACTCCGCATACATGAACAGATACTCCCCCCACAGGATTATTCAATTGGCAGTTGCCCTTGAGTGAGATTGTGTAGTGTGTGAGTGTCACATTAATAATGACGTTTTGTGCAGGGTTTTTTGTTCTTTTAAAAAAACATTTGCCTGTCAGTCTCCCTACAGTCCAGATTTGTCTCCCAGTAAATTTTCAAAATTAAAATCACCATAAAAAAAGGGGAGATTCTAAACCATGAGTTAGGGATTAAAGAGAATGTGATTTTGGCAGCTGATAGCAATCCCAAAGATGGATGGTTTTGCAAAGTAAAACGAGAATAATTGTGTGGAGTTGCAAGGGGAATACTTTGAAAGCGACTAAGGGTATTGTAGTAGTAGTAGTGGTTGGTAAGTGCTACCACTAATTAGCATATGTGTATGAGTAGATGATATGTATATGCTTACTATGTAATGTAGAGGCAATGGCACTTGTCCTGCTCATGCTGTTAACATCTCTCAGTTGGGTGGGCAGTGTGCAACACATTTGTGTCTCTGTCTACAGACAGAACTCAACTGAAAAAATATTGAGAGGTGCCTAGTCCTGGGGAACAGCTGCCTGAGGCAGTATGCACTCATTGCACTAAAGAGAGGAGCCAATAGTATTAGGTTGGTGCAAAAATAATTTTTAACATCAAAAACCGTCATTATTTTTGCACCAACCTAATAATACTGATGCTAATGCAACTGATGGTTGTGGAGGCTGGGCAATTTTGGGCCATGACTTGGTTGTATGTGCTCCAGTGCCCCACATGAAACTGACCTTATGTTACATTTTGTCATCATAGGGAGGTGAGTAAATAACATGTTAGTTGGACTGTATAGCCAATACTGACTGCATGCAACTGTAATCCCAACTTAATATCATAATATATATATATATTTTTTTTATTTAAGATTAAATAGCTGGATACTTTCCAGGCAGTTTATATATTAGGTTGGTGCAAAAATAATGTAATAATGTCGTTTTTTGACGTATTTTTTAACGTAAAAAACGACATTATTACGTCATTATTTTTGCACCAACATAATATAATCTATAATGTATATATAATCTTCATTAAAGGAACTCTTCTCTCAAATTTTTATATAAATAAAAGGTAAAAAGCATTTCTGAGTAGCCCCATGACTTTATGCCTGTATTTCCAGAGAAATTATCCTATTAATATCAAAAAACCTAAATGTAATGCTTTGGAATTATTGTAGAATATTGTAGGAAAGCTTGCTGGAAAGTTAGTTTCTAAAGAAAAATGACCAGATATTATTTTTCAGCAAAACAATGCCGTCTGGCCCTCATGGCAAAGATAACCAAAATGTGGCTTAAGAACAAGCCTATGAAACTTATATTTGGTCTGATCAGTATTCAGATTTGAACCTTGTAAAAAATATTTGGTCTTACATTAAACATAAAATCATCATGAAACATTTCTTGACTAATCATCATTTGTTTGAAGCTATCAGCATTAAATGAAACAGCTTTCATTTTTTTGTCTATAAAAAAAGCTAACTGCAAGTTTATCCACAATACTTAAAAAATTTAAGAAATGAAAGGTTAAAACTATCCTATACTAAATTATTTTATTTTTTTAATTCTTGCTTATCTCCTCGCCAGTGATATGTTAAAACCATTAAAAGCTTCATAATTTGCCATTATGGGCTTGGCTCATTTTTTTTTTATTTCTCAGGAGTGTATGTAAAAGAGGTTGAAAAATGATGACAGATATGTGCATTTAGAATTCAACACAAATTTTATTAATTACTAAATCAATATATTCAATATTTGCACTAGAAATATTACAGTTATGCTTGGTGAAAAGAAGATATTTATTTTAAAATAAATATAAAAATTGTTGAAGTAATGAAAAGAAATAAAATATGTAATTACATATGAAGAAATAAAAAAAAAAATGTAAACTCATACAAAAGGAATTTATTGAAACTACTGTTCTTGCATACAACATGAAAAAATATAGTATATATTATAAGTTAAAATATAAATGAATTTGCACATATTTAAATTAGATGGTGATATAGCTTGGGAAAATTAATAGATGAAAGGGCTGGTAAAACACTAAAATTTTACAAATAACAAACAAGTCACATTGGAAGTTGGTAGTTATATTGAAAAAAATGAAAACATTGCAATTAATATACCATGTAACTACAGTGCTGTTCGATAAAAGTGACACATCTGATTTTTTTTTACTAAATGTTCTCTTCTCCGATGAAATGAAAGTTGAGCTAAATTCAAAGGATAAGCGATCTAAAATCCGAAGAAGAAGCTTTGAAAGCTCTTTGAATTTACCAGTAAGTACTGTCAAGCATCTGTTCAGTATAATGTTCTGGGGATGCTTTTCTTTTCATGGAACTGGTTTCTTAAAACCTATTGAAAAGACCCTCAGGAGCGAGCAGTACAAGAGAATTTTAGAGTTTTGTCTGCTCCCTTCTGCTGAAAGGGTGCAAATCGACCGCACCAAGCTCATTTTTATGCAGGATAATGTTCCCTGTCACAAATCAAAATTGATGAAGGAATACTTTGATGAGAAGCAGGTCAGTGTTATAACATGGCCGCCCCAATCTCCTGACCTCAACCCCATAGAAAACTTATGGAGCATGTTGCTCAACTGCTTTCTCAAGAGCCTGTACTTTATAATTTTCCATAAGGGTCTTTTCAATAGGTTTTAAGAAACCAGTTCCATGAAAAGAAAAGTATCCCCAGATACTGAATGGATGCTTGACAGTACTTACTGCTACATTCAAAGAGCTTTCAAAGCTTCTTCGGATTTTAGATCACTTATCCTTTGAATTTAGCTCAACTTTCATTTCATTGGAGAAGAAAACATTTAGTAAAAAAAATCAGGTGAGTCACTTTTATCGAACAGCACAGTATTTTGGACTAAACATAAAAATTGATTCAGCAATTTGCTTTATTGCTTGCAATTGGGGAAAAAGTTTACTCAAGAAAAAAGAAACACACATACATCCCCAAATCATTTTGTGTTTTTCTCGGTAGCAAACTGATTATTCTTAATATAACAATAAAATTTCAAATAGCAACTTTTACTTAATACGATAAATTGAATCAAATGAAAATGATAATTTGCTTTCAGCATAATTAATTTTCATATTATACTTTTCCATTTAGACAGGTATTTGTTATCAATTTAGAAGAATTATTCTGACTCAATAATAAAGAAATTCATTTGCCTTAAGTGTTATGATTTATGAATTATTATTATTATTAATAATTTTTAGTCTATTTTAGACTATTCAAATTTATTTTTTAACTTTTGATATATCTAAAAACATATTATAATTATTTTTAACTAATTTTTATTGTGTAATTAGATTTGTGAAAATATTAATTTCCATAGTAAAATGCATCAATGTCTCAAGTTAAAATGGTTTTCATGTAGTTCTGTCATTCATTTGATAGAGGTTGTTTTTTAGACAGTTATGGCAAATAAGAATGAGTTTAAATAAAATATATCTGTATTGGGATAGGAATTTTGATTAGACATCGGAGCCATTAAATAAAAATGTATTTAATAAACATTTAACTACTTGGGAAACCTGTAATACCATCGGGGGTTGCTAAGTGGGTAAGATACTTGTATATTTTTTACTGCAGTAATATACTGGTGCCATTCATTAATGTTATTTCGAATGATGATTTTCAACGCAATCAGGCCTTCCCTGCTTGGAATATTCGTACAATACAACTATTTTTTTTTTTTTTATCCCAATTTGTTACCATTTCAAATTGCTCTCGACTTAACCACGCTTCTTTTATTTATTGAACAAGGGAGATAACCTCAAGAGAAATACAGCAACAGAACTTTGTACAAGTTCTTAGCTTTTAGTTTTTTTTGAAACAGTTTTTACCGTGATATGTACATTCATAGATTACTAATAATTGCAATCTTTTACTTTGTTTCCGGGAAATACACAAGAATCAAATAGGATGAATCACAAAAAGTGTGTATTACAAAAAAAAAAAAAATAAAAGCCAGGTTTTAAATAAATTAAAAAAAAAGTAAAATTATATAAAAAAATAATTAAGGGTAAATTAAAAAATAATACAATAGACTAAGTTTATTTATTATACCTTCTTTTGTGGGGAGTGTTTTAAAAAATATTTATTAATAGAAGAAAGTTACTAACATGTATTCTTTTAATAAAAAAGCTACTATAATGATGCCAGACTGTTAATAAAAATGGTTTGAATAATTTCATATTGTAAAAAAACTGTCAAAATGAAACCTGACAGTTTATGAAAGATACATGTATAAAATTTGGTTTTAAAATTTGTAAAAAAAAAGTGGTTGAAGTCTTATGGTCTGAAAACATGCCAAAATAAAGTTTGTGTACAGGTTTAAAGAGATACATTTTTGTATTTTTTAACCAATGAGGAAAGTAAATTATGTCTATGTAAATTTCAAATTTTGGATTGATTCTGGATCCAATTTGTGACAATTTAAGAAGTCAGGTTGCTCTAAGAACCGTGTTGGAATTTAATTTGAGAACAATATTTTACAAGTTCACATTCTAGCTATTTTTTCTATCCTCACTCCAACCTCTTCTTTTACTTTCAAAATGAGCTCTCAAAGCCTTGATTCTTATCAGAGATAAGAATATATTTTCTGACTAACGCGAGAGCCAGAAAATATATAAAGGAATTTCACCACCATCATTCTTTCCATGGTGCCATAAAGTCTGGGGGAAACCTCACAGCTTGTTCACTCCAACCTGTTTTCATTACTTTCAAAACCGGCTCCCAGAGCTCTGTTTCTTATCAGAGATAAGAATGTTTTTTCTGACCAATGAAGGGGCCAGGAAATTTGTTTAACAATTTTGGAGGTAAAAGTCCCCGATTCTTCTGAGCCTACTAAATCTCCATAAATTTGGAGAATCTTTGCCTATTTGGCAGTGAGAATTCGACCACCATCTGTGACAATAGAAAGCATAAGTCAACTTCGGAACTACCTACTAAAAAGGGCCATCGAGAATGAATGTCGGCCCACTACTAAAAACTAATTGAAAGCTGCATCCCTTCACCTCTACTTCTGTCGTCGACCTACGAACTTGTGGTGGACTTCACCACATTTATTTAACTTAGATTAGAAAACCAAACTGATGTGAAGAAAAAGAGGATAAGCCAAAGACATCATTACACATAAAATTTGTATTTAACAAGATGTACAAATAAGGATGTGAAAGAAAAGCATGCATTGAGTAAAACAAGAGTTGTCTCTCTTTAACTATCAATTGTTCCAAAGTTCCTTGAAAGAAATAAGGTTGTCATAGTCTCTGGTAATAAATGTTTTCAACAGTTTTGCTGTGTAAGAAAAAATGTTATGTGAGTATAGGGAATATTCAGCATTTGAGTGGTGATGTGAGTGAAAAGATTGGCACAGGGTTCAACTGTCATGGATTTCTGTGGCAGCTGAGAACTCACTGGTTTACTAAGAATTTTCTTTGCTTATATAGGTGATCATCGGCTCTGAATGCGCTGTGTGATAAGAATCACTCTTCACGTGCAGACAATCTGATTTGGTTGGCATTGACCAATCAGTGAGAGAGCTTTGGGGAAACTCATGAAAAGCTTCTGGGATTCGATTCTCCCAAAAGTGCACAAAATCAACTACATAAAAATATAGCAATTATAAAATTGTCGCATTGCACAATAGTGTTGATTTACTATCAAATGAATGCTTGTTGTATAATTTGAATTTGCATAAGTATGTATGTATGTGATGATGATCACAAACTCACTCAACTGCAAGATTCCTATATCTACCAACAATTTTCCTACTCTACAAGAACTGTGAGTGTTTCTAAACCTTATCAAAATTCCACTCACTTAAAGAACTTTTTAGGCGCTCAGAGAAATATTTTGAGCAAGCCTTTTTTCTGTTATGAACATTTTCTCTTCCCTTAAAGGACATTTTCTCTTTTCCCTTTCTTTCTCTCCTAATTGTCTTTATCCCTTTACCCTTTTTTTTTTGTATATGTAAATAAACACTTGTTACATACCGAGCAGGAGTTTTTTCTTCATTCATCTGTGCCTAAAAGAGAGAGTTTGTCCATTCTAATCTTGCTGTTTTTTACTCATGTTTTGTCCTGATTTTTTTAACCTCAACCCTTTGATGCAGGAAAGCCAAGACAGATTTCCCCACAGCCGGAAGGGTTTTGGCTTTCACAGGCAAAGAATGACCATGGATTGTTTCTGGGGAACAGAACTAAGAAAAAAAGTTGGTGATAACAATAAAAGGGAAAAAACAAAGAAAGAAAGAGAAGCAGAAGAAAGAAGTAGAAAGAAAAAGAAAACAGATAGAAGATTCATTGGAGGTATTAACCCTGATTTTTAACTTTTATGAAAATACAAAAGTAAACTCAATTTTGAATTTTAGTTTGTAAAACTGAAGTATTGTCTATATATTACCTAGCAATGCTTGTGAATTTGCTATCCTTCTTAACTCTTTTCCACAGTTGAATGAATGGAAGTAAGTGATTGTTTTGTTGAAAATTATAACTGTTTTCATGAACCTAACCATATTGTAATTTAAAATTTGTTATCTTGTCTAAGTGTTAGGTGCACAAAAGAGAATTTTGTGCAAGCTTGTGAAATAAGCACAGAAAGCAAGACTTGATGTTATTGAATAACTATAACTTTATTAAGTTGAAAACAAGGCTTTAACCAACTTATTTGTTCGCTGTCTTGACCGTGCCATGTATACCAGTCGACTCATTGCCTATCATGTCAAGTTTGCAGTTTATGCTGTAGAGAGATACCAAGTGATACGAAACTAACAGTGCATATACTGACAGGAAAGATTAGCACTTTATAACAGTTCTCTCCCACTTATTTAGTTTCGTGAGTGTTGTCTTGAACACTGAAGTCCAGAGGCTGTAGTATCCCATTCTTAAGGGTGGGGCATGAGTTAAGAATCTAAAGAAATAGGAAAGTGTACATAAAATGTTAGTAGTCAAGATATTAGATACCTATTGCGGTTTTTAATTTTTCTACCACCTCTAGTAGTAGGATGTTTAAATTTCTCTGATGAGTCTTGCATCTCAGCAGTAAGTTCTGTTTCTTTATGTGGAGTAGTGATCACTTCAAGTGTTGATTGTGGCCCTTCATTATTTATGTTCTCATTGCTGATGGTCGAGTTTTTGGTATGGTTGAATAACCAGCTGGGGCTAAAAGATGAATAGAGATAGTAGATTCTTTATCATCTGGCAAGCAGACATGTGTATTGAGGGTTGCATTCTAACAGTTCCACTTCGTCCATAAGATGACAGTATTTTGAATGTTCCTGGAGTCGAAAGCCAGGTAGGAAAGGTGACTTCCTATTGAAAGCAAAGATACTCTCATGCAGAGTGGTGTTTTTTGTGATTTGTAGGAGCAATCTGATTGAATGTTCGAGCTTAGGGTAGTACCTGTTCCTATTGACTGATTGGGAGAGTGACAGCCTTCCATAGAGTTCCGTTTAGTCATTCCACCTGCCTATTCCCTGTTGTATTATAAGGGGTAGTTATACTCATAGCAATTCCTCTACTGTGAAAGAACTGTTTGAGTTTCTCTGACATGAAAGCTGAACCCCTGTCCGAGTGCATAAATGCAGGTATGCCAAAAAGAGAGAAAAGGTCCAACAAACATTTGATGATGGTTGAAGGAGATATGTTGGGGCAGGTTTAGCACCCTGTTACCACTTTTTTATCAGTATCAATTTTTGTGCAAATCTGAGCAAAAAGTGGATCACAGAGCTTATCCAGCTTCATACATATTTTCAGAAAACCTCAATTTTAATTGGTCAATAAACACACAAGTGGGCATTACAATCCACCCATGTACAAATCTTTTTCCAGCACATGAGCAAGTCAAAATTTTCTGCTTCTTTCCTGAGGAGCCGATCATGGGATTATATTGATTATAAATACCGGACATGAGTTTGTTTTCTCTCTCTTGATTTCACCTGCTTACGAAAATGTAGCTGTTAAAGAAATCACATTTCAACCTCGGTTCAGGCGAACACTATGAAAACATATTCACACACACGCACATAAATGTACATGCAAAAGTTAATTACAAACATTACAAACTAACATATTACGAACTTTCAAATAATCAACACATATGCAAACTTTCAACTCTTTCACAGTGAGACAAAAGAAAAGTCAACCAGACACATTGTTGCTATGCTAATAAAATTTAACTTGGATATTACAGTTTTTTCCAATTCTTCACCAGCAAGAAATTACTTAAAAAAGGTTTTTCCTGAAGCTACAAGTTTATTGAACACATTTTCAGCTCTTCAGGACATAATTCAAGAAACTTTCTCATTCAGTTCTATTTAACAAAATTTGCTCTTTGGTGAACACTTTCTTTTAGAGGCAAGACTTATTGTAATTATTTTCAGAAGTACAAAAAACTAAATTTTATTTAGTACCAAACAAACTTCCTGAAACATCAAGTAAATATTCAAAGTTCTATTTTACCAAATACATTCTCATAGTGAATATTTTGAGCGACAAATTCATTCAACTTTTTATGAGCTCAGATAAAAAAATATTTCGTTAGTAAAGACTTTAATTTGAGTCAAAGGGAGTAACCTCTGTGCTTGTACATCATTAAAGACATAAATATAAATATTCTTTGTTATAAAACTGTTTTGTGTTCCTTCTTATTGTTTCATATTTTGTGCTATTTTGGTTTGCATTAAATATAAATTCGAGAAGCAAGTGACCTCTACACAGGCATAAGCAAAAGGAAAGTTAGAATGCTCATCGATGATAGTGAATATGTATTTGTTTTTGCACTCAAAGACAGTGGCCTGTGGAATCTTCCACAACAAACCAGCCTTACTTCTTTTTAGGAAATGCACTCTTCCTATCTGGTAAGTAAAATCTTACTTTCACATAAATATAACAAGTATTCATTGGTCAATCACCTCTAATCTTGCTTGCTGATTGGTCAGTTTCGACCAATCAAACCACCTGCACACGACCAATCTATTTTCCCGCTCATATGTTGTGATCCTCTCACGTGGTACACGGCCATTATATAAACCGAACATGTGTGAACTTTTGGAGTAGTACTTCTCATTCCTTGCTACCAAGTGCCAAGATGTAACCATCAGAAACTCCCATCTTAGTCATTGCTGACCAGACATTAAAGATAATTACCAACATTCACAAACTCTGAAATCACTCCTGAACTTTTACCAATTTTAGAACTCACAATTCCAAACTTTATTCTTCTAAATTACAAGTTCGATATTACTTCTTAATATGAACTCCGGTACAACTATTACCAAATCAAAGGGACACGACTCTGTCCTACCTTTTTAGTTCGCATGCTTGTACATCAAACATTAATAAATCTAATTGTTATGTTTTGAAATCATTCTGTTCAGTTTTGTATCTTATTCTATGTATGAATATAGAGATTTAATGTTAGTGGAAATCGTTAATTATCACGCAGCCTATTCTCAAAAAGTATTTACCCATTATAATTAACACATCCACTACAGGCCCTTTCTAATCTATAAGCCTCTCAAAGAGCTGGGTTGCCTTGACCAGTGTCCCATGATGGGCTTGATAGAATCTAGGCTTTAGTACAGTGCATGCCTTACACTGGGAAGTCACTTTCTTGACATCATCTACCAAAAAAGGTAGGTTCCTTGATTTCACAAAGTATGTCATCCAGGTTACTCCTGGATGACATAGATTGCAATGTAGCTCAGCTAAGTCTGGAGCTTGAGTTGTCACAGTGCAATACTGCATTCTTGATAAGGTATCTACTCCTTCATTTTTTTTACCTGGTTGGTACACAATGTTATATTTAAATGATGTTAACTCCAGCCTCCAAAATTGGATCTTTTCATTTTTAACCTTTCCCTTATGCTGACCATCAAACATAAACATGAAAGATCTCTCATTCATGATGAGTTTGAAATGATTCCCCAGTAAGTAATGTCTCTATTTCTTTAGGGGCTCCTTTCAATGAAGGAATGGTGCTTCTCACTCAGTGAGAGGATTCTTGAAAAGAAGACTACTGGTCTCCCATTCTGGTTAAGAGTAGCAGAAATAACATAAGATGCATCTATCTCAACAACTAGAGGACACTTAGGATCAAAGGTTAACAAGACTGCACTCTCCAGTTTTTTCTTGAGTGTCTTAAAGCAGTTTTCTATATTTTTTTTATTAGGGGAAATATCCTGTTGTGTATGAGTGGGTAGGCTTTCTTTGAAAATTTTGATATCCATTGAAAGTAGTTAGGTGAACATTCCCATCACTCATCGTTGTAACTTGAGGTTACCTGGTGGTACCTTTTCTTTTAGGGGTTTTCAGGTCAGGTTTGATTTTTCCCTTTGAGATTTTGAATCCTAGCAATTGTATAACAGTTGCTGAAAAGATGCTTTTGTCATCATTGAACATTATGCTATACTTTTTAGCAGCTTGGAGGAACTTTTTGAGATTCTCATTATGTTTGTCCTTGTCCTTACCACACACAGTGATATTATCAACATAAGCGAAAATATGGATAAGTTTTTCAGTGTCAATAATATCAATGACTCTCTGAAAACAAGCTACTCCATTTGTCACTCTGAATGGCACTCAGCAGAAGTGGTAAAGATTGCCATATGCCTCAAAGGCAGTGTAGAGCTTTTCTTCATTCTTGATGGTAATTTGGTGATATGCACCCTGCAGATCTAATGTACTGTAGAGTTCATATTGTGATAACTTTACAACTATTTTGTCTACTCTCTTTTGGGGATAAGCATCTAATTATGTGTATTTGTTGATTGTCTGGCTGTATAATTTATTACCATTCTTTTTTTTTATGACATTCATTGGTAGTAATGATTACCTGAACCCTCCAAGAGGATTAAAAAAGTTCGATGACATTTTCTTGTAGACGTCGTTGTATCTCTGAAGAGATGAATCTCTCATCTTCTGGTAAATGGTGACGAAACTTATTTGTTATTGGTTTGCAATCCAATGCCAATTTCTGAATTAGCATAGGTTTTACTACTTTAGCTGCAGCTAGATTACACACAGAAAATGGGGCTCAAGTGCTGTTGAAGGGAATTAGTGTGTAGACTGACAGGAAAGATTAGCACTTTGCAACAGCTTGTTTTGAAATTTTCATATTCTGTACTAATGTTTGTTTCTTTCAAACCTCACACCAGAGTAAGTGTCTTGTGTTTTCATTTGTGCCTTTCACAATACTTGGGATAAGAGATTTGATGTTCTCTCTTCTCTCCCAATAAAATCCTTTTAAATCATTTAACACTTGAAAATATATTGTATATAGTTATTCAATTATTCTCATCTGAAGGTTATGTCACAGTTTTTTCATTCTTTAAATTCAGTTTACTAAATAATTTTTGGAAAAGCTGAAAAATGAATGAAAGGGTTTGTATTTACAATGGAATTATAGAATTGACAGCAACTGTTAGACACTAAAAAAATAGAAATAACAGTTCATGTCTCGGAAGCATTAGAAATTTTAACCAACAAACATTTTAAAATCTTTTTTGACATTTAAAAAAAAAAATCTTGCATAGTTCAACATACATAGCTACAAAAATATGGTGTGTCAAAAAGACAGTTTTTCACTTGACACCGTTAATACTGGCAAATTTTACTGTTTTAAAAAACTATTTTTAGAATTTTAATAAAACCCAAACATATGAAACTAGGTTTATGGCAGAATATGCGATTTATCTATAAATGGTGTAAAGTCATAAAAATCCAGGAAAAAATACTGAAATAAATGATTTTATCAAAAAAGTATATATTTTACACAAACCTGAAATCTTTGCCAACAAATAATCAACAGTTAATTAGCATTATGTTTCATTATTTGGTTGTGCATGTTTAATATAGTTGTTCATTTATATTAGTAAAATGAAAAATGAAAAATACATAAATATTTTTGTCAACCAAAAATTAATAGATACAACTTTTAGATCTTAGCCAAAAATAATGAAAACTCAACAATCATCTTAAATTTAAAATAACACTTTCTTTCAAATGTTATGATAATAACAAAACACCTAGGTAAAAGGTAGCATCCAATTAATTATTAGTTTGTATCTTTTCAGTTTTTAGTTAAGATCAATGTGTAGAATTTAAATTTGTTACTCCAGTGAGGTAGTGTAACCCGGATATAAGAGAGTTGTTGGGACCGGAGAAGAAGTCTCTTATATCCGGGTTTCTCTTATATCCGGGTTTGCTCTATTTTGTTTGGGTAAGTATGGCTCTAATTTGGGACCAGATAAAATCTCTCTTATATCCGGGTTTCTCATATCATGGTCTCTTATATCCGGGTTACACTGTAATTTCATAGCTTTATTACTGAGCCAAAAAAAAAAAAAAAAAGAAGAGGTTAAGTCTGTAATAAATTATATGACAGGGTTAATTCTTGAAAAATCATTTACAGCTTTGATTTATAAATTAATTTATTAAATGCAGTGCACATAAGAGCTTTCTGCTTTTTTTACCAATGGATGAGTTGGTGGCTATGCATTCAATCATGGTCTGTCTAAAGACAATCAAGTCATTTTCTGTGAACTATATACAGATTGTTGCTTTTGATGCCCTAACATATTATTAGAGATTTGGGAAAAAAAGAAATTAATTAAAAATACGGCATTTCGCTATTCTGCTTAGTCATTTTTTGCAAAAGTCGTTTACGGTTTAATAATTCATGTTTTTTTTTTGTAGTTAATTTTTAAAACATTTTTTTTTTAATTTCAGGATGGGATTAAATTTTATAAAAACTTTATTCTTACATTTTCCTTTAAAGATACTTTTTAAACTACAATATATCATAATTTACTAATTTTCTATAATTAGAAAGGGATAAAAATTAATTACAATGAAATTTTAATTTCTTTTGTAAAAAGTAAAAAAAATACTGTCTAGGAATTTCATGATTAAAGGGCGTATAATCATTGTTTTTTCGTCATTTGTTTTTTTTTAGATTATCCTACTTTTTAAAGATTTTTTTTATGATCAACTTTATACATTTCCATGAGGGCTAATTGGTTATTTTTAGGAATGATAATTTTTTCGTTCAATTTTGTGTAAAAACTGACATGCAGTTTTTTTTGCATTTATTAAAAATTTTATATTTAATTTATTTAATTTACTGTAGGAGGTGCAGTGTAACTTTTAAGCTTTAAATCTTATGATAATAACTTGAATTAGCTTATCAATTTTTGTTGTTTAATTCATAATTATAAAAAAATGGATGTAGAAATGTAAGATAAGATAAAAGTTTTCATGTTTTTCAGTTATTCGGAACTTTGTTTTTTCGTGAATATATTTGATAACTCACCGTACAACATGGCGGGCAAGTCGAAGTTCCGAATTCCTTCTTTAAAAGAAATGGAAAAACCTGATGATAAGGTCTGACAAAAATCGCTTGATTTTATATAAGCTTATTTAGAACAACAAAACATGTCGATAGTAATCGAAAAATGTATTTCCTTTTCAAACTTATTTATTCTTACAATTCACCCATAACAACGACGATCAGGATTTTTTTTTTTTAGTCAATTCATTTTTAATGAAAATTTCATAATGAAATATTTACCTGGCGTTACTGTTTGTTATAAGATAAAAATTTTAACTTATAACAAACATAAATTAAATTTGATTTGACTATCCAAAGAGATCCGAAACAATTTTTCGACTCAGTAATTATTTTTAAATTAAAACATTATATAATTTTGATTTCACTTTAAGTAAACAAAAAAAATCCCATTTTTATAAGAAGAAAGAAATATAAACTGATGCTCACTTATTTTTCAAAATAAAATTTTTAATCCCCGTGTTTCTTTCAAAAAGGCACCACAATAAAAAACGTTCTTTCGTACTAAAGAAATAAAACAAATCTAAAGCAAAAAAAAAAATCAAACAATCTTTCTAAGCTGTATTTCTCGCAAATAAAAAAAAAAATTAATTTTTTTTCTTCTTTTATTTAGTAATAATTATCTTTAATATTCTAATAAAATTTGCCTCACCGTAGTATTTATTTGTTACTTTTTTTTAATGGTTGTTTATTCAGAAATAAAAAAAGTAATCCAAACTTTAATTTTAGAAAATTAAATTTTAATCAATCCATTCAAAAGTATATCTGTCAACACAAAATGAGAATAAAATGTTACAGAAATAAAAATAGACCATCACTAGGTATTGAAGTAAAAAAAAGAAGTTAAATATAGGGTATACCAAATGCTTAATTACTTCCCTTAGATTGCTTTACCTTGCTTCATATTCTGGTAACACATTTTTTTCCATAAAATATGAAATAATTCAATTTTTGTGACCATTAGTTAAAATTTTGTAAACTTTAATGAACACCATATTTCGAAAACCTGTCCTTATTCTATTCTGCCATCCATTTGACTCAAAACAGGTATCTCCACTAATTCGCTAAAAAAGACCATACCCTGATGAAAAAAAACCCCAAACTTAACGAAAACAATTTATCGTCTAAAAATGTTTATTATTAAAAAATAGACCAAAGTATTTTTTGATTATTTTTTTTTACATTTTTTAATCCTTCCTAGCACGTCCGAAATTTTAGTTAAAAAGTCATACTTTCTGTGTGTCCTCTTGAAACCTTCTATTGTTTAGTTTATAATATATTTTTATAATTTCAGCTGTCTCTTTCTAATTGTTAGCAACGTTAGGTTTTCTTGTAGTTCCAATTCTCCTTAAAACTTCCTAAATTACTCACGTTTGCTTTTTTGTCCATTGTATTCTCCGCATTTATTGGTAGAACCATGTCTCTGTCACTTTTTTTGTCACTCTCTGCTTCATCTTAGAAGAGATTGACCAACCATTCACCGTCATAGGCGATTAGAGATGTTATGTTACATAGCAGTTCAGAAACTTTTCTTTGGAAGGACATTTTTCTCCCTCTTAAACACTTAATTTCTGAAAGTTATCTTTTGCTATTCCAATATGCCTTCAGATTTATGTGTTATTTTTCCATCATCTATGTACAATTGAATTGGTTTGATTGTTTTGTAACTGTAAGTTTTTTTGCTAACAGTTACTTTTTTCTTCTATGTCTCACCTATTGAATGAACTCTTTTCTGGCTTCTTGCTTTCCAACCAACTTTGATCTTTAAAAATTTAAATGTTATTTATTATCTTCTCATTTCTCCTTTTATTGTTCTCGCTCCTTAATGTTTTACTTTTTTTTTTAATTCTTTCATACCCAGTAACCCCTTGTGTCTTATTAGGTTTATTGCCTTTCTTGGGATGAAATGATTAAAAGAAAATCTATTGCTACACTATCCAGATAGTTAAATTTTTGCACCTGCTTGTTTTTTTTTATGTCTCCAATTTGTAGATCACAACTTGGGCTGTCTCTTTTGCTAACAACAATGCTTTCTGTCTTCTTACTAGCTAATAGTTACTTTCTTTCTTTGTAATTACATATGGAATAAAATGTGGGTATTTTTAAGTTTAGTGTTTCAAACTATTTCTACATACCAAGCACTTATTTAACTCCTTTATGCTTCCCGCAAATTAACAAAACAAAACAAAAAATTGGCTTTATATTCTGAGTCCTTGATAGTTAATTTTGTGTTGTTTGTTAGAAAAAATTGGAAATTAGCTTGGAATGCTAACGCAAAATAAAAGGAAAAAAGTATGAAACTAAAGTAGTGGTACTGGCTCAGAATTATTTCCATCCAATATGAAAGAAGGAAAATGTGTAAACAAGGACATTTTTGCATTAAATAATCCATAGAGGTTAATATGCCACTAAACAAAATCAACCAACTATATATATATATATATATATATATAGTAAGATAATGAAGGGCTTGGCAATCTGTGTGGATAATTCCAATATAATATATATATATATATATATATATATATATATATATATATATCCATGTATTTTTCTTCATGGAGGTTAAATTAAATTTTAGTTTTAATTTCTGGAAAAATATTAGGTTGGTGCAAAAATAATGACGTTATAATGTCGTTTTTTGACCTATTTTTAACGTCAAAAAACGACATTATTACGTCATTATTTTTGCATCAACCTAATAGTTGAAATAACTTGTATTGTATTTTTGGACAGTATTTTATTTTGCATGATTTCTGATGCATGACTTTTCATATCAAAAGAAGGGCTCAGATCATGAAGCTTAGGCTGTAGGAGTGACATATATACTGCCGTACAGTATGTTAAAGATTAAACCTTTTTTTCTTTGTTTTCTTTCAGTTGTCTCCTGTGTTTTCTACATACAAACAAAATATCAGTTTATCAAGTGATGAAAAACTTAATTTATCTAAACCAAAGTTTCCATCAAAGCGTCCTGTGCCTCTCCAAGCCGAGCCATTCATAAAGAGTGTTTCTAGTGAAACAACCCCCTCAAGAACTACACCTGCAACAACTTCCAACACTCACCCAAAACCTAGTGCCTTAAACACAAATGTCACAAAATCAGTTTCAGTGGCAAAACAAGAAACAGCTAAACATGACCAACGGCCAAAGAGGTATGTTTATTTTCTGTACTTTATTTTGCTAATGAAGTCTTTCAGATATGTTCTTATAATCAGTCCTCTCGTGTGTTTGTGTGAGAACTTTTACGTTAAGAACTTTTCAAAACTTAGCTGATTAGATGTAACATTATCCTAGGGAAGCAGTAGGTCCTGGAAGCACTGTGGGCACGCAAACTAGTGATGGTTTGGATAATATTCTGCTGGAAAACACTGGAAGGGTCTTTGTGGAATGTAGTTTTTCACATACTATCCCTTAAAAATCATGATGACCAGGTACACATTTTCATGGCAACTGTCTTTTATGATGTAATGGCATCTTTCAGTAAGACTATTTGCTCTGCTACACTGCATGAGGGTGTTATGGGAATAGTTTGTGTTCTCCTGTTACCAGCCTGTTATTAGACAGGTAGTCATACTGTTTTGGTTCTTTAGTGTAAACAGTGTAGATTTATATTTGAAATTGGTGCTTAATGACTATATTTGATTAGGATGCATGGTGGAGTAATGGATAGCGGCTTGGATTGAGGAGTAATGGATAGCGGCTCGGATTGAGGAATCTGAGAGCCGAGATCAAATTCCAATCAAATCTATTACATTCATTTACGTGCTAATACCCTTGGGAAAGGTATGAATCCTCTTCTTCTCCCCCCAGCTATGGATAAACAGCAGGACAGACTGGGTTCTATAGTCTTGGATGGCAACTGGTCTACCGCAGAAAGAAATGGCAACCTATTGTGGGGAAAAAAAAATATGCCTTCTCAGTCATGTATCAAAAGATACATGATCACCTATGCATCTATCCTGCATGGCACATAACTGACTGAGTCTACAATCATAGAAACAGTCATCTTTTGGTGAGCGAGATTTTCCACTTTCTTTTGCTCCTACTTTGTTAGATATTAACTAATATTTTTACAATCACTAGTGATTAGTTACCTAATGATTAATAGTGAGTACCTGCCAATAAAAAAAAAAATGAAAATGTGCCAGCCATTGAATTGTATTTTTTTAAATAACTGTCACTGTGATGGAAAGAGTTTTGTTTGACATGTCTTTGCTGAATCTCTTCTCTTTTATTTGTATTGACCTTACTCAATGTAGGATAAATCTTCTCTCTTTATTTCAGTAATTATTTAAGTACATTTTGGCTTCTGAATAATGCGAAAGAAAAATAATAAATCATTTGCTGTTAATATCACAATGTTTCGGCTGTTGTGCACTTATGACTTCTTTAGGTGCTTGTCAAGTAACTTTCCTTTCAGGGAATTTTGAATTGAAACCTTTATTTAATCTTTGTGGATAGATTGTTCTTGTTCTGCTGCCCATATTAAAGGATATCTCATCTTGTTCTTATTTAGTAATGCTCAGTTATTACTCGGCCCATTTCCACTGAGTCTTAGTCTGTACTACCTGAACCAGGAATTGAACTCACAATTACTGTCACCAAATTCAAAAATCAACACTTTAATGACCTAGGGACAATCCTGAACTAAGAACATAATGTTCTGCTGCTGCTGTCTACCCTGGAGAGTAAATAATTTAATAGTTTAGTTCAAAATTCCCTAATGGTTACCTGGATTGATAGACACATGAAAAAGGCTGGAAGACACAACAACCAGAATTTTGTGGTAATAACAAAAAGATAAGAACATTAGTCTGTAAATTAATGATAACTCCTCATCCCAGAAATTCAGACAAAAAATAATCAATCTTCAGAATAATGTAAAAAGTAAAAGAAAAATATTAAAAATAGAAAAAGCTTGATCTTTGTTAATAGATTAAAGAAATGGATATTTTGGTTTTTATGATTATGGACAACACATTTTTTAAAAGTTCTTAATGTTTTTCTATTTGTTTTTGTATATTCACTCGATTTCATTTGTAAAAAAAAATAAGTAAGAAGAAAAGTTATATTTGTTTATGCACAAGTCTGACAAGACAATTGTGGAAGTATACAATAGAGAATAAATTCACAATTTTTTCCTCAGATGAACGGATTGTCTATTCTTACCAAAGGATAATCAACTTAGAAAAAAAGAAATATAACGAAAATATTACCATTTCTTTGAGGCTTGAATTTAACATAAATATATGAACCATAAATGTTCATTAGCACTTCACACCTATTTACACAAAATAAACTATATTGTCTTTTATGAATAATTTTATCTACTGATCTAATTGACCTAATTTCCTCATGTTGGTACCTTCATTGTACTTTCTGTCCTTCCATTGTCTGTTGTATTTGGTAACTAAGACGTGAACACTAATCCAGATAGATTAGTGTATAATATTGATAATTTGTCATCTCAGAAATTTAGCCAAAATTATTGTTATGGTAATTTACTCACACACGCATAAACTCTCCCAGCTATAAATAGGAGCAGGTACTGCCTTTTGGAGAGGGAAGTTTCCAGCAGTCAGCTCTGACAGTCAGACTGAACATTCTTGCTGTAACAGTCTCGGTCGTATATGTTTGTATTACTGTTTTCTGTTAATATATATGTTTAACTCAATTCCTCTCTTTGTGTCTTTATTTCTGGCCCTAACAAGGCCATAACAATTATCTTTTCTGAAGTTTTGAGAAAATTCAAGATATTCATTTTTGAATAATTTATATAATTTATTGTTATTAAGCTACTTAAAAATGATTTATGAACATGTTTGATCTAATAAATTCAGACAACTTGGGAATAAGGTTGTTTTTTTTCATTATCCTCCTATATGGCAGTGAAAAATTTCTTTACAAGTGAAGATAAAACTTAAAGAAAGTGACAGAGATGTATTTCTACAGAAGGATGTAGAGAATACTATTTGCTGAACTTGAGCAATGAGGAAGTTTTAAGGAAAAAGGAAACAAAAAGGACATTTTTATTTACTATCAGAAAGAGACGTTTAAAATTTCTAGGGCACATAATAAGGAAGGAAGGCTTGGAGAATTTAACATTCACATGACATATGAAAGACAAGTGGAGCATAAGGAAACTGAATAATCTAGCTGATAACTAATAAATGCAGGAGTGGGAAGGATGGCAAGGGAGGGATGTTATTTGGGCTACAAAGGACAGGAAGCTGTGGGGAGCAATGATCTTCAATGTCATGAAGTGATACAGCATATAAAAAAAAGAAAAAATAATATGCATATAATCTCAAAAATAAATAAATGCTTATTTAAAGCTAAATAATATGATTTCTTGTATTGATATATAAATTATTTTGTGTTTTATTCATAAACTATAAATACATAAACTTTTTAAGGATCCTGCTTGCTTTTATACAAGCTTAAATATTCAAAAACTTTTGGTGAATTTTCTGTTTGATGGAAAGAATTTTCTAACAAATGAAAATTTTATATCTTTAAAATTGTTTCTTGTTTATGCATAAATATTCAGTTCTATATCCATAACAAATGAATTAAACTCATATATATATATATATATATATATATATATATATATATATATATATAATATATTGCCTTGTTTTATTACAGTACTGCATCTGAAATACCTGTAACAAAACAGTCTACCAATTCCATCATTGTGAATACTCGGCAGGTGAGATCTTACAGAAACAAGAAGCATTGAATTATTTAGAAAATTAAACGTTACTCTATTCATATCATATTTAATTTTGGTTGCATAAGTTAGATCAGAAGAACATTACATTTTTACTTCGTCTTTATTTTTTGTCCTCATCTAATTTTATTTTGTTTCATAAATATTTAAACCATTTAAATTTTATCTCAAATAAAATGTTAAATATTGCTGAATCTGAAATTTATTCCAGTGTAATTTTTAAATGCAATTAAATTTAAAAAAGAACATTTGATTTAAAAAAAAAAAAAAAAAAAAAGAAAAAAAAATGTGCACTCATATAAAAATATTTACATTTATTTGGGGAAAAAGTAATTTTCTTATCAAATAAAAAAGTAATTAATTTTAAACCATATAAGTGTTTAAGCTTGAATAAAAAAAATAAAAAAATTCAGGTTGCTATAAATGCTTTTTAAGTTTTCAAGGATTCCTTAAAGGTTATATGAAAATGATCAGTAATTTACATGTGGTATTTGGATTTCAAACAATAAGTATCAAATTATGTGACAGATTTTTCTTTCTCTTACTTTGTGCTTTTATTATGAATTTATTGTAGTATGAACTTTCTTAAAATTCAATGATGAAAATGTTAGCATCTTTAGAAATTTTGCAACCTTATGAATTTTTCTCTAATGCAAAACACTACCATAAGATTTGGATTAATATAATTTTAACTTGAAGATTTCTTTTTGCACTTAACAATTTCAGAGAGGAAATCCAATTCTAAAAGGCATTCGAAATGTCCCCTGGGAATTTGGCAACATTGTTCCTGATTATGAAATGGGTAAAGCATCTTGTGCTCTATTCTTGAGGTAAAAATGCCTTTTGTATTGATATTTATTAGTTTTGTAATGTCAATGAACACTCATTGCCACTTTTGTAATGTCAATAAATACTCGTTGTCACTTTCATAATGCTTGTTGTAGTAGAGACTTTGTAATTGTAAATACAATTATAGTATGCCATTGAACAATGCTGGTGTCAGACGCCTTTGAAATAACATTCACACTAATAGTACTTGCTTGATAATACTCTATCAAATAGTAATCCGTATTGATCCGAATAGAAAATAGTGTAGAGAAGAGAATAGAGAATAGCAGTCCATATTGTGATAAATAGTGATCCAAATAGTAATAGAGCATAGACTAGAAAATTCAGATCAGTTGGACATCACATGACTTCCTAATTATGCGTTTCCTCTATGATCACATTGTCTACTTAATTCAATAATGGGATCACTTGTGTTTGCTCACTGGCGATATGTGTTCAAACTCAAGTATTGGCAGCAACACTTTATGCCTATATAACTTTTTGTATATTCCTCTCAATTTAGAAACTTGAAAGGAAAAAATAGTTTTTATTCTTTTAAATTGGAATCCATCTTCCATAAGAAAAAAAATCATTATTCATTATGAAAATTGATTATTTTATACTTTACTATAATTTTTATCCATTTTTTTCCCTTTTTAAAATTGTTAATCAATTTGCTTTTTCTTTTCTTACCTATGTTCGATGATTTTTTATTTCAATTTTTAAGTCATCTGCATCAAGACAACTATCAAATGTGAAGTGTTCATCCATAAGATATTGTAGATTCATATGCCAGCAAATCTGGTCTTTAGGTTGACTGTTGTTCTCATTCTGTATGCCTATGAAAGTTCATAACGAAACACAGTTAAAATTTTGTGTCATCCATATTATCTCTCATGAGAACCTGACAACTTTGTGTATTTAATGAATTACTTTTTACTAAGATTTTCAAAAAACTCTTTTTTACTTGAATGTTAATGAATAATAACTACTTTTCAAAAGCCCTTCTCAACTTTTTAAATTAAAAATTTTAATATTCAGGATTGAAAAATAAATAAGCAATACAAAAAATATAATTTAGTTTATCAATCCAGTCAGAGGTCATTTAAACATGTAAAACTTTGTCTTGTGGGGTAACCATTATATTATCTGTAATAAAATGAATTAATTAAAAATATCTTAAACACTTTGACAGTCAATATTTTAACTATGTTACAGATTTTTCTACTGCCTGTCTCGTTCCTTTCTTAGTAATTGTATAGTAAATGAGAAGTGGTTTCCAAATTTGTATGAGTTCAGTTTTTTTATGACCATAACAGTTTTGTTATTAAACTAAATTGCAAAAATATGGCTATTGTTACTGATTAAAAGTTGTTTTTAAGTTAAATTAAGCAATATATCAATTTTTAAGTTTTCCTGATTTATTTCCCCAGCATTTGTTCTTTTATCTTAAGAAATTGGCATTTCTAAAAGCAAAAAGTATTGTAACATATATTCATCTTTGTTGTTACAATGTTTCAGATGTTGTGCCCTCTGGCTTTCCTCAGATGTATATCAATCTGGGTAACATATAGGGAATTTTAAATTGAACCCTTTACTGTTCACGTCCCACTGTCTAGTTCTTATTTTTATTTAGTACTGTTCAGTTATTGCTCTCCTATTCTTACACAATGCCCAAGCCAGGGATTGAACTCACAACCACTATGTCTCCAAATTCACAAACCAACACTTTTATTCACTAGGCCATTGGACAGTTTGCTATAGTGAACTTAAATCTAACCTAGGTGCTGATTAGGTTGCTGCTACTGCTGTTGGCTATCATGTTCTGATTGCTGCTGCTACATACTTGCTGTCACTTGTCTTTCTTACTTTATTAGCGGTTTCCATATTGTATTTATTTCTATGCTAGGAGGTCCTCATAGCTTAGCATATGCACTGATTCTTTCAAACGTTTAACTCTCCAGTGTTCTTCCTTGTCCAGTATTTTCACTTCATTCCACAGAAGCTGATGACTACCCCTTTCACTCTATACATTGTCAGCCATGCCTGATTTCATTATCTTACCTCTCACTACAGTGTTTCAATTTTCCTCCAGCCTTACTTTTAGGAGTTGGCTTGTTTCACCTTTATATTCTCTGCCACAACTGCGAGGTATCGGATCCAGTATTAAAAATAAAAATTAAAATAGATTCTTACCTATGATCCATTAATTGATTATTCATTATTTGATGACATTTAAAAATTTGTATGCCCTATAAATTTTGATAACATGGAAAATATCCTCTATAAATACAACTTCACTGTTGATAGATAAATTTGGTTTGTAACTATGAACAAAATCCTTAACTGTTTATTCTTCTTCTTATTATTATTATCTAAGAGCTATCTATTTCTACCTATTAGTTGTTGCAAGGCATAAAATTTTGGGTTTAGTGATATTAACTCTAGTTTCTATTTTAAAATTTACAAGCATATTTTATATAATTTTTTTTTTTTCATGAATTGTCTTTGCTTCTATATTTTATAAAGTCTAACATCCTCTTCTATTTTCCCTTTTTGTGTATATCTTTTAAAGCTTACGTTATCACCAGTTACATCCTGAATATATTCATACTCGACTGAAGTCTTTGGGAAAGAGTTATGATCTTCGTGTAATGTTAGTCCAGGTTGATTTGGTGAGTTGCTCATATAATTTGTTTTCCAAATCTTATTTTTTATTACAAGAAATTTTTCTCAAATAAAAATTTTGTGAAATCATGTTGATTTCACTTTAAAGTCTTCTACCTAATTTTATTGTTTTTTTGCTTTGAAATATCAGCTGTTAACAGATGAGTTGACCATGTGTTTGAAAATGGAAACATAAGCTATAAACAAACTTAAAATATTGAAATATAGAAACAAAAAAATGTTTTTTCTTCTATTCATCTGTATTATTTGTTTGATATAAACAGGAATAACAAATGTTGCCAGGAGAGAAAAATGTAACATGAGTCAAAAATATGTTCTTTAACTCATTTATTTTACATAGTTTGTTTTTGTTAATCCTGTAGTCTCCTTTGTGGAATATATGGCCACAGCCTCACTGTTCTAAATTTTCTTATATAGTCTTACTATAATTTTCAATCAGAACTAGTTTTCAATTTTTATTGTAAGTTTAGTTTTCTTATATAATAAAGTGTTTTCACAACTCTACATCAATTAAGCTTTAGAGATGATACAAATAGAAATCCTGGCAAACTTGAACCATCATTCCTGCCAAAAAATAGTGTCAAAAGGGCAGTTTTTCCATTGACACTGCTATTATTTTAACTACCTTCACTCCTTGGCAATGTTTATTTTTTTAAAATGCAATGATTTAGAATTGTAATATAACCTAGACATATGAAAGTGAATTTATACATTCTCTTTGTTTTTGAAAATTGACAACAAAAATAATAAACACTATTTATTTATTAGATTGTTTACATTGTTTATTATATTGGAATGGTTGGTAAAACATCAATTAATTGCGAATTGATTCAAACTTTATAAAATGGTAAATAATAAGGATTTCCTGGTTTACATATTTTAATAATTTACTAAATATTAATAAATTTATGAATAAATAATTGTTTTCATATTTGATTCTTTATAAATTGGTAAATGACAAATATTGCATTGCATTAGTTTTAATTGTATTAGTTTTTAGAATGTTGTTAATATGAAATTATTCTTGTAAATAAACAATATAATAAATGCTTAATATTTTTGTTGCAAATTCTCAAGAACAAAAAAGTATAAATTCACTTTCATTGTATGTTTAAGTTTTATTACAATTTTAATCATCACTTTTTTTTAAAGCAATAAACATTGCCAAGGAGTGAAAGTAATTAAATTAATTGCAGTGTTAATGGAAAATCCATCCTTTTGACACTTCATTTTTTTTATGGGCACAAATGTTCAAGTTTGCCAAAATACTAATAGCTTACATCACTGGTACAAACTTGACCAAACTGGGATTGTATGGTAAACCTATTCTTATATAACAACAAATAAAGAAAAGATTCCCCTATGTCAGATTTTATTACACAAGTCAATATTTTTATAATAAAATTGTTATCAACCAATTGACGTTAAAATTCTCAGAATATATTTATGTAATCATTATACAGTGTGACATTCAGCTTTTAATATCTATTCTTATTAAAAATATTGATAATAATTTATTTGGGAAGAGTCGAGTTGTATTATGCAAATAAATTAAGTGCAATCAATTTTTTTTTTCTTTATAAATAAACCCAAAAGAGATTAGTAGACCATAGAAACATTTGAATAATATATCACATATACCTAAATAAATGATTATTTTATATATTAATATTCTCTCCTTGACATTCTATAAGCTTCATTCATCTCTTGCCTATTGATTTTGTTAATTTTTTTATTGTTTTTACTAACATTTCTTGTATAAGTTTTTATTGCTTTTCAGAGATTTTCTTTTTTTTTTTTAATATTGTTTTCTATTTTGTACATTTTTTACAATGATGATCCACAAGTTTTCTATTGGATTAATAACTAGAGAAACTGGGGTCTCCATTCCATTAATTTTTTGTCTTTGAAACCCCCTTTTTTTTAACAAGGGTAATAGTATTTTCAGAATAGGAAGGAACTGTTTAGCATGAATATACCAAAATGTCCTTAATATATTTTTCTCTCTGTTTGCACCAACAGTTTCTTCAAATATTTTCTTGTTGTTCAATCCCTTTTTCTTGCTTATTTCTCTTTTAATTTTTTGCAAATCTTTTTTTGTGACATTTTTAAAGCCACTTTCTCCTTGTTCTTATTTTGCCAATATTTTCAATTTCTTTTCTGATTGTTTTGTCATCATTATTCAATTTTTTCATGATTTCCAATAACCAATGGTAAAGTTTATATATCTTAAATTAAAAAGTAAGTATCTATAACTACAAGATTTGATCAAAAATTATCGGAACTGTTGCTATGGTAACAGAGCTAAAGTATGCAATGAAGTATGAGTAAAGCCACTTGACACAGGTTGACTTTGAACTCAGTTGTACATACACACTAAGTTATAGCATTCTCACTCATTTCCATTGTTTATAGCAGTGCTTGAAAGGAAAGTGTATAGAGTGTGGTCATCTCACCACACCACAGAGGTTTCATCAGTGACCATGGAATGTGTAGCAGCTTTTGACCAAACACAATATTCCGTAGATTCAACAACCACTATATTCCCCAGATCTCGCCCATTGTGACTTTTTCCTCTTCCAAAATCAAATACCACTTGAAAGGAACAAGATTTCAAGATGTAGAGGCAATCCAAGACAATGTGACAAGGCAGCTGCTCGCTATCCTAAAAAAGGAATTCCAGGATTTCTTCCATCAATGGAAATTATACTGAATAAAGTGTGTGCTTTCCTTCAAAGGAGATTAACTGTCAAATTGATAGGTGTTGTCATTTTCTTTTTATAGCATCAGTCCTGATAGTCTTTGATCAGACCTTGCATACTATTATATATAATTATTTATTATATAGTACAATATACTGTTATATATCTGTTTATTTACATTTGAGTTACATAATAAAATCTCACACCATTGAATAATACATCCAAAAGGAAACTACACCCTTTTAGTCATTATAGAGAACTATTTTTACCTTCCATCGACATGGCTGATACTACCCTTCAGTATAGCAACTCTTTGCACCTTCTTAGTGAAATGCTTATATTGAATCAATTGCTAGATCTGCTGTTAGGAAAGTTGGTTCACTGTATTAACATGCTGCTTAATTCTTCTTGCCAGAAACCTTCTTGCATGTTTATAAGTCTACCATTCATTAGTGCATTGAATATTGCTGCCATATTCAGTCTGGTGACCCTGCTATATATCTTGAGATATGTGACAAAATTCAAAAAAGGTATGGTATATAGAGATAAAAGTTGGGCTAATACACAAGTAAAGGCCAAATTTACTGTCTATAGTACCATTTTTATTATTGACTATATGTGGTTACAGTTATTAACGTGGGTGACTATTGTCTTAGTCCTTTTGTGATTTAATAGTTCATACGGGGTTGTTGTGTCTTTGGTTGACAGAAATTAATTTGTTGAATTCATCCTTTCTTTTTCTTTTGGAGTTGTGCGTCCAGTCGAACTCACAGCTGAAGAATCTCCAACCCTTGCATCTTGAACTGCTACATCGAACCAATTTCCTCACTTCTCACTGCACACATGGTTTTTTTCTTCTTTTTTTATTTGGCCTGACACATCTGTGTTTTCCATTTGATTTTTGGCTGGACGTGTTTTTGTTGGTTAATTTTTTTATGATGTTTGCTAACCCACATAAGCTATGCCCAGGTTCTGTCACTTACCAAGGATAGGAACAATAGAAGGAAAGGAAAGGAAGTATGTGTATGAGAGAGAAAGAGAGCGTTTTTTTTGTCATTTTCTTAGTGAAAAAGAAAGTGTATATTTCCATATGGTGTTACTACTACCTAATCCTACTGCAAAGGATTAGTAATGTTATCAGTCCTGACCTGGCATCTTGACATCAATCACTTTTCCCACTGCCATGATGTGTCTTCCTTGTCGATTCTATAAATATTTTCATGGCAGTTGTTTTAATGAACTTTCAACACTTGGTAGCTCAACCACATAAATTTAAGAATACTACTAGATTGACAATTAGATCTCATCATTTTTCTGTTGAAATAGCTAAATATAAGCATAAGTTCTATTCTAATAGTTTCTTCATTCATACTTTTCACCTGCGTAACACTTCTGGTTTGTTGCTTCCCTGCCACGTATGATCTTCAAAAATTTAAATATACTGTCAATCTCCATCGTCTTTCTTCCTGAATTCTGTTCTTTTATTGTCCTTATTCCTCCCTTATGTCTTCTCATTTTCTTTCACTTGCAGTAACCTCTTGAATCTTAGTGGCTTTATTACCTTGCTTGGGGTACACAAAAAAGAAAAATTATTGTAAATATTTCTAATAAAAATAGATATTATAAACTGAAATTAACATGTATATACTGAAAATTTTACCAATATCAATTAATTAATACAAATTTTATTGTGAAAACAATTACTTACATAATAAAATCTGATATACTATAGTTACACTATTTATGAAGATTAACTGTTGCTGAAATAATATTCCGATGTACAAAACAAATGATCTATTCCCTTACTTTGACATGGTTTCTGGGTACACAATATTTTTACCTCTCTCATTGGGTGCCAGTTTGGTAAGATTGTTTGGAAATCCAACCTTAAAACAACAATGGAAATACATTACTGAAATTAGTTTAAAGTCATCAGTCTTAAGAGATTGCTTTTGTGCTTTGATGATTGTCATGGCAAAGTTGAATTTCAGTGTGAACTGAAGTAACTTGAATTTAAAGGGCAAGTCTCTTAGAATTATGAATATCCTGAGTATGAACACATAAAATTCCTTCATTTGACTTGAAATGACATACTGTGCTCTTTCATTACCTCTGTTGACCATCTCAGCTTATGCCAAAGTTAATATCTTGTAAGTTTTTATTCCAAAAATGTTGGTCAATGAGCCTTGTCATTTGAACTGGCAAAGACACAATCAGGATTGACATTTTATTTACCAGAATTGTAAAATAAAATATTACAAATAACATGATAAATGCAGATTACAATGAAATTTTCCAATTTTTATCAGCAACTATTTGAATAGCTAATTATAAATTGTTTGTCCATTAAGAAGAGTAAATAACAACATTTTCTAATAATAAAGTCAATCATCATCATCATCATCATCATCCCTTTGATTTTTGTAATCGTAGGGAGAAATCTGAATGCAGAAGCCACACTGAATCTCATCCACAACAGTCTATCAATGGCAGCCATCAGCAATTCTGGTATAGTCATACTTGTCCATTGTTTGACATTATCCAACCAGTTTTTGCATTGGTGTCCTCTCCTACGTCCACCATCAATGATGCTTTACATGATGGTCTTGCACAGGCTGTTGTGCCTTGTAATATGTCCAAACCATGCCATTTTTTTTTGATAAAGTCAATACAATAATTAAATTATATCTCTTTCAATAAAATCAGTAAAATTGGCATGCTATAAATAAATAAAATTAGACTTAAATTTCACAGCATATGAAAAAAACATTAAATGAAGAAAATATTTTATTTGATAGCATAACGTATAGTTTAATTTGAAGGTATCAGGTGATCCAATTAATACTGTTTTTAATTATCACTTTCTTTCCTTTTAGAAAGATCCCCACCATTTATTGAAAGAATTGAGCAAGATCTGTATACTTGCTGAGTGTACATTAATCCTGGCCTTCTCGTAAGTTCAGTTTGTAAATATTTTTTGTTATTACACTGGCTTTTGTTTCATATTTCTTTCTTCTCATCAATCCCCTATTTCTTTTTTTTTTAACTGAAATTTTTTTATATAGACAAAATACCTATTTAGACTAGTGTCATCTTGGTTGTTGTACTCTCCAGTTTGAAGAGAGCTTTGTTTTGTAGGAATGGAATCACAGTTCTATAAAATGTTGATTTGTTGAAGAGTTAAAGATTGGCACCTGAAATTTTGATCACTAAGATTAACCCTTTCAATCTAATTTCTGTATTCCTATTTGCTTGTGGCATAATTATACTGCTTGGATATTTTCTTCCTACCCTTAAAAAAGACTTTGTTTGAGAACATGTTAAATCTAGAGTAGTCTTTATTGAAGGTCTCATGAAGTCATTATTATTAAAAAAAAATACTATAAACATTGGTTGTGCAAAAGTTGGATTGAAAGGGTTAAGATATTAAGGAATGAGTAATATTAGATTTGAGTACAATGGCTGGGTATGGAGTTCAAACCTGACTGATACTTGTTTCTGCCTTTCTCTTTGAACTGTTTTTCTTTTTCACAATGTACAAATTGAAAAAAAAAAAACATGTTATTTATTGAAACTAGCATAGTACTCATTAAAAATACAGATCAGTACTTCTGCCTATGATCAGTGTAACAGTGTACTCTGTCTCAGATCAAAGTCTTGCTTTGTGGTACATCTGCCTTGGATCAGTAGATGCTCTGTGGAAAGTGTTATACATACACACACACATTATAGCCATTTGCTGCCTATCTGTCTATTTTCCACACAGCAAGTTTAGGAAGTACAAGAGAGGGAAGGGAGGGGCAAATAGTGTGAAAGAGGAAAGATTGAAGGTAGGTAAGAAAAAAAAACTTGAGAAAAATGAAATGCAGATGAAAGCAAAAGGAGGAAGGAGAGACATAGGTTTGCAATCTTGAATTTTATAGCTCCTTTACCCTGTTAATCTTAGTGTGAAACTATAAATTGTGTATTTTCTTTTGAAACCTGACATAAAATTGGAAAATAATTGTTTTTCTGCATTATGCTCTTAATTATCCTTGTAGTTTGATATACAATAGCACTTGGAGATTTTTACAGTAAAATCTCTTCAGAGTCTTAAACTTCAATGTAGTAGTCTGCATGTTTTGTTAATTTTACAATAATAATTTTTGGTAAATATTTATCTCATCATTTTTGTACATATTTGGTCACATTACTCAACCATTGTACTCAAATCTAGTATTACTCATTCCTTCATAATAACTTAACACTTTTTAGTATTTCATTAGACTTTCAATAAGCATTACCCTTTAGATCCAGACTGTTTTTAAACACAAAGTAAGTTTTTTTTTTTAATTTTTACGATCATACTTCAAAAAGTTTGTGGAAAAAGTCCATAACTAAAAATCATATGGAAGGATTTTGATTTCAATGTCTTTGAACATTCTTGTACCAATGTGTTATAACATGTTCAAACGTGAACCCTTTATTGCTGCCAGTTGGAAGTCAGGCACTATTCAACCAACATGGAATCCACCAAAATCGAGGCCGGAACAAACATTAAATTCCTGGTGAAACTCGGTTGGGAGAATATGCAAATCATTGATACTCTGGAACAAGAAATGAAATTGAAGATGAGCCCCGCAGTGACAGGCCATCCACATCAGTTTTTGAGGAAAACATTGATTCTGTTCGCAACATGATTGAAAAGGATAGTCGAATAACTGCTAAATCAGTAGCAGACACACTCAACATCTCTGTGGGTTCTACATACGCAATTCTAGTGGAGAGTTTGGGGCTAAGCAAGCTTTCCACTTGATGGGTCCCTAAGCTGTTGTGCTCAGATCAACAGCAAACAAGGGCAGATCTTTCAATGGAAATTTTGAACAAATGAGATCAGGACTCTGAAGCTTTTCTGCAGAGAATTGTGATAGAGGATGAAACATGGCTCTACCAGTACGATCACATGGACAAAATTCAATGAAAGCAGTGGCCACCGAGGGGTGGAAGTGAACCAATCAAAGCAAAATCTGAGCATTCAACACAAAAGGTTATGGCCACTGTCTTCTGGGATGCACAGGGGATTTTGCTTCTTGACTTCCTTGAGAGCAAGAAAACAATTACATCTGCCTTTTATGAATGCTTTTTGAGAAAACTATCCAAAAAAATCTCAGAAAAACACCCTGGAAAGCTGCATCAGTGTATCCCTTTACACCACAACAATGTACCTGCTCACGGCACTCAGCATACAAGAGCTGTGCTATGTGAATTTCGATGGGAAATTGTCTGATATCCACTTTACAGCCCCCATTTAGCCCCATCTTTCCAAACTTAAAAAATCATTGAAAGGTACCAATTTTCCATTGGTTGAAGATGTAAAAAGAGCTGCTCTGACATGGTTCAGATCACATGACTCTCAGTTTTACTCAGACAGACTTAAAGGCTGGTGTCAATGTTTGCAGAAGTGTATTGACCTTAATGGAGCATATGTTGAAAAATAAACATCATAACAAACTGTTTTTTCATACTGTCCTTTTTCCACAAATATTTTTGAAGCCGCCTCGTATTTATTCCATATTTATAAATACAACATTTACATTAGTTGTGAATAATTTGATAAGATTGAATATTTGATTTAGTAAACCTAAACTTTCTGGCAACTTAAAAATAAAAGATATTTTTACATCAAAAGGTAGAAAAATAATTTAAAACTAATAGCTTTAAAATTACCACTTTCCATACAGTTACAGTGGAACGTGTCAAATATTATAGCTATTTTGAGAAATCTTAACTGATGTTTTTCTCAACATTCATTTACTACTAATCCAGTGTGTCCAAGTGATGCCTCAATATCATGATGCTTTTTCATCACAATGTGGGAATGCTAGATCCCTGCAGAGACAGCTTCCAACCAATCTTTAAAATTTTTCCCTCTTTTCTGATGTAAACATTCTAAGTTCAACAAGATATGACAAAATTGATAAAAGACTAGCATCACACTTCAATAGGAACTGTATTTATTATCCAGCTATGTCTTAAGAATTTTTCTTACAGATTTTTCTATATGTTAAATATATTGCATTACTTTTACATGTTAGATGTTAGCGTTCTCAGTTGTGAATTTATACTTTGTTTTCATTTCATTATCTTTTCTTTTTCCTCAGTCCAGAGGAAGCTGGTCGATATTTGGAAACTTATAAAGTTTACGAGAACAAACCACCTGATATGATCATGGAGAAAAGTGAACATGATTACATGTCCAAAGTAAGTTACAGAATTTCTTTTGAGATTAGGTTATTTCAGTGATTATTACTTATAATAAGCTTTATTCAGTTTCTCTGATTATAAGCATCTTTATTTTTGTTGACTGGTAAGAATCAAGTTAAATATAAACAAACTTTCATAGTTATTAAATAGAGAAATGTTATATAATCTTGGAAATTTAGTTATTTTCTCAGCTTAACTTAGTTTGGCACTAGGCCACATGTATGGAGCACCAAATTAATATCAAACTCACTTCTCAATAGTAATGGTCAACCAAACTAGCTCGTTAACCATTAAATCTTGGAAGTGATTGTTCATTCTGAAATGTTAAATTAATATTGTGAAGTTTGGGATTTTAATGTTCCATTAAGTAATGGGCTTACGACTTTGAAATTTTATTTACTATTTATTTATTTTTTCTTTAATAGGAGTAAATAGATTCACATATTGCCTAGTTCACACCCCCTCTGATCTTCTGAATAGGAGTAGAGGTTTATCCCTTGTTTCCTGTTTAAGATTGGGTTTCTGGTTTCTTCTAGAGTTTTCTCATTCTTTTTTACTCCCAGTAGCCCTTTGCATCTTAATGGCATTATTGCCTTCATGAGGGGTGGGGGTGGGTGAATTGATTAAGTAAAATGACTGAATATGTATTTAAATGCAATGTATGTTTCATTTTACACATGATAAACTCTAAATACCATAACCATTTAAACATCACGAGTATTTCACTCCTTGATGGATTATCCTGTGTATTTTATTCTCTAATTGATTATCGTGAGTATTTCATTCTTTAATGGATTATCCTGAGTATGGGTCTTTTTTATATTGTATTCTTTTGAGAACATCACATGTTAATTCTGACAGCATCAATTTTGTAAGATAAACAACTTTCTGAGCTAATTTTGGAGTTTTCATGTTTCTTATAAACTGAAAAAAATATTCCACTTGGTAGCAAGGATTTTAGCTTTGTAAGTAAATATATTTTGTACATGTTTTTATGCAGCAGTATTCCAGGTTTAGGGATGAAAGATGACAGATATGGGATACTTGCTCGGTTTACTTAGGGATGTTGTTATAGGTTGCATTAAAATAGATACTTTTTTATTATCTTATTTTAATCTAGCAGGGTAAGTTTTTAAGCAAAAAAATTGAACAATGGAAAAAAATATTTTCCGGTATATTACATACTCTTAATTTATTAAACAATAAAAACTTTCCTCCAAAGTGAAATATTGAAAAAAAAAATAATTATAGAGTAAGGGGAGATAATTCTGTTGTTTTTACTTTCTCACTTTTGGCATGCAATTTAAATTTTCCTTTGACCAATTGCTTTATTCATTCAACTTTTTCTGGTTTCTTCATTAGCGCATTATTGATAAAAACAAGAAAAATTCATGCTTTGAAAATTAAACTATATTCAAGTGTTTGCCTCTTTTAGAAGGATTTCCATTATAAATCCCACACCATCCTGGGTAAGATGATAAACTACATCCAGCAACATGGTCGCTGATTGGGAGGTTTAGAGGAGCGTGAAGCTGCCTCTTAGTTGCTGGTGTTTCAGGGTTCATACTGATTCAAGTTAGTGGCACCTGTTGGGGTCTGGGCTATGGGTGAATGGTTGACTCCTGGACTGGGGTTGAAGCACTATGAAGGTGTAGGAATGGGTTTTAATACCAGAAATACTTTGTAAAAAATTATTACCAGCAATAAATTTTTGAAGAAAAATTATTACCAGCAATATATTTTTGAAAAAAAATTACCAGCAATACACTTTTGCCAAAAAATATTACTAGCAATAAAAATCTTGTCGGCATTAAATAACCCATTGAGGTTGATATGCCGTAAACCAAACCAAACCAAACCATAAATCCCACAGTAACTAAAAATTAAATAATCTTTTAATTCCTGTGGATTTTGAATCAAAACCAGGCTTTTCTGCTTGTTCCATTTAGTTTTCCATGTATTTACAATTTCGGTAAAAATCTGTGAATTCATTCTATTTTGTTTTATTTTCATATTTTTGCAGTTAACAGATTGTTTAACTACAGTGAAGTCTGTAAACAAAACAGATTGCGTGAATTTGATATCAAGTTTCAAGGTCAGAGAATTTCCATTTTTTTTTTAATTATTTTTTTTTTCATAAAATCTTATATTTATATACTCTAGCATTCTTCAGGTGATTGGAATTTCGAACTGAACCCTTTATTTCGTCCACTAGGGTAGATTGTTCTAGTTCCACGTGCCATGCCTCTTCCAGATGTTTCAGTATCAGTTATGTCTCTTTAACTCAACTCTCCAAGTTTTTGTTCACCTCACCTGTAGCCAGGTATTGAACTCACAACTCTTTGGGTCAAGTCACTGGATTTAACCAATACTTTTATTCACTGGGCCTTGTGTCCTCAAGTACAAAACAAGGGTTCATTTTGAAATTCCAATCACCTGAAAAAGTCTGGATCATACGATGACTGAAATGTCGTGAATATGGCAATATACATTTGTGGTCCATGGCAAAATTTTTATATTTAAAATTAAAAAATAATTATACTATTATATATATTTATTTACAATATAATATATAATCCTTGAGTTGCGTAATAAAATCTTACACCACCGAATAAGTTGTTCTAAATATTTCTAATAAAAATAGATATTCCCAAATGTATGATATAAAACGGTAGCTAAGGGTCAATTGGTTTGAAAAAAAAAGAACTCAACATGGCTGATTTACCCCTGACATTCTGAGGTAATTAAGCTGAGGAAACTAAGGAATTACAAGTACTTGAAGTTCTTCTTAAGGCAAGTATATCATCTACATATCCCTGTCATTGCAAAGCAAATAGGTTTTCCTCTTGCCATGTCCCAATTTTGGACTCCGAGGTGGGTGGGGCAGTGCGATAATGATGAAGTTAAAAATTTCCTTATGGAAAAAAAAACTAAAAAGGAGACTAAATGTTGATTCAGGATCGGAAACAGATAATGAAGAATTCTCTGATCACTTCCCAAGATTCATAATACTTGAGTCAGATGGGGACACTCCTCTAACAAGTATGTCATCTTTTTTATCCCCAAAAGTGATATCTACGAATATCACCCCCACAAAAGTAAAGAAACTAAAAAATTGGATTCTACTGGTAGAGGTAGGAAATAAAAAGTATGCCGACACCTTACTAAAAATAACTAAATTTTATAAAACCACCATAAGAGGTTACCCAAATAAATACTTGAACACTTCTAAGAGAGTGGTAAGAAGTGGGGAGTTGTCTCTATGCACCTTGAAAGAAATGAAAAATGAACTAAAGAACCAGGATGTCATGGACGCCAGAAGATTGTCCATAAAAAGGGATGGACAAATAATCCAAACAAACACTTACATAATAAACATTTAATACTCTGCAAATTCCGACAAGCATAAGAATAGGGTATTAAATAAACAAAGTGGAGCAATTTATTCCAAACCCTCTCCAATGTTATAAATGTCAAAAGTTTGAACATCATGAAGATGTGTGCAGGGGTGAGTAAACCTGTAAAAAATGTAGCAAGAAATCTCCAGACCATGACGAAATGCACTAAAAATTCCAAATATGCAAACTGTACGCAGGACCATCCAGCTTATGTTACAGCAAACCCAATATGGCAAAAAGGAAAATAAACAATGAATTTGAAACATACATAGAATATCTCCTTTGCACAATCTCAAGAAAAGAGTTATGCTGATATGACTAGAGGGAAATAAAACAAATAAATGAAAATAAGTCAGATGACTACCAACTGCAATTAGGACCAAATGACTGGCAAACATTCATAAATGAATTGAGACTTAGTCTCATTATGAAGACCCCCACACATAAATGAATCATACCAAAAAGCATAACAAACCTTGGTTTAACCAAGAATGCAAAGAAGCTATTAAGAAATGCCACACAACTTTAAGGAAATTTGATAAAAATCCAACAGCAGAAAATCTGGATAACTATAAAAATTGCAGAGGATTAGCAAGACAAAAAATCAAAAAGAAATGCTTGGAAAAACTTTGTAAATAAGATGAATACTGACACAAAAGTAAAAACAGTATGGAAGATATTCCAGAAAAATATCTGGAAAATGCAACAATACCCCACTGAAACACCTTATCAAAAACAATAAAACAGCCACCAACAAGAAAGATATAACAAACCTACTGGTAGAGAACTTTGCACAAAACTCTGCTAATGAAAATTGAAATCAGATATTTTAAAACATTAAACACTGTGAAGAAAAAAAAGGAAATAAATTTCCAATCAAAAAAACAGGAAAACAATAACCATCCATATTCTATCAGTGAATTCCAAGAAGCCCTAATCAAAATGAAGCAGTTGACCTAGATTAAATAAATTATGAATTCCTGAAACAATTACCACCAATATCCATGACATATCTACCTGAAATCTACCACAATATTGGCTCAGTGATGAAGTACCAATGCTGTGGAAAAAAGCCAAAGTGATTCCAATACCCAAATTCACAAAAGATTCTACAATCTCAATATTCAAAAACCTAAGGACAAAAGCTACTGAACCCTCAAACTACAGACCAATGTCCCTGACCAGTTGTATAAGCAAAACAATTGACTAATCTAGTATTTGGAGACCAACAATCTGATTATGAAGTACCAATCAGGCTTTAGAAACAATAGAAGTACTACAGATCATTAAAAATATTTATAAAAAGCAGATGCCGAAGCAACAAAAAAAAAAAATGTAAGGAGCAACTATCAAACTCAAAAATACCATATACTGACTAGAGCCACTATCAAGGAACTGATTACAAATGACAAAAACAATGGGGCACTTAAACAAGTAACAAATTACAGAATGTTAAAACTACCGTCGGAAAATGGCAGATTGAAAGCATCAAAAGCAGAAGACAACAAGTAGTACTGACCTGCCTCAACATAGGCCACACCCAAATCACTCATAAATATCTACTGGAGGGTGAAGAACCTCCAATATGTATAGGATGTCAAGAGAAACTATTGGTAAAAGACATATTGCTGGATTGTCAGGACTTTTACCAAACTTGAGAAAGATATTACTAAGTAAACAATTTGAGAGAACTTTTCAGCAAAATTCCCTCTTCCAAAATAATAAACTTTCTAAAAGAAATAAGAATTAAATCAAAAATATGAACATAATAATATATAAATTATATATATATATATATATATATATATATATATATATATATATATATATATATAATCCCCCCTCCACAAAAAGCCTTTTAAACTGAATATTATTTTCAATCATCAAATGACCTAAAAAGGGTTGACTTGCTGTAAAACAAAACAGACTAAACCTTTCCATTGTCTGTCCAGTTGAATTTGCACACTTGTTTAATTTTGACATCTCTCATTTGTAACATACATTTTGGGGTATCTCTTTTGCTCACAGCCATACATTCTATTTTCTTACACAGTTTAATTTTGATGTCCCCAAAGTGTAACTCACATGTTGGGGTGTCCCTTTTGCTCACCACCATACATTCCATCTTCTTACAATTAATGGTCAGTTGCTTCTTGCTTTGATTGACTACCTTGTTTAATAGTTCTTTCAGTTTTCTTTCTGAGTTGGATCTCAACTCAGTATCAACTGCATAGTGTCTATTATAAAGGATATTCTTACTTATCATAAATCCTGATAGGCCTTCTAAAGTTCTAAGAATCATCTTGCTGTATATATTAAATAAACGTAGAGAAAGCACATCTTTGTTGCATTCTTATTTTTGTGTACTCAATTTTTTGTTGATTCACATACAAGCCGTTTGTTACTAATATATACTATGGATTATATATACTCAGCAGGTAGATCAAACCTTTCTAGCATTTTATAAAGTTCTCTGTATTGTATTTTATCAAATGTCTTTGTATAATCTATGGGACATTCTTATAAGGATTTCTGCATTTTGGGATACTGTCATTGTCACTGATGTGTCATATCCCGGCAGTCATGGCCCTTCACAACTTCTTATCCCTTGTAGCTCTAAGCAATATTTCTTTCTTTACCATTCCTACTTGTTCCTATTCTGTCATTCATTTTCACAAACTCATTAGTTAAATTGCTCACTGTTTCCCTCTGCCTCTCCTTCTTTCCTGTGAGTATTAAGTTTTCTAAGCCATCCTTCTGCATAATGTATCCCTCTTTTTTCATGTGTTCCAGTTATACCAACACCACATAATTAACAAGCTTATATTATAAATTTACTAATTTAAAAATATGGTTCCATTGCTACACAGGAATTACCATGTTTCAAAATCAGAAACTAAAACTTCAAATTTAATTATAGAATTAAATTAAAATCCCTAGTACTGTTTCATTTTCAAGCACATTTTAGAATAACTTATTTTGAAATTTACTGAGTTTTATAAACACATACATTCTTAATATTAGTTCCTAAGGATATGGGGAAATTCAGTCATTTTGACAAGGAGTGGTAGGGTATTCATTTTCACTGACAACTATTGTATCAAAATATGAGCTACTTTTGAAATGAGGTTAAGTTAAGCTAGTGTAGGGGTGCCTGTTTAATAAATGATGACATCTATTTTTCACATGTCGTCTGTTTTTTTTTTTTTGAATGACAAAAAGTTTTTTGGCACTTATGTTTTGCCGTTAAATTTGTAATATATATAATAAAGTATATCAATTGAAAAAATAAGTAGTAATTATAATCCTTTTAACCTAAGTACTATATTGTGTCTGAAAAATCATTTTATTACTGTTGAATAATGGAAAGGAAGAAAAGAAGCTTTGTTCCTGTTAACTTCTATGTGCTGAGGCACTTCAGGAAGTGGGGCAATCGTGGCTCTCCACAACTTTCTTTGTAGCTCTTAGCAGTATTTGTCTTGTAAGCTGCTTACAACACTGAACAAAAATAATAAGTAGTGACCCAGAGACATTAGATAAAGAATTGGTCAGTATAAGTAGTACCCTACAACGCAACAACTACCCTGGGTACATGACAGCAGCCCCCAAAAACTGGGATAGGCGGGTACAAGAGGAGGAGGACAACAACATTCAGAAAACGGTCTGCCTGCCTTATGTGAAAAGGTTATCAGAGAAAATACAAAGGATCTGCAGTGCATATAACATCAGGACAAACTTCAAAAGCTGGATGACACTTTGCAGATATCTCTCCTAAGTAAGACCCCCGCCCCATAGAGGAGAACATGTCTAAAAACTGTGTGTACACTATCCCATGCAGCTGTGGAAAGAAATATAAAGGGGAAACAGGCCGCCCCCTTAAAGTAAGGCTTCAAGAACACTAGAAAGCTGTAACAAGTGGAAGTGGAAAATCAGGCATGGCTGACTACATATGGGGAGAAATGGGAGATCACAGCATCCTCTGTGGGATCAGGTTGAGATCATAGACAAAGAACATCATTGGAAAATTCGTAAACTTAAGGAATCAGCACATATGCTAGGCCACAAATATCTCCTGAGCTGACCAAGCATAGAAATGAATACAATATGGGAACCAGTAATAAGGAGTGCCAGAGAAAAGCAATAACAACAACAAAAATTGCAATATGAGTTCCGGTAAAAACTTGAAATGATAATAGCAAAAATTGCAATATGAGCACTGGTAAAAAATGGTTGCTGAAGACATTAGGTTTATAATACCTAGAAATTCATACACAGATGTCCTCAAGGACACATGTCACAGTGGATAAAGGCATTAGTTAGATCCAGTGACAGGACCCAAAGAGTGTGAGTTTAATTTCCTGGTTAAGGTGGTGGAGAACTCAGAGAGGGGAATTACCAGGAGATAACTGATAACTGACATCCATTAGACATGGCACATGGAACTAGAACAGTCTACCCCAGTGAGCGAAATAAAAGGTCCAGTTCGACATTCCAACCACCTGAAGAAGGGCGGAGCGTACAATGACCGAAATGTAATAAATATGGCAACAAAGATGAGGACAATATCCTGCAGTAAATTACTAAACAGTATGGCAGTAATGGTTGACGAATGACCAACAAGAAGTCCGATTTTTTCTTGTCAATAACTCCATAACGGTAGGATTCTTCATAATTTAATTGCTAATTCTAGTTCAGCATGTACATTTATACAGAATTATGACTATTTGGGAGAATTTTAAGAGATATTTAGCACGGGTGTTAAAAAGCAGATTTACCATGTAAATAATACCTCATGTCAGAAATATAGACATATACTGATTATTTTTTTGTTGATTTTATTACATACAAAAAAGATGCTTCTGTATCTGCTTATTGCATGAACAAAACAAAAAAAAACATCTAAAATTACAGAGGCCTGTTATTTTTGGATAATTTTTACATTTCTAGTTTATTCATAACACTATTATAACAACATACTATGTGTTTCTTAAAATCTTTTAAAAAATTAACATCAATATTTTTTTTATTTTACCTGACCTAAAGCTACAATATATTTCAAGATACAAAACTAAAAATTTGTAAAATAAAAGCAAAATACTTTAGTTTATATAGCTGCTTAACATTTTTTCAGATTTGGTGAATTAATTAAATCTCAGCAGGTTAATTTTAGAAAAAAATAAATTTAAATTCTTCAAGGATTTATTCTTTCCACTATAAATATCTTTAGATTTCAACTGATATTATTATTATGTATGAAATTAAATTTAATGGGAATTTACTTACATCAAATATATACCTCTATGTTTTTACAAAGTAACCTTTTGATAAATAGTTTCAGTAATAAATCAATAAATGAATATTGAAAGTTTTATTAAAATCCATTTATTAGGTGAATTTTAGAAAACTTCTCAAATTTAAGTGAATATGTAACACTAACAGTCAACATTTTAAAACTAAACACATTTCAAAAACAAATATCTTCATTTTATATTTAATGTAAAACAATAATTTTTATATAAAATTTTTATTCAATTTTTTTTTTCTTTTTAATGATTCAACTTTTATTTCAAGATACTATTTAGTCAAATAGAAAGGTTTAATCACCTTTCTATTTGATCATCTTTGTTAATGCGTGTCCATATTGCAATAAATTTGCGGGTATTACTATTTTGCGATGAATGAATATTGTCCTTTTTATAATTTTTTTTTGTTCATGAAAATTACCCTGTGTATTTATTTGTTGTTTTCATAATACTGTCAGCTGTTAAAACAAAGGTGTTTTTAATTAGCTGGATATTACAAAACAATCACTGTGTCTTTGAATGGTAAATGTATGGCTCATCGTTTCAGAAATATTTTCCCTCTAGAGTTAATTCCCTTAGTTTACTTGCTCACACTTATAGGCATATCGACGTAAATTAATAATTTTGGCAAGAACTCTTACTAAAGACAATGATGTTTAGTATTTCATGTTAACTTAAGGTATAGGATTTTTTTTTGGTTAAAAAAAAAATCCTGCCAAAAAATAGTTTAAACAATTGTTTGAGGTAACATTAGTTTATCAGCACACAACAAATGATACAGACAAAACAAGCCAAGTTTAGAAACAATAGAATTTATTTACTCTTAATGTACAAAAAAGAATTACACAAATTTTAAATTGGGTGCCAAATGATGAACAATAACATGTAAATTATCAATGAAAATGAAACATGTCTTTTTACAATTAAAATTATATTTCTGCATAAGGTCCTTGAAGAAAAAGAGAAATACCACTCTGAATAGTTTTCAAAGAAAGATTTGGTACACTTCTTTTAAGTAAATAAGTGTGTGGAATCTTCCACATTAGCCTTCCACCCCTTTCAGAAAGATGTATTCCCTAAAAAAAAGCCTTAACCAATCACCACTCCTATTGGTTAAGAAACACTAAACTGTAGCAAAGTCAAAACAGATCCTTTTTCCCCGCCAAAGCTTCCTGGAGCCGATTTTTAGATACCAAAGTCTATATAAACAACTGCATGACTCAATTCAAGTCAGTCAGTCATCATGTTTTGTGAGATGCTACCAAACTCCATGTGTCTCAATTCACTGACTCAGCATCACTTCAAAATTCTCAACAAACTCAACACAGCACTCAATTGACCATTGTCTGCGTGGTAATCAAATTACAGTTGACTTAAAAAGTGAACGTTTTCACTACACAAACAGTAATTGTACAATTCATCAATTTAGCCAAACAGTTAAAGGCAAACAACTCTTCACAACTTAAATTCTAACAAGTAACACATGCATACACACTAATATTTGAATGAACACATTTTAATTTCACTAACAAATCAAAACCATTAACTTTTATTGACCAAATTTCTGCATGAACATTCTTCATAACCTTGTCTCAATTGTCACAATCAACAAACATTCCGTTATCCTTGCATATATATCTATTGTATATATCAAAATATCTTTATTGTTGGATCTCTAACCAGTGATTTTAGTAATTTCTAGCAATCCAAATTGTCCTTATATTATTTATTTGATGTACGTGTTGTGGGATAATACATAATAAGCACGCATAATCTTTGTCTCACATAAATTTACCTTCTGATACATTTTCCGTCAGCTACAACCCGTAACAAGTGGTAATAGCAAAGATTTAGTTAGATTAGCCACATCAGCCGATGACTTTTCTTTAAAGTGGGAGGTCCTTAGTTGTTTCAATTATTGTTTGGTGGTTGTCTAAATTCTCCTATGTTGATTTTCTTCTGGACCAGGATGACCTGGATTCCTCTAGCAGCTGTTTTTCAACTCTGAAAATCAAATTCACCCCATTTTAAATGACCTACAGACAAGCTCCAAATATACTGCTTGGAATTTGGAGGGAAACCCTTTTATTGGATTTTGAATGAAAAACAAATGCATCTATTTTACCACTAATCAAAATCTACCATAAATATTTTCAAAATTTAAAAATTAAGCAAGAGCCCATCACAATATCTGCTTTATCACTGAAAGCTTGATGTAGCTTAAATTTCTTATAAAGGTTTAAATGTGAAAATACTTTAGTAGACTTACTTTTAAGAAAATTTTTCTATAGCTAATTTTTATGACTTAAAAGAAAAATAAATATTTAAAATACTTAATCTTTCAGAAGCAAAATAAATATTTAAAAAAAAGAAAATGAAATCTATACTAATATCAGTTTGATAAGCTTGATATCAGAGCTATAAGAAAATAATATCAAAATAACCCTTTCTCTTTCTGCTAAAGAAATAAAAAGATTGCAGAAACAAACTGCAAGTCATGTGGTCAAAATTTCTATACCAGATTTAACAGTTTTCCAAGATTTCTTACTGTGAACTCAAATCAAAAGAATATAAACTATGATTCCAAAGCAGATTAAAAGTAGTCAGTCTAGTACTTGTAAAATCTGCATTTTTCACATATATAGAAAATAATAATCTGACCGTGAAATTATCTTTTAAACTTGCAAAAATATATTGCAATCTTACAGTCTGATTCCTTGCATCCTGTGTATGGTACAATATACTTTTGTTGCAATTTTCTACATATTTAAAATGCAAATACACTCATTAACATTTATTTGTAAATTTTGTGAGAGAATTCCTTTTACTGTTTGATTGGTTCAACTTGACAGTAGGAAAGTCTTATATTTAACTATATATATTATATTTATCAATGTAAGAGTAAGAAGAACATTTTTCTTTGTAATCATCATTTGATTTTGCAGCCAAAAAATACACATGTTAAGTGTTATTTCAATGATTTCACATCAGAGACTGGACATAATAAAGGCAAAGATTAATTATATATGCAAAACAAAAACAAGCTTATCTACACTATTTACATGCGGACTATTGTTCTGATCTTTGTTGTTTCAGGCATTGTATCCTCTGGCCTTCATTAGGTTTATATCAGTCTGGGTAACCTACATAGTAATTATAGGTTCAATCCCTGGGTTGGGTAGCATGTACTTGGACTCAGTGGATTCATACTTGCTTTTTGTTAGCAATCATTTTCTTCATTAAAGTGAGTAAATAATTATGAGATGTTCTCAAAGAGAAGACAGATTGAGTAATTCAGTCTTCATTTCCATGAAGAAGATGAAGGTAGAACATGGTGTTGATACATTTTATAGCCAATCGATTGATGAATTTGCCAAAAAGAATTGAACTGATTTAAAATGAATTTTAAATATATCATTATTTGTAGGTTTTATTATTTTCTCAGATTTCTCTCATACCCAGTAACAATCATCATGGCAGGACTATTGTTGGCCAAAGATTTTCAGAGCAATTACAGAATTCAGATGGTTCTGAGTTTTTTGGGGTTTTGTCAAAACTGTAATCAGATTGTTCAAATCACAGTAACCAGTTGGGGTCTTTGTGTTCTTATATAGAGAACAGACATGGGAAACAGATATAGAAACAGAACAATTTGTTCAGAATTGGAACATCCAGTCATTGTACTTGGATGACACTTTAGTATTGATTTTCAGTTCAAGCTTTGGCTTCTCTCAGGAATGATATTCTTCTCTTCAAAGATACTTGTTGCAGAAATTTTGGAAATGAGAGAGGGAACTGATCTAATTGACTTTTTTGCCATTTTGTAGGTGATTGAAAAATGTGAAAAATGTTACAAGGTTGTAATTTTTAAAAATTTTAACAAAAATTTGAGTTGCCAGTTTACTTTTTTGTGTAACTTTTTAAAAATTGATTTTAAATATTTAAGGTTAAATTTTAAAGCATTGGAATGGATAAATGGATGAAAACTTTACCTTTTTAATTACAAAAAATAAACTTTGCCAGTTGCTCCTTTTCACTTCAAGTGTGAACTGGTCAAGAAAACAATGAACAATGGTAACATGACTGAATTCAGCCTTAAGAAGAGATAAAGAATACTTTCCATGAGTTAAATCTTTTTAAAGAATAGTAAAAAAAAAAGAAACTTTTGATGTGACATTATGGTTGCCAGATGTTCTGTATACTCTACTGTATACTCTACTGTATTGAATAATCATACAAAATAAACCAGAATCAGCAATAAAACAAACTTGTGAATTGAGTAAATAACAATTTCTCGTCAAAATCTGTCCAACTCTATGTATAGGCAAGTCTTTAATCTTTGCTGCACAGGACAATAAAAACATCAACATTCAGAAATATTTTGAGAGCAATAATACAGTTTAATATGGCTGGAAGGCAAGCAGCAAAAATTCTGTTTTTCTTTGCCTTTTTTCTTTCATGCTTTCTGATGAAAGGGAAGAGAACAGAAAAGCAATCAATTCACTGCTTTTTTTCTTGCTAAGTAAACAGGAGCTTTCTCTTTCTTATACTTCTTAAATAATATCACTTGTCTACAATTTATTCTAAGAAAAGAAAGAATGGGAAATACAAATATAATACAAAGGGGGGTAGGCAGAGGGTGTGATGGCCCCGCACATCTATATCAGGAGGACATCCAGTCAAAGAGTGAAATAAAAATTTAGTTTATATTTAATTCAAATAAAGTTCATGTTACATCTGTTTTTGCATATTTAAAATATCTTCCTTTCTCACATTTTCAGTACCCCTATAGGCCTGTCTACTTGATTTTTTGGCCCTGGGCATCTTTTAAACCTCTGCACATCACTGGGATAGTGAAAATTATCAATAATTAATTTGATATTGCACAAAAATTATTATACAGTTCATGTTTTGCATGCATAAACTCTTTGCCTACTGCTTCATTCATTTATTAATATTACTAAAGAAATAGATAATTAAAACACAACAGACATGAATATTTGACTGAAATTTTTACTTTAGCAGAATAAATAAAAATTGGCTTATGAATATTTGTTTTTTTTTTATTTTTCAGTCAGTTGAATCTATAATAAAAAGCAGCCGTGAGAGTTTGTCATTTTGCCCAGGCCTGGGTCCTCGGAAAGTATGTAACTTTTGCATTCATTTTAGAAAGTATGGTAAATTCTGCATTTCTTTTAAAATATGTAAATTCTGCATTTCTTTTAGAAAGTATAGAATTTTTGCATTTCTTTTAGAATTTCAGCATTTCTTTTCGAAAGTATGTAACTTCTGCATTTCTTTTAGAAAGTATGTAATTTCTCCATTTATTTTAAAAAGTATGGAATTTCTGCAGTTCTTTTAGAAAGTAATTCTGCATTTCTTTTAGAAAGTATGGAATTTCTGCAATTCTTTTAAAAAAAAAAGGTAATTTTTGCATTTTTTAGAAAGTATGTAAAGTTGAGAAAATATGAAATTTCTGCATTTCTTTTAGAAAGAATTGTAACTTCATCATTTCTTTGAGAAAATATGGAATTTTTGCATTTCTTTTAGAAAGCATGGAATTTCTTTATGCATTTTAGAAAGAATTGTAACGTTTGCATTTTTTTAGAAAGTATCTGTTGTAGAGCAAAGAGTACACCCCTGGTGACTCTATGAACTTGTCCAATGCTATAAAGAGTTCCATGGTATGGGGTTAGTAGTAATCATATTGGAATCAGTCTTCATACTAACTATACAGGCATATGGCAATAGCCTAAGTATTATGTATAGATAATATTTAACGAATCATGTTATACCAAGTACGAGTGTGTGTTATAACAATAACCTTACAATAGGAAGTTATAATAGTTGGTGACAAGGATACTCGAACACAAGCGTGGGATAAAATCGCAACATTATAATTGGTGTTATAATAGTTGACAGTGAGAAACTTGAACTCAAGCACAGTATAGCAAGCACCATATTATAACTGGAGTTATAACAGTGGGTGACCAGATTTACAAAATTCATATGTGTGCAAAAGGAGTTACAAGAATTTCAAACCCGTTGGTTTAAAAAGATTTTCTTGCAGATATGGAAAACATTTTGGTTTCAGTAGTTGAAATTCAACAACAAAAAAATACCCAATATTTGCTAAAGTTGCAAAAACAACAACAACAGTTATTGGAAGTGATTTTGAAGAATAATGCTTCAACGTCTCTTACACCAGATGTGGTGCAAAAAATCGTATCAGAATTTGTATACAGTCCTGATGATGGACTGACTTTTGCTACATATTTTCACAGATATGAAGAAATATTTAGTCAAGAATGAAGTGGCTGGAAGAAGAAAAAAAACAGGTTAAGAAAAATAGTTCCAATAGAGTACAAAAAGTACTGCAATTTTGCCATAAAAGCCAGGTGAAATAGGGTTTGAAGACACAGTACACATTCTGACAAAAAGTTTTAGTGACAAGTGTTCTCTGTTCCATGGTTGTTGGAGGTGCATGAATTTAACCAAAAAAGAGGATGATAATTTTGTCACATATATAGGTACCATCAACAGAGAATGGGAACAATTTAAACTAAAGGAAATGACTCCAGATATATTCAAGGGATTAATTTTTATGCAAGATGCAATAGGAAAAGATGCCAAAGTACAAACAAAAATTTTATCAAAGATTGAACATAATAACATTACACTATAGGAAATAGTGGATGATTCCCAAACAATGTTAAGTCTGGGGCATTATTATGAAAAATTTCAGAATAAAGAGTGTGCATTTGTAAAAGCTAAGAAAAAATGTACAAAAAAGACTATAAAACCTTGTTTCAGATGTGGAAAATTACATTTTGAGAAATATTGTCCATGGCAAAAGGTAGAATGCTATAACTGTAGTAAAAAAGGACATATCAAACCACACTGCAGAACTAAACTAAGAAAAAATTTTCATAGGAAGAAATTAACACACAATATTGTGATGGAAAAAATAGTCACATGAAACAAAAGAAAATTTGTTAATGTGCAAATTAATAATGTAGGAGTAAAAATGTTACTGTATTATTGGGAGCATTGTTTGCATTGTGACATGTAAATAAAAACTTTATGGTGTGGGATAATTAGAAACTGAGTGAAATTAAGTCAAATTTGATTTTTATAACAATAATCCTTTTTTATAATTAAGTATTTAGAAGCTTAACCTAAAATTTTGTTTTAATATAGATTTTTTTTTTCAAAAAAAAAATACTTGTGAATCATGTCAAACTAAATTTTTTTAAATTGTTTTTCTCTTGCTCTTTATGGATGTATAAGAATTAATGGATTTTATTTTTTTTAATCTAACATATTTTTATTAGTTCAAATGTTACAAAATAAATACTATTTAAAATAAACAGAGCATGTAATCAAATATTGGTATTCACCAAAAATAATGTTTGAAGTATAAAAATATGTCTGATTAAAAAAAAAATCCACTCTTTAGAAATTGCTTTTTATACATTTTGGATATGAAACTGAGCTGATACAAGTTTCAAGAAAGATCTAAATGAGGCAGTATGCTTGAAAGGCAAAATAAAACATTGTTTTATTGTGAAGCTCTTTGTAGCTGAGTGGTCAAAACATGCTGGAACAGATGGTGGTTCCTCCTGCAAAAGGGGATGCAGGTTTGAATCCTGCCGAAGAGTACATTTTCTTTATTAAGTTTTCTTGAGTACACAGGCTGGTAAATAAAATAAATGCTACTACTAAAAATAATGTTTGAAGTTTTTATATATATATATATATATATATATATATATATATAATTTTGTATAATTTTATATATCAACAAACAGTATTTAGAAAAATATGACAAACTGGAAAGTACACTGGCTGGTAAATAAAATAAATCGTGAATTGAAGGTCATTCTCAACGGATTCTCCTCTAGTTCCTATCCCACGAACACAGGTGTTCCTCAAGGCTCCATCCTAGGCCCCAATCTATTCCTTATCTACATAAATGACCTTCCTGACGCCATAAATTCCCAAGTTGGCATCTATGCGGATGACACCACAATTTACTCCTGCCTCAAAAACAAATCTAGTGTCGCTGACAAAACTAACCTGGCCGTGCGTCTCGAAAAGGACCTCCAATCGGTTATGAACTGGGGCAGGAATTGGCTGGTCAACTTTAATGCTTCAAAAACAAAACTGCTCTCTATTAATCACCACAGAGATCTTTCCTTGCCCTCCATTAGAATGTCTGACGCTCAACTTCTCGAGAGCACCTCTCTGCAGCTACTCGGTCTTACGTTGACTGCTGACCTGAGATGGAACAAATACATTGAGTCAATTGCTTTGTCCATCGCAAGGAAAGTTGGCTCCCTGTGCCGCGCCAGGAAATTTTTCTCCCTGGAATCAATCCTTCAGATCTACAAATCAACAATTCGCCCTTGCATGGAGTATTGCTGCCATATATGATCTGGAGCCCCTTCTGTTTGCCTCGGTGTTCTTGATAAGCTCCAGAGGCGGATATGCAATATAATTGTCCCTGTTCTGGCATCTCGTCTACAGTTGCTCTCTCACAGATGTGCCGTCGCCTCTCTGTCTTTTTTACAAATACTTTCATGGTAATTGCTCTGAGGAGCTGCATTCGCTGGTTTCCAGACTTCATGAATTCAAGCACCATACAAGGCTGGCATCCCACTCTCACCCTTTCACTGTCGAAACTATTAAATGTAGCCATCTCTTCTACTCCAATAGCTTCATGTCTCGCATCTCTCACCTGTGGAACTACCTTCCCTATTCCAGTTTCCCTGAGAGCTATAATATCCAACTATTCAAATGTAATGTCAATCGACATCTCCAGTTGCCTTGATCTATCCACTATCCTTCTCCTCGTTTCCTCTATCACTCCTATCTGATCTTGCTCCAAACCTTCTGTAACTTCTTGCGTCCTAGTGGCTTCCCGCTTTGCTTGGGGTGAAACGCTTAAAAAAAAAAAATACTACTACCAAAAATAATGTTTGAAGTTTTTATATATATATATATATATATATATATATATATATATATATATATATATATATATGTAATTTTATATATCAACAAACAGTATTTATAAAAATATGACAAACTGGAAAGTACACGGGCTGGTAAATAAAATAAATACTACTACTAAAAATAATGTTTGAAGTTTATATATATATATATAATTTTGTATAATTTTATATATCAACAAACAGTATTTAGAAAAATATGACAAATTGGAAAAGTTTTTTCATTCAGATCAAATGTGTCACAAAAAACTTTTCTAGTTTGTCATATATTTTTTTAATATATATATATATATATATATATATATATATATATATATATATATATATATATATATATAAATAAAAAGAAAGAACAGTAAGATATATAATCTGGTGTTCTTATAGATATTTTTATTTTTACAAAATAGTGCTCAATGTAAATTTACAGAGCATTAATATTATAAATTAATTTTTCTTACAAGAAATATAGTATATTAAAAATTAATAGTGATAATATTTTTCAAATTGTAGTTAAATAAAACGTATTCTAACCTGAACACGCCCCCCCCAAATCTTTAAATATACAAATAGAAAAAATGCTGTAAGAATTTTTGCTGTTAACAATAAAATTTTAAAAAATCCAGACAACATGCATTTAACGGATGTCAGATTTCATTGATGAATACATCCCTACCCCCTACCAAAACGTAACTAATAACAGATACATCAAAATACAGACATAAAGAACACGCAAACACCCCTGTCTAGTGGAAGTGAATTTATCTGTAACCTTGGAAACGTGAATTTTAGCTGTGTCTTTAAAACCCAGTAATTTTAAAAGTTACTCCAAAATTCGCTTGAGGATGAAATGGAACTAATGTCTTTAATTTAATTACAAAATTAAATTCGGACCTTCCATTTTTGAAACATGGTTAGATCTGTGTAGTGGAAAAACCATATTTTAAATCAATTAATTTATAATATATATATATATATATTATAAATGCAAATCTCATTGTGTCACTGTCACACTTTTTCAATTAAAGGGCACAACTCTCTAACTTTCAATAGTTCATCTTTTATATAATAAATACGATAATAATAAATTGTGTAATCTTTATCCTTGATTATTACCTTTAATCATTTTTGATAGTTCCTTACAAGGCCACTAACACACTGATAGGTATTTTGTTCTATTCTTTCTTGACAATAGTTTCAAATTCCTCGAAATTCAAAGGACTTCTTTCTTTTTCTTTTTTCTTCAAATATGCCTATGAATTTATAATGGGGTTTAAGTCAGATGGGGTACACCAATACCTTAATTTTGCTGTCATCTAAGTATTTTGTAACCATTTGTGCAGTGTATTTCAGGTCATTGTTGTGTTGAAACATCCACTGACACCACAAAGACAGCTTTGTTTTATATTATTTTTAAGAATAACCAAATACTACTCTTTATCCATGATACTCTCACTAGTTCTCCTGGTCAAGAAGCAGCAAAATATACCCAGTGCAGAATGTTCCCGCCACCATGTTTAATTGTGACAAGAGTATTTTTTGCTTTGTGAGGTTCATTCACTTTTCTCCCTATACGATGAGAGTATATGTGACCAAATAATCCTAGTTTGGTTTCATCTAATCATAAAACAGAATTTCTATATTTACCCTCATGTTCTAGATGGCGTCTAGCATAAGCTAATCTTTAGGCATTTAGTCTCAAGCAAAGGAGTTTTCCTTGGGTGACAATCCTGAAATCCTGCTCGATGAAAACATCTAGTGACTGTCTTCATTGATACAGTCTACCCAGATGTCTTTACATCATTGACAATGTCGTTTGTCATTAAGTGAAGATTCTTCAAGACATCTTTAACAATTTTCTTTTCCATTCTCTCAAAAATTAATCATTTTCTGTCAGTTCTTAATTTATTCTCAACACAACAAGTCTCGTTGTACTTCTTGATAGTGTTATAAATTGTCAATCTAGGACCATTTAAATGCTTGGAATGTGTTGTATATCCATCATTTTGTATGCATCAACTATCTTCATTCAGAGCTTCTTGTCAAATTAAGCTTTCTTTGCCATGGTTGCTGAATGAATGAGTTATTGCAGTACATAGCACTCACATATTGTTTTCTTTATCACCTTTTAGAATGTTATAGAATCAGGTCAATACTATTTCATTTACAAAGAGTGTTTGTATTAATTGTCAAATTAAGAAAAAAAAAATTACAATTGTCATAGAGCAATATTATTCCATAATTTCTATAAGAGGGTGAATACTTTTGGACTGCACCAATTTTTAGAAAACTCTATCATTATGAATATAATAGATCAAAACTTCTAAAAATTTCATGAATTATTCTAAACTAAATACAAAACCAACTAATTATGGTAAATTCAGTAACTACTTGCAAATATTTGCATTTCCTTAGAAAACATGCAAATATTTAGAGGAGGCAAATAATTTTGTTCACAACTGTGTATATATATATATATATATATATATACACACACACACACACCATATTGTTGTATTATACATAGAACCTTAGTATTATATATGAGTAAATGTTATCGTTTTTATCTAATCCTTATTATCATGTTGTTGCCCATATCATCATCATTATTATTCCAACCTTCTTTGTATTGTCACGTTTCTATCATTATCATTAACTTTATTATCCCAAACACTTCCTTTATCAGTGTTATGGCACCTACTGTAAAAATCTTTATTTTCACAACCATTGCTTTGTTATCATCATGTATAAAGCAGTCATGGTCATTTTTTATTTTACCAATCTGCTTCTAATAAACATATTAATATTGCCATTGTTATCAACATTATTATCTCAACCTTTTCTTTAAAATCAACCTGTTATGGCTGTCTTTGACATCATCTTTATTATTCTAACATCATTTGTAGTGTCATGTTGCTGCCCTTGTCATCGTTTTTATTCTCCCAACCTCTTTTTTATTGTTATGAAGCTGTCTTTGTCATCATCATTTCTATCCTAGCTTTCTCATTATTATATCATCATTGCAGTTTTGCTAATATTTCATTGTCATCATCATTTATGTGGCCATTGATCTCATTATGATAGGTATTCTTTTTTCTGTGCGCTGTGTCCCTTCAGGACATTGATCATGGTTCTTTACAATTTCCTGTCCTTTGTAGCTCTTAATAAATGTTGTTTTTTGTTATCTCTCCTAAACCCTATTCTGCCATCCATTTACTGAAGCTTGCTAGGTAGGGTGTGCATTTTCCTTTGTCTCTCTTACCTTCAATCTGTTCTGTAAGTAGCAAATTTTCCAAGCCCCTTTTTCTCATTATATGCCTTAGAAATTTCGACTTTTTTTCCTGTTGCCATGTATAAGAGTCCTTGTTTCCATTTTCTCTAAAACTTTGTTGTTGCTCACATGTTTGGTCCATGATATCAGCATCATTCTGTAGAATCACATTTCTTTTGCTTCAAGTCTTTTCTTCATCTGTAAGGAGATTGTCAAGCATTCATTGTCATATAGAAGAACTGTTATTTACAAATCTTTTCTTTGTTTCTAACAATTTTTTTTCCTGTTTCTTAATACTTTGCTTAACTTTTGGAAGGCATCTTTCACTATCCAATGCTTCTTTGGATTTCAATATCGCACTTTCCGTCCTTTGTTAAAATCACTTCCCGGATATTTAAATTGTTGTACGTGTTTGATTTTGATATCTTCAATTTGTGATTTGCATGTTGGAATGTTTCTTTTGCTAACAACCATGCATTATCTTTTCTTTATTATTAGGTATTAACTGATTGTAATCATCATCATCATAATGATGTTAGCATCAACTATGTTATTTCATTATCATTCGATTCATTTTAAACAGTCTAATAGCATAATCCATTACATTAAAAAAAATCAATATTTCAGGAAATATGAAACTTCATCATGTCTTTCATCATTTATTGGTAGTGGGTCTGGTCTTCTGTCATAGAAATTCAATGCTCTACTTCTCCAAAAAGTCAGCTATTGACCGTGTGTCTCAGTTATTTTATCCAAAATCAGTAGGGGAACTCAAGAATTTTTACTCTATCTCAGATCCTTTTCACATTCTCTGCATATTCTCAAAGTGAACATCCTGTTATTGTATTCAGTTTCAAAGCAGGAGTCATTGAAATTAAGTTCTATTTTATTGAAAGTTCTTTTTTAACATTATATCAACAAATATAAAGAAAAAATTATAGGGTTTGACAAGTATAAAAAGTTTTTCTTATTGATTATCCCCAAGTTATTCCTTTAATTGTAAAATCAACATGATTATCTTTATTTTCACTGGGGAGGTTTGTTCGATTATATATTTACTTTGCTATGAGCCTTGATAAATGAAACCGGGCTGAACTCGTCAATTGGCAACTTTGAAAAACTTTAAAGAACTTTCACTTCTATAAAATAAAACAAAGTATATATAGAAATAATTGGTCATTTAATAATCTTTATTTTTAGTAAATAAATCACATTTTGATTTTAAAATATTATTAAGGAAAATTTATAATTACTTTTGTGTGTATATATGTGTGTGTGTGTGTTTAAAGTTGGTTTAGTTTCCCAACAGAAGTAATTCTAGTGTATATATTTTTACTCTTTTGTAGCAAAATAATTGCATATACACATTATCAACAATGGATGAACACATAAATAAGTCAATATAGTTATTTATATTACTTATATTCAGACTAATGTTCTCATCTTTGTTGTTATCAAAATGTTTTGGTCATTGTGTTCTCTGGCCTTCTTCAGGTGTTAGTCAAAATGGTCAGTATAGTCATGACTATTGGCTTTTACATATGGCAAAAAAAATCTAAAACTTTTGTTTTTCAAAACTGAATTTTAACCATGAGATAAATTGAAATTTCTTTTTGTAAATATTTCCATAATTAAGCTATTGGACATTTTTTTTTCTTTTATCTCAACTATAATTTATGAATAAAGAAATGAAACTCTATGAAAATGAAATCTAACTGAAAACAAAAGATAACAAAAATGGAATAGTTTAGCATAGGGTGCTCCTATGAACTTTACTGAATTCATTAAAGACAGATAAACTGAACTGGATTTTTTTATTAGTCACAAGATTTTAGAAAATTTTTCATTAACTCTTGAGCTAAGCCCACAAAAGTTTTTATGTTTTAAAACTCTTTCTTAACTAGTTAAAACCACTTTGTTAGCTCCATTTCTCAAAGTTGATTTAGTAAAAAAAAAAAAAAAAATGACCAACTAAAAAAATATCCAGCTGTGTTAAATATTTCAGCCAAAACATCTGCTGAAAAAAAAAAAGCTTAAATGTCCAGTGCTGACAAATTGACCAGCTGTAAGTTCTATTGAACAAAAAAGAAAAAGTACAAAAGTTGTCCCAGAACTGTTTTCCTTATATTCCTTTATGATAACGATAATATTGAAGTGTCTAATCACTGGTTGCTGCCAGATGGCACAGTCTTCAGTCCTTTACCTCATGGCAGATGGCACAGTTTTCAGTCCTTTTTCTCTTGGCAGATGGCACAGCACTCCCAATACACTTCATCTGTTTGTTTATATATCTTGACATTAAAAAAAGTGATCCTTTAATTTTTTTACACTAAATATACTGCCTGTTTATTTTCTCATCATTGCCTTAAATTATCATTCTTAGTAGTTATTTCATTTAGCACTTAACCAATGCTGTAATGTAGCTTCCCTGTGCCTGTTCTATAAATATTTTTATGGTAATTGTTATGATGAGCTTTCCACTTTGATACCTAGTGCTTATGAATTTAAGTACTAGACTGGTAGCAAGGTCTCATCATTTTACAGTTGAAATTGCTAGATGTAACTGTAAGTTCTATCCTAACAGTTTCTTCTCTTGCACTTCTCACTTGTGTGCACTCTTCCAGATTCTTGCTTTCCAGTCAACTTTGATCTTCAATAATTTAAATGAAATGTCAATCGTTATCGTCTTAAATTTCTGTTCTTTTATTGTTCTCATGCCTTAATAATGTTTGCTCATATTCTTCCATGCTCAATAAACCCCTTGTGACTTAGTGGCTTTATTGCCTTGCTTGGGATGAAATGATTAAGAAAAAAATTTTGTCATCTGATATTTCTGTATGCAGAATTTATTACTTTCATAAAGGAAAACGTTTTTATAAATACTTTTTTTATTTTGTTCAACAAACTATCTAGCATGTATTATTTTGAATTATTTTATTCCAGCTCTAAGGATTTTGATTATGTAGATTATTTTGAGTTAGCAGTATTTTTTTTCTTTAATCCTAGGCACAACGCCTCTATGAGGTGTTTCATGAACCATTTCTACGGAAGAGGAAACGTATGTCAAATGAAAATAGTAAGTAAAAATATATTTTTTTTACTAATTTTTCACAATCTTTTCTTCTCAACAAAAAAGATGAAAATAATTCCAAAATATTTTTATGAGTAACTGATACTTGATTAACAAGCAGAAAATGTTTGATACAGTTTTAAATATTTCAGTGTTATTTACATTTGCCTTCTGAACACTAAAATTGTATTATTTTTTTTTTTTTCCTTTTTTGAGGATGTAAACATTATATTTCCATGAGATTGAATTTCTATGACTATTTCTTAAGTATGTCTGCCATTCTCAAAGACTCTTAAACTTTTGCAGTTTGTAGTAGATGAATTTAAATCATTATGATATAAATAAAAGTAGGAAAAACTCGTAGAAAATGTCCCAATGATACAAAATTAAATTTTGATGATTTCATACTTGACTCTATTCTAACAAGCATCTTTCTGTTGTAAAATATCTCAGTTGAGCTTCATTGTATTTTTTATTATAAATAGGATAATACTTTTCATGTTTGTTTTCTGTAACTAAAAAAAAAGAAGTTTAATGTACAGCTACCTAACTGAGAAGAGTTGTTACTATAGGCTTCAAAATAAGATGTATAACCCTAACATCTCCCTTTTTTGTCAGCCTACTTTGCTAAACTAGTTATCTTAAAAATGAAATTAACAAAATTTTATATTCAGGAAAACAGTTATTTTTACTTGATTCAAATCACTAACAATATGTGTCAGTTCAAAGATAAATGTTAAATTTTGTGTACTTGGTAATTTTTATTTTTTAGATGAAACATTGTCAGTGTTTATCAATTTTTCAATTAATACTTCTGTCTTAATTTCAGTTTTTTTATTGCAGACTCTCAGGTTGTCATTTTAGGAGTTGGGAATATAGGGCAGGGGTTGGCAACCTATGGCGCGCAGCTGCACATGACATCACAAAGTTCGAACCAATAACTACTACAATGCAAAGAAGTTATTCAGCTGTTTCAGTTTTAATATATACCAAATTATATATACTATATATTACTATATAAAATATATTGTAGAACAGGTATATATTAACCTTGTATAAAAAATATGTATACTGTTGGCACACTGAGTGATTTTAAAACACTAAGTCAGCACAAAGTTAGCAAAAGGTTGCCGACCCCTGATATAAGGAATGGCAGTATGGTTAGATTTCAATGATTATATCTGGGAAGTTATATGCTCAAGTCAGTAAGGCAACTGTTGCACTGGGTTGAGAAAAATGTGATTCAAATCTCATCAGATGCTTGTAATATTTAGGCACACTATTTACTAGCAGCCAGGGAGAATGATTGTCTAAGAGTTTTGATAAAAGACGAATTAAATTAAGATGAAAGATATACTAACAGAAAAGTTGATTATGATCATATTTTAGTAATTAGCTACTTCAATAATTAAAAACGTAAGGTTTCTTACAGGAACATTTTATAGTATATGAAATAAAGGTAGTGAAGAAGAATACATGCACAAATAACAAACCAATTAATTTGCAATTAATTTTATTAAAACAAAATTAACAAAAAGGAAAGTTTAAAACAAGTTTCTTTTGTTAAACATAAATTGTATGCAGAAGAAAATGTTCATTAATATGTTATAGTGGGAACTTTGTTGGTGTGTTTTATGTGAAGCATTCACAGCCCTTGTAGCTTCAGCATGGAAAGTTCATGTCAACAGTTTGAAAGAGAGAAAATCTGGAAAAGAAGAGTTACTTTAGATTTCACATGTTTTTATATTTGAGAGCTGCACGGTGATACAATGTTTATTTAGAGCTGCTACTGCTACTATCTTTAAGCTGCTGCTGATATGAATTTTATTTTAGAATTGCTGCTGATACTATCTTATTGTCACTACAGTGTACTTGGGTTCAGCTACAAAGTTTTTATTTTATTTCTTTCTCTCTTACTCTTTTTCTTAGATGACTTTTTTTCTTTCTATTTTTTTTTTTTTGATCTGTAGCTGACTTTTGTTCAGTACCCTCCCCAACATACAAATTGGACTGCATTTCCAGATGCCAAATATTTTATATATTAGATTGACATTTTGTTTTTCCTTGCACACATGCCTCTCATTTGACAGTGTATTAAGAATAAAATCATTTTTTATGCATTTTGAGAAGAATCTATGAGGTTATGTCTGAATTTCTAGGATGAGGAGTTATTATTTATATTCAGACTAATATCATCATCTTTGTTGTTTTTATCACAAGGTGCACTCTAGCTTTCTTCAGGTGTCTGTTGATCTGGGTAATCTTCAGGGAATTTCAAAATTAACCCGTAATTTAATCTACTGGAGTTGATTGTTCTCATTTCACTGTCCATATCCAGAGTTGTTATGTCTTTTTCTTTTTTAGAAAAGCTCAGTTATTGCTTGCCCTGTTTCCACAGAGTTTGATCCTGTACTTGGGATTGAACTCACAATTACTATGCCACCAAATTCACAAACTGACATTTTAATCCACTAGATTATTGTCTTATGGCATAGTAATTGTGAATTCAATCCTTTATCTAGACTGGGTTGTACAGACTCAGGGAAAACAGGCTAAGTATTTCAGTGTAGTTTTCTGTTTGAATTTCTGAGATGAGTCACTTTTACAATTATACATTTACTCATTTGGGTCAATTTCTTCATCTTTGTTGCCATAATACTTTTTCTGGTGTACTCAGAAGAAGGATGGAGGATATATTAGCTGAAACAATATCATAAAAACATCAAAGATCTGGAAACTGGTGTAAATATATAAATGTATCATCCTCAGATATACATATATAAGTGAATGGAGACATTTAGTTACAGATGAAACATAAAAAACTCTGTAACCTAACAAAGGAAAAAAAGAGTTTATTCCTTATAGTATTTGATTTGGACTAAGTTTGTTTTTCTCTTCACAATATTTCAGGTGTCTGTTTTATTCTAGAATATTGTTGAATTTTATTCTACGAGAGCACCCACTTTAAACTGACCTTATGTCACATTTGGTAGCGATGTGAAAAAATACACTTATTATCTCTCATACATGCTGCACCTAGCACTTGCATCTTCATGCTCTTAGGATTGTGTCCTCCTAACCTTTGCATTGAAATTTGCATTTCTATCCCTTGAGCTATGTCTATGCAATCCCATCTTCACCATGTATTCTCTCTTGATTAATGCTTCTCACAAGCTATGTCCATGTGCTATTTATTTTACACACAAAATTCAGCCAATAACTGTGTCAAGCTACAAATTTATTGATCCATTCTAGTATGACAATTTCATTTCTGGATATAAGTATGTATCTGTGTCATTACTTACTTAAGCAAGCAAAAATATGAGTATGTATTAACTGATTTTTCTGTATTTATGTTAATTAAACTTTCTAATAGGAATCATACCTTACTTCCTTATTGTCTGCTTAGCAGAAAATATGCAACTACCTACTTCCATAAGTTATCCCATAGTTGCCACCTCTATAAGTAACCTTCTTTCCAACAATCCTTAGTCATTGTTTAATCTCCTCTATCTAACTGCCTTGCTTAATCACTCTGTAATAAAAAAAAATGAACCTATTTTGTGTGTGTGTGTGTGTGTATATATATATATATATATATAGGGGCATTTGCATGGCAAAGTATATACTTGTGCTAACTTTTATATTTTATGATATGAAGTACTTACATTATTAGCAGTTATATTTTCATTTATCATGATGACTTGCATTATTAAAAAAATACTGTTGAAAAATGAATAAATTTGTTTAATAAAGAATAAAATACTAAATGGCAGTTGTCTGAATATTCTATAAAAATGCAAATGAAAAGGTAATCTAATAAAAGAATAAAATGGAGAAAGCTGAGTTGTTTTTTTTCTTTATTAACATATAAAACAATGATGGGAACCTAATATTGCCTTAAGAAATGCAGTCAACACACCAAGGTCTTTGGGCAAAGTCAGGTGCTGAGAGATATTTTTTTTAAAAAACAAAAACTACTTTTTTCCAAATGTTAAACTCTTATCTGCTGTGGATAATTCAATGTTGTGTAATGAGTAGCAAGCCTGTCTTTAGATCAATTACAACTGAATAGTGAGTTTGATCCTCACTGGGTGACTTATACGTTTGGCTTTGTGCCATATCTAAGCTACACTTAATAAATCGCTATAAAATATCTGCTGCCCAACTAAGATTCTGGATGTTCAGAAAATGGATGAATAATACTGGTTGTAAAGGACTGTAACTTCTTGTACTAATGCTTGGAGAGTGTAAGGCCTGGAGAAGGATTGGAAGAAATTATGAATGCGTGATATTCGAGTCTAAGGGGAAGATGGCCATTGGCAAAGTTTGTGTGCTTTTATATGTTATTTCTTGAAATCAATTTCTAATCAATATGTTGTTGGTCTAACTTGACACAATCTTTAGCATTATCATTGATTCCCTCTCCATCATCTTCCACTTCCCTAAGCTTGTTGGCTGCCCTATTTCAATGTTGCATGTGGTGGAAGCTTAAGCATTGTAAGAGCCAAAAGTTCAACTCTGTCTTTCTCTTTCTCTCAAACACACATACACACATATATATATATATATATAGAGAGAGAGAGAGAGAGCAAGGTTATCCTCTTACCTTCAGATCTGTCCACATACAAACATCCTTCAAATATTTACATAGGTATATATAGACATAAAGGCATATATATATATATATATATATATATATATATATATATATATATATGATCATAATATCAGCATACTGACGTTATAGTTTGATATTTGCATATTATTTTTATTTAAATATGTGCCTTATATGCATAGTGTGTTTGCATGCATGTGTGTGTATGTATGTATGTATATATATATATATATATATATATATATATATATATATATATATATATACACACACACACACGCATTCACACTATATTTACCAGCATATGACACACATTTAAATAAAAACAATATTAAACTGCAACATACAATATGCTGATATAATGATTATAGAGTGGGGCATCTACTGAAGCTCAAAATGAACAGCTATGAAGTTTGGATGCGTTACAGTGGGTCCTTCAAATACCCTTGTAAACTGTGTATCTATGTATGTACGTATGTATGTAATTGTGTGTACTGAGAGAGAAAAAGGAAGAGAGATTATATGTATATATCTACACACAATCCTTTCTTGCCTATGTGCAGGTGTAAAAATGTAGATTTATGTTTTTCATAAATTTTTGCCAAAGATTTTGCATTCAGAAGTAATTTTTTTCAATTTTTGCAATTTAAAATTTCACTTGTTTTAATGAAAATAAATTATCAAGCTGAATTTTTTTTTTACTAAGTTTAAAGCTAAGATGATCTGTTGCATTTGATTGGATTTATAAATTTTATGAATTTGACATATCTTTTTATATTGTGGATTATCTACATTACTTGAAATTGAGAATTCTATTTATTTGTCTTTTTATATTTCATCCTAAGTCTCTGAAAAATTGATCTGAGGATACATCTGAATATTACTTCCTTTTTTTTTTTTTTTTACATGCATTCATAGCTTTTCTTTTGCAATATATATAAATAAATTAATGGTGTTATCTATAGACATATCTATTTGCTCATCTGTCTTCTTAAATATGCACAGCATACCTCTTTATATTGATGCACATATACACTCACATTATGTCTGTTCCTATTCTGACTTAACTACATATGCACATATTTTCTATATATATGAAACGCATTCCAACTTACACTCTTATAAATTATAGCTATTTATAGTTACATAATCTTTCACTTACTTAGCTAATATCTATCTATCTATCTATATATATATATATATATATATATATATATATTTTTTTTTAAACATTTCACCCCAAGCAAGGCGAGAAGCCACTAGGACGCAAGGGGTTACAGAAAATTAGAGCAAGGTCAGATAGGAGTGATAGAAGAAAGGATGAGGGTAATGGATAGATCAAGGCAACTGGAGATGTCGATTGACATTACACTTGAATAGATGGAGATTATAGCTCACAGGGAAACAGTAATAGGGAAGGGAGTTCCACAGGCGAGAGGTGCGAGACATGAAGCTATTAGAGTAGAAGAGATGGCTACATTTAGGAGTTTCGACAGTGAAGGGGTGAGAGCGGGATGCCAGCCTCGTATGGCGCTTGAACTCCTGACGTCTGGGGACCAGCGAATACAGCACCTCGGAGCAATTTCCATGGAAGTATTTGTAGAACAGACAGAGGGAGGCGCCGGCACGTCTGTGAGAAAGTGACTGTAGACGAGACGCCAGGGCAGGGCCAATTACATTGCATATCCGCCTCTGGAGCCTATCAAGAACCCTGAGGCAAACAGAAGGGGCACCAGCCAATTTTCTGAAACCCCTTGCATCCTAGTGGCTTCCCGCCTTGCTTGGGGTGAAATGCATAGACAGATATATACCCATTTTTATTTTTATTTTAAACAGTGTGTATTACATCTATCAATCTGTCCTTTCAAGAAATCTTAATAAAATGAGCTCTTTGGCAGGCATTGAACCTGCCAAAAAGCTCATTTTCTTTATTAAGATTTCTCAAATGCACAGTAGATTTAATACACATATAGTTATGTATATGATTAAATAAGGAACAAATAGGAAAAAAAATTATAAATTTAACATGTTTTTCTTTTATTTTAGATTCATCTGAAATTTTTTTTGGGAAATATAAACATTTCTGATGAAGCAAAACATTAAATTTATAAACATTTTCCTTTTAGTTCCCAATTTAAACCATATTTTTCATTTTATATATATATATATATATATGGTCTAACAATTGTGTTTAGCATGAAACAGTCACCTCTGGGTGTTGACTTCAATGTACACTTTTATATTTACATACGCTATATCCCTGATATTGAGCACTTTAATCCATAAATATATCATACCTTAAAACTATATTTTATCATATATAATATGTATACTATGTTATACATTTTGTCCTTCAAAAGAACTTCTTCAGATTAAACTGATTTTATCAATAGATTCACATATATGTAGGGAGAGGAAATGAAATGCAATTACAAGAAAGTAATATTATAAAATGAAATAGTTTGAGTCTTCTAAAACAAAAATAAAAAGTAACAGAAGGTTGAGTGAGGTCATCCATCAGACACTAAAAATTAAAATCTAAAATTAAGTGTCCCTGTATCCAGCATTTCTTGATGTGGAATTGTAACTGCTATTTGTTGTATTTCATTCTCTCTCTACATATTCCATCAATTCCATTTGAAAGATGAAATGAGTAACAGGGTTTTTTTTTTAATTTGTTGTTACCTATTAGTCTGATATATAGAGTTATATATCATATCTACCATTTTTTAATTTTTTTTTTTTTACTAATGTTCACCCCTATACAAAGCCCAACAGCCACTCAAGGTAGAGAATTACAGAAAGTGGTTGTTGTGTAAGTGATAAGAGTAAGAGGCACAGTTTATGTGAATATGTGTGAAAGATAACAATTAACTCTAGACTTGAAGAGGTTAAGATTGTACTGGTTGGGAAAGCATCTTTTTGGGGATTCTGTTCCACAAAGTGACAGTTCTTGGGAACAAGAAGCTATTGAAATGGAGCTTACTTCTTACAAAAGGAATATGAAGAGAATAAGGATGGTTTGCTTCAATTTATACAGTGTGGGAGGAGTGGGAGAACTAAGGAATATATCTCATCTGAACATTTTCCATGGAAATTGTTATATAGCAAGAAGCTTGTAACATTTCACCTGTGGGAAAGAGATTCTAAGATGGAAAACAATTCATTACATGCAAGGCTGCCTAGACACTTTTGAACTCTATCAAAACAGGAAAGTGAAGACTAGGTAGCTCCAGCCCAGATATGGCAGTAGTACTCCATTTTGGTTCTGACCTGGCTCTTGTAAAGGTATAGCATAGCAGGGGGATTCTAGATTTTTACTGGAGTGGTACAGGGAGTTGGCTGTTTTTCTAGCATCTTTAGTGATGAATGGTATATATATATGAGTTCCCAATAGGTGTTCAAGGCAAAGAACACCTATTCATTGCAATAGATGGAAATTCAGGGACTGCTTAGTGAAGATGAAATGTTACAATACACACACACACACAATAGTGCTGAAATGTTCTCAGCCTGATCTAGTAGAAATTTCCCCAAAAGTCAAATGTTCAATCATATGGTCAGATTTTGTTTAGTGTGTTTGTAATAAAAGCGGGTGATGATGATTCCTTTTGGGATTCTTGTGGGAAATCATTGAATCATGGTGTTGTCCATTGTACCATTGTAGTTAGATATAAAGGATAAATGACCTTCCCTCACACAGATTGTTTCCAAAGATCTGAAGAATGTTCTTCACTGCTTTTTGGAAAATTCCTAATCTGAGTGACATCATGGGAATTGTCTGAAATTCCTCCCAGATTTCATCAGAAATGGGGATTACAGGAATTGTCATAGTTGACTACTGGAGAAATCTTTCTTTCTCCATTACAAAATTTACAAGAAATAAACAAGCCTGATTTAGCCATGAATAACGTTTTACCAAAAATAGTCCTACACCTGGTGTCATCCTCAAATATACATTGGCTTGATGATGATCAAGACCAATATAATATTTTCAGTTGACTGTTCCTTGTAAGAGGGCAAACCCATTTAAACAAATAAGATAGGTACATGAACCTGACAAGCCGGTTTTAACTGGTCTATGTTATCTCTACAATTCAGAGACTACTCTAGCTGTCAGTTCAAATTAGCTTTTATTATTTTTATCCTGCACTTACCTGACAGTTTACAGATTAACTCAATTACTTACTTCTATACTTTTGTCCAATGTTGTGCATAGTACTTTCATGAGGAGAATGTTTTTAAGAGTTGAACTGTACTCCTTTCCTTCTAACAAAATGGTTTCTTTTCTTTCTAGTCTAATTGTTGTAGGCAATCCATATGCTACCAAATACAAATATTTCACTCAAACCATGTTAGGTTGACCACTTTCAGATTTGTGTATTACAGAAATTTAGAAAATTATATTTTTTACACCTAGCTTCTTGTTTTTGTTGTTGGTGAAGGTTAACTGAAATTAACGAAGAGATGCTAATTTCTTAAGTTATGGCATGATATTCTCTACTGCTCTGCACAGGTCTCAAGGCACTGACATTCAAACAGTAACTGCTCTGTTTTTTAAGTAAGAAATCAAGGCATTCAAGTATCATATTTCACCCTATTCCATCAAGCTTAAGTAACTCAAATATTCACATGTTTGACCATGATTCATTTGCAATATATTATGAATGCTTTCTGATCATATTTACCTAAAAAAAAGCCATAATTGTGGAATAATAATCAGAATTTTAATTATTTTGGAGAATTCTTTAGCTAAACATGCTATCTGGCTCATGTCTGTCAACTGACCTACTTGTGGAACAAGGTGTAACCAAGTGGCCTGAATGTCCAAATATTACTCATATTTTAATGACTTTTTCCTTAGTTATTTCTGAGTTCAAATCAGTTTATTGTATAAAATCAATTTTCTAAATTGATTTTTACACTTTATTATTACTCTAGATGCATTAAATAAAACTAGTTTTCCTCAAAAACCATCCTCAATTTCTAATCTGAAAAAAAAAAAGTAGTCTACCTCAGTTAATTTTAATACTTTAAGCCATCAAAACTTTTTGGTGGCATGCCACCCAACTTTCTATTATGAGAAGTTGGGCAGCATCACATGGCTCTCATTGCTTATAACCCCTAGACTTATTGTTCCTCTTGTTCAATTCTGGTTCTTGTTGACATTCTAATTAAAGAACCAGAGCATGCTAGGTTCCTTGGGGTGCCTTAGCTTGTTTAAAAGTACTTCAGTCAGATTACACAGTTCTTCCAGATCTTGTTGGATAGGAACTGTCCTTTCCTCATCACATAGGACTTGCACCTGATATCTTCATGAATCACATATTTGATAGTAAACTATCACCTTGAGGACTAATTTTTTTTTACTAATTTTTCACCCAATTCAAGGCTCAAGAACCACTCAAAATAGAGGGTTACTGATTGAGGTTGTTAAATGAGCGTAAGAGAAAGTAAGAAGTACAATTTATGGGAATTTGTAGGAAAGATAATGGTTAAGCCTAGATTTGAAAAGGTTAAGATCATAGCAATTGGGGAAGCATCTCTGAAACCTTTCCACAAAGTAATGATTCTTGGAAAGAAGTCTGAGTGGAACTTACTTCTTACAAATGGAATACAAAGAGGATGGGAATGCTTCATCCCAGTGTCCATGGAATGGCGGATCTTAGCTGTGAAGGTCAGAACTAATGGAACTAAGGAATGTAGCTCATCTGAATGGTGATAGCCCTCATGAGTTTACTGGGTTGATTCTGCCTGTCATTACAAGATCTAACTACTAAGAATTCTTCTTTCTCTTGTCCACTAAGGAAGACCTCCATCTTGTTCCTTATCTTGTGTATGAAGGATTTGGCCACGTTGAAGAAGCAGCCTATCTGGTTAGTGGCTATTGCCTCAAGCATGGTATATCTTTTCTTTTCCTGTATCAGATTGGAAGTTTACATGTGGAAGCTCTCAGCATGTCAGAGAGAAATGGTACTTAAAATTTGGTACATGTTGTGTAACATTACATTAGGTCATCACAAGGTGTGTTTGCAAATACACATCATTTATAAGTAAACAACAAATATTCAAGACAATTGTAAATTACTCATAATTGTTTTAAATAATTTTTAGTACATAGTCTTCTGTAGATTGATATAACACTTCAGGACTTTTGAGCTTTAAATTAATTTTGGCTCACTTCAGAATGATTCATGAAAATATCGTATTGAAATTATTGAAAACAGTTGACTCAAAACTTGTTCTAAAAGAATTACTTTTCTAAGTTCTTGTAGATTCTGTGTCCCTTCAGAATGTTGGTGATCATGGCTCTTCCCCATTTCATGACTTTTGTAGTTCTTAATAAATTTTGTCTTTTTGTTATCTTTCGTAAACTTTGTTCTGCCATCCATTTACTAGGTAAGTTATGCATTATTTTCCTCTGTCTTTCTTGCCTTTGATCTATCCTCTGAGTATCAAGTTTTCCAAGGCCTCTTTCTTCATTATGTACCCTAAAAAATTAAACTCTCTCTTCCTAATATTAAGGATGTATTGTTTTTGTTTCAATTTTTTTAAAAACATTGTTGTTCACATGTTCGGTCCATTGTATTCTCATAATCCTTCTGTAGGACCATATTGCTGTTGCTTCAAGTCTCTTCATTTGTCAGGATATTGTTCCACATTTATTACCATATAAGAAGACTTATGTTACAATTCAGTATGCTTTTAACAAAATTTTTCTATTAATACTTCACCTAACTTTTGAAAGGCATCTTTCACTATCCTGATGCACCTTTGAATATCAGTATTGCACTTTCCATCATCTGTTAAAACACTTTCCAGGTACTTAAATTGTTGTACTTGTTTGATTTTGTATAAACCACAGTTTACCTCAGTGGGTGTGAAACAAACACAAATTTGCCTGAGTAGGCGTCTGCAACAGGGATTGGCTAGCAGATGTGTATGCTTGGAAAGGAGTAACTGACCATAAATAAAACAGTGGATATTTTAGCAAATGTGATAAATAAATTTGCAAAATTTTTTCGATGTATTTGGAATAAAGCTGTTTAAAATGACCGATACTATTAGTGTCAATTAGCATTAAAAGTAATGAAAGAAGATTAGTGTCAGGGAGTGTTATTTGTAACAGATGACTTGAATATTGGCTCACTAACAACTGTATCAGGAGAATATAAGGGCAGAAAAAGAAATACAAATGCTTCAGAACAATTAATGGGATTTGCCTGTGATGTACTTTTATTATTGATTATTTTTTTTTTCAAAAGCTAGCAAGGTTTCCTGGTGTTGCCCAGGACTAAAATAAGCTTTCAGTATGTTTAGGAATTTTTGAATTTTTGTCATATCTATGATTAATATAAAGTTAAAAAATGAATAGAAAAGATTGCTACCTGTTATATTGGAGGGTCATGTTCACTGAGTCATTTATTTTGTTTTTGTCTTAATGAAATATCTGATTATTTTTCTTTGTTAATTAGTTACATAAATAATTTTTTTCATGTCTCATAAAGGGAAAAATATAATTTGTCATAAATGATGTCAGTCTTAAATAATATCTCTTTTGTAATATTTCTCTTTAATAACAGCACAGATATTCAGAGAACTTAAAATGTTTACTTGGTTACTTATTTTAGTGAATTATTTTTTTAAATCATTTCACCCCAAGCAAGGCAATAAAGCCACTAAGCTGCAAGGGGCTACTGAGTGTGAGAGAATATGAAAAAAAGAAAAATTATTAAGGAGAGAGAACAAGAAACATGAATTAAGAAGACACAAAGATAACGATTGACATTGCATTTAAATTTTTGAAGATCAAAGTTGACTGGAAAGCAAGAACCTGGAAGAGAGTACCACAGGTAAGAAGTATGAGAGAATAAACTGTTAGCATAGAACTTACAGTTACATCTAGCCATTTCAACTGTAAGATGATGAGACCTTGCTGCCAATCTCATAGTATGTTTAAATTTATGTAGATGTATTTGTGTGTATGTAGATATATAAGTTTGTGGGTAATTGAATAAGAAGATAGAAATAAGCAGATAAATTTGTACTTGACATGTACATATTAAATTCTCTCAAAGTGAGAATATGTTTTGCTACAATGAAGTAATGTGAATTTGAATTCTTCATCTAACTATTTTATTTAGTATTAGTATAATTATTTCCTCTCAGCTATATATTATTGTCTTAATCTTATGTTGCAGGATTAAGACACCTTGTTATTTACAATTAAACAAAGCCAAGGCCACTTGGTCTGTGATCACTATGAGTCAATGCCAAGAATTTTGTTTTGACATTTGAAGTAATTCTTAAGAAATAAATAAACTTGTAGCTGTTTTATGGGATTTGCAAAAATATCCACTGGATTCAAACCTGTGTTTCCTAAGGGGAAACTGTCATTAGATCTAACATGCTTTGACCTCTCGGCTACAAAAAACCTGATGGCTAAGCAAAACTTGAATAGTGCTTTTAAACACAAATTTTTCCTGATTCTCGAAATAAATAATAAATGAAAAATCTATAACTAAATATGTATATGTATATGTGTGTGTGTGTGTGTGTGTTTATTTTTTTAACAATGATGGTCACCTTGCACAAGGCTCAAGAGCCACTCAAGGTAGAGGGTTGCAGAGAAGTCGTCCAGTTATGGGGATATGTGGGGAAGATAACGGTTAACCCTAGACTTGAACATATTAAGATTGTTCTTCCTTAAAACAGGAAAATAGAACCTTGATTGCTGTGTTGTTCTCTATGGTTGAGTGTTAAAGCACACTGGATCAAATGGTGGAGGATGCAAGTTTGATATATATATATATATATATATATATATATATATATATATATATATATAAGGGAATATATATATATTACTTATTATAAAATGCAGATTGTGTGTGTGTGTATGTGTGTGTCTGTTCATTTATATATGGGATCGTATTTCCTACATTTTTCAACCGATTTCATCAAAACTTCACAGGACTACATAAAATTACCCGGCGGTGGTTCTGACAGCACCCAAAATTGGAAAAACACAATTATTTTTGCACAAAATCAATTTGAAAGCACGGGTAAGGGTATCGCACACGGCCGGAATTTACTGCCGGCTACTCAAATGTCCGAATGGCGTTAACTTCTGGTGACTCAGCGTTTTTTTTTCAGAGAACGATACACAAAAAGCAAAACAAATGAAACATAAACATACACAAGTCCTCCTAACTAAAAATAATAACCGGAAACTACTTTAAATACACATGGTGTCGAAATGAAACCCATGCGTACAATCAAAATGCGGAAGTTAATTTTTAGTCATCAACCAAAAGATATTGCCAACCGGCTATGATGCTAACTGCAACCGACATAAATACAGCCAATTTCTTCCACCAAGCAACTTTGGGGTAAAAAGATGTACTCCCCCTCTCACCTTCACCTGGCCAACCTTCGTGGAAAATAAACCTCCACATCTCAAGTGTTAATAAAAGCAAAGCATGTCAGATTTATAAAGATTTCCTATTTGTCCCTTATCCTATCATTCTCTTGCATTCCTATCTATATTTGATCTTAATTCATTCATATATATATATATATATATATAAAATATATATATATATATATAAAATATATATATATATATATATATATATATAAAATATATATATATATTTTATATATATATATATATATATATATATATATATATATATATATATTTTATATAATATATATATATATATATATATATATATATATATATATATTTTATATAATATATATATATATATATATATATATATATATATATATATATATATATATATATATATTATACAGCCAGTTATTGAACCAGAGAAATGAAATTATACTTAAATGTCATCATAAAAATAAGTTTATATAGTCTTAAAAATAGACATTTATTTTGCATAAAACACTGAAAAATACATATTAGGTTTGTAACTATGTAAGTTTATATATATGTATGTATATATGTATGTGTGTATCTATCAATTACTTTTATTACTATTATTATTACTTTAAATATATATATATATATTTTTTTTTATTATTATTAAATGATAATGATGTTTAAATGAATAACAACATAGATTGCATTTCTGTGATTTTTATTACTGGTTGCGCAGTTAAAGTTTTATCCATAAAATTTTCCCCTACCTTCCCTGACTGCAATAATCTCAAAAAAAACTAAACTAGGATCTGTAATGTAATCGGTACTGAATTAGCTTCTTGACTTCAGCTGCTTTCTCACAGACGTGATGTGGCTTCCCTCTGTCTTTTCTATAAATATTTTCATGGCTACTGCACTGATGAGCATTTTTTTCCCTGGTACTCTGACTACATGAATTTAAGTGTATTGGCATCTAGGTCCCAACTTTTTACTGTTGAAATAGTTAAATGTAACCGCCCTTCTAACAGTTTCTTTCCTCGCACTTCTCCATATTAGAACTCCATTCCTCTCACTTGCTTCCCTGATAACTACAATCATCAAAAACCTAAATGCAACATCAGTCACCATGTTTTGGTGCGTTGATACTGTTACAAATTCATGACGGTCGCCTTTGAGTATAGAATCCAGAGGTTGGCAGTGAATATTTCGGAGACAGTAGGAAAGCGTAGTTCAGGTTCGCAGTGGATATCGTAGCAAAGTAGCAGAGCATAGTTCTTCCTTTTATCATCTTCGCCTGTCAAGTTGGCACTGGTCATTCTGTAGCGTAAACAAAGATGGCCGCCTTTATACACGACTGATACAATGTTCTGCAGCTTCTGATTGGTTAAACTTCTATTGGTAGACTATAAAGGAAGTTAAGTCATTTGGATTGTCTCACTAGTCATATATATATATATATATATATATATATATATATATATATATACCCCAAAAAATCGTAACACCCCCCTTATTTTGGATATATTATGGAATCTTCCTTCAAAATATTAGTAAAGTCAATAAATACTTTAATACCCCAAATTTTTTTTTTTTTAATTTTTTTTTTTAAAGTTAATATTAATATGTAACAAATATTTTAGTATTCCCAATTTTTTTTTTTTTTTAGCATTCATAAAATACATTTTATTTTTTTATTTTTTATTTATTTATTTTTTTTAAAGAAAATTAATATCCACAAAAATTAGTCATATCACTTTGTCCACAGTTAAGTACTTCCGTGTTAATAAAAACATGAACAACAATATTATAAGTTTATTATAAGTTTGGGTTGTGATCACAACAAAAAGTGGAAAGAATTGTTACTTCACCCATAGCTGGGACCCATTAAAACAGTTACTATCATTCCAGGTCAGAGTGATCCTGGGAATCATTTAGAAAGAGGATTGGGCTAAAAGTAGGACTATCTACATTTATACCCCAAGACTAAGGATTCGCATTCATGCCAAAAACTGAACTGACGTTTCTTAAGACAATAACTAATGGATGCAGTTTTACGTCCTACCCAGAACTAATAAGGACCTAAGAGTAACTTAATGGATGCAGTTTTACGTCTTGCCCAGGACCAATAAGGACCTTATAGATCTGTACCAAATATGGCAGAAGTGAAAGCCCGTAATTTGAATTTCATAATTGGTTTTGTAAATAAATCCGCCATATTATTTCCCGATTGAACATATTCAATTTGTACTATTTTCTTTTGTACTTGGTCCCTAACAAATTGATATTTGATATCAATATGCTTTGATCTTTGATGTATTATAATTGTTTTATCAGTAATTTAAGAAAAATAGCCTCTTGTATTCCTTTTGACAATGCAATATATCCAGCTTCACAAGTAAAATGTGAAATCATTCGGCGTTTCTTTGATTTCTAGCTGATTATTGGGTTACCATCTGCTAGCATAAAACAATAGCCTGTTATACTCTTACAGTCTGGTGAGTTGGCCCAATTCGCATCACAAAATTCTTCCAATTTTAATGGTTTATCTGACTGTTGATAATTCTAGGCACTGACTCTTAGTCCCCCTCAGATAATGTAATACTTGCTTAATTCTTGTTTAAATGCACAGTCCCCAGTTTATTTAAGTTTTGGGACAACTTAGTAACCGTATAGCAGATATCTGGCTTGGTTGATGCCATCACGTAAATAAGACTTCCGACCAAAGTTCTGTATTCTTTCTCACACGCCGCTATACCATCTTCCTTATTCATAATTGTGTTTAAATCCATTTCACATGGAGTAGTTTTTGTGTTACAATTTTGTATGCTAAATTTAGATAAGAGTCTTTCAATGTATCTAGATTGATTCATTATAATAGTGTTGTCTTTAAATTCTAACTGTATACCAAGAAACCATGATTATCGGCCCAAATCGGTCATTTTAAACCTTATTTCTAGGGAATCCTTGATTTTTAACAGAGCTGCCTCACACTTTGATGCAATTCACATATTGTCGACCCAAATAACCAAAATTACTAATATTTCATTATTCAATCTCCTCGTGTACAGACATGGGTCAACTTGAGAGGATTGAAATTATTGTCCAATTAAATTAGAATGGATTAAATTATTCCATGTTCTTCCGCTCTGTTCGAGTCCATATTATGACTTTTTTTTAAGTTTCCATACATAATTATCACCTTTCTTCAAAACCTTCTGGCAGTTCCATGTATATTTCATAGTCGATGGTAGCATTCAGAAATAAGCTCCTTTAATATCCATATGGTGTATATCCATATCATAATGTGCACCCCTTTGCATCAAAATTCTAATTAAGACTTAAGATTTCTACATAAGTCATCCCCCCACCTTATATCTATGAAAATCCGTTAGCTATAAAACGAGCCTTGTAGACTGGTGATCCATTCTCAGTTCGCTTTACAGTACGGCTGCCGATAATATTTTTATCATCAGGGCCCTTTTAATTCAAAAGTGTCCTTTAATACTAAAGATTTAATTTCTTCTTTTTTTTTTTTTTTCTCACATGGCCGCTATGGTATTGACAGAATGTATGGCTTCTTGATAGTTCTTTGGGATACATTTATACCAAATAGCAACAGTCGATGTTACAAAAATTACATTGACCCATTTCAAAATAATCTGGCTTTTTTCTGTTTCTTGTCGGATAACGCGAAAATCTCCCTCTCTTCTTCTTATCGTTTTAGTTTGTGGAAAATAAATCATATAGGCTGGACTTGGCTTATCACTTTTGGATCTAGTTTCGCCCTGTGGTCGACATATGTATAGCAGATTGTACCAAAAATATGCATATCACTCGCATTGGGCTTAAAGTTCGTATAAGCTTCGTAAAGAGTTTTTTTTCTTTATTTCTTTCTTTTTTTTTTTCTTTCTTTCTTTTTTTTTTTTTTTTTCATAGCAACCGTTTCTTATATATATATATCGCTGTATTTAATGCATAAATCCACAGATTTTTTAGTAACTTAGATTCTATTAGCCAACATCTAGCCATTTCAAAAAGTGTCCTCCAATTGCGTTCAGCGACTCCGTTCTGGTGTGGAGAATAAGAACAGGTTTTCTCATATTTAATGCCTTCATTTATTAGGAGGTTTTTGTAAGCATCAGAAGTAAATTCTCCACCATTATCTGTCCAAATTATTTTACTTTTCCATGCGGGGAGATATCGAATAAATAGATTTTTGTAGCTTGCAGGGTATCAGATTTATTTTCAGAAAGTATATCATAGCAACCCCTGAATATTCGGCAACAAGGTTTAAGCCATTTTCCCTTTAATACACGTGTCACAATATTTTAAATCATTTGGAAGTGTAATTCTCATTCCAGTGACGTGTTCTTGCAATCTTTTAAAACCAAATTATTAGCTCTGGTCCCGTCAGCTAACTCGATAAAATGTGAGTCGGGCTCCGACAAGGTAAGAATTATAACTACTGGCCACAGCACCCAATCCAAACGAAAAGGCATATGTACGTCCATTCAAAGAAGTCTTTCCATTTTTACAATAGTCATTCCGTGTATAAAATTTGCATGGCCGACATTACCACAACGAAAACAAACGATATTTCTTTTAATGTCTTTTCCTTTATAATTCTTGTAATAATTGTCTTTAAAGCCCTTGTTCTTAATATTATAATTCCTAGTCTGATCGGTCTGAGGAACTGGTTTTCTGATTTTTTTAAATGACGTTCTCAGTTGCATTACGTTATTGCCTTGATTTTGGGGGGTACACATTTTTTCAGTTATCTCATAGCTACGTAATGCGACTTTAAATTCAGTGAAAGTTACTTGTTTATCTTTTTGAGTTATAACTGTCGTGAATGGTTTGAATGATAGTAGCAAACCCTTCAAGACCATGGCTATTAGCAGCCCATCTGAGATAGTCTCACCTACAATTTTTAAGGCATTTGCAACATTCTCCGCTTGGATGGTGTAATCGGTTATAAATTCATTTTCTCATCTTTTTAATGCGGTTAGTTCAGTATATAAAGCAATAATTTTAGGCTTACCTTTTGACAAATAGTGTTCACGCAAAATTTGTAGAGCTCGCCTTCCATTGTCCTTGGCCTCTCATTATTAAAGACAAACTCCGGTCATCCAGGAATTGTATTAATTCAGCAAACACGGTCGCATTTCTCTCCATAAAAATCATCATCCCCCTCCTGGTCGACTTTGCAAAGGATGATGTCGTGGAGTTTTTGTATTCAGAGGTAGCCTAAAAACTTTGTCCTCCATAATTCATATCTCGATTCATTCCCGTCAAAATATAGTCGTGATCTGGGCTCATAACCTATGTTACAAATTCATGACGGTCGCCTTTGAGTATAGAATCCAGAGGTTGGCAGTGAATATTTCGGAGACAGTAGGAAAGCGTAGTTCAGGTTCGCAGTGGATATCGTAGCAAAGTAGCAGAGCATAGTTCTTCCTTTTATCATCTTCGCCTGTCAAGTTGGCACTGGTCCTTCTGTAGGGTAAACAAAGATGGCTGCCTTTATACACGACGGATACAATGTTTTGCGGCTTCTGATTGGTTAAACTTCTATTGGTAGACTATAAAGGAAGTTAAGTCATTTGGATTGTCTCACTAGTCATATATATATATATATATATATATATATATATATATACCCAAAAAAAACGTAACAAATACCTGTTCTTTTTTCCTTTCTTCAATCCCCCCTACACCCACTCTTTTCTCTCATTTTCACTCTCCATAACCCCCTGTGTGATAATGGCACTTCTGACTTGCTTGGGGTGAAACGCTTAAAAAAACCCCAAAACATTGAATATAAAATAATTAGGGTACTGACAAAAGCATCTAATAAAATAATTATGGTACTGAAAATAGCATCTACCACACTCAAAGGTAAAACTCTCCCTACCAACAGCTGGAATAATAAAAAAGTTCTCAATACAAAATATATATATATATATATATATATATATATATATATGTATATATATATAAAAGGCAGGATGTGTGTGTAACGAATGCACGGCTGCAATTTTCGATGGATTTGCACCAAAATTTACATGCACATGCTCCAAGTTAGCGGAAAGGCCAAGACTGACTTTGTGTTTCCCAACTCCCATTGATAGTGGAAATAATCGATTTGTTCATGCAGTTTTCAGGCAGTTTTCATGTAGTTTGCGGCTATTTTCTACTGGCAAGAGTGAGAGCCTATAGCTGGCTGCCATGAATAGGCAGGAAGATTCTATTGGCAAGCATGAGAGCCAACAGCTGACTGACACGAATGCTGGCATGCAAAAAAAATCGATAGCTGCATTCGTCGAAAGTGGGAAAATTTTAATCTCATGGCACTTTACTCCAATTGGCTCATTCACTTGCTTAAACTCAACGTTGATTCTGATTCTGCAGAACTGGGTTGGGTTTGAAAAAGTATTTGTTGTTAACATTCTTTTTTCATTCGGTTTTTCCAGTTACTTGTCCTTTTTTAAAGCTGATTGTTTTGTGTTTATTTTGTCTAATTCTTTTTTCGTAAGAGATTTAATGTTTAATATACAGCGTAGAAAAATTTGTGAGATAGGCAAGAAGTAAGGCATGTAGTAACATCACATTATTAAGTTTCTAAATAATCAAATCCATTAAACAATAGACATGAGTTAACGTTTTTTTGCCGACATCATCCAATTTTTGCATTGCATAATTAGCATAAAAACAATAAAATAATTTTAAAAATCCATAGTCCTAATAAATAGTTTAAATGCCCTACAAAAAAAATAACCCTCTATGAAGTCGTCAAAAAAAACAAATGTTAGCGATTTACGACAGTTTTTATATACACAATCCCTTTCAGAAAAAAGTAAAAAATAAAATAAAAAAATAAATAAATCATGTTTTGAAACATGAGAACTCTTATGTAGCTTGTTGGAATCGTATTTTTAAATAAATAATTATATTTATGCTCTACTTTTTTATCGAGCACTATTTTTTAGAAATATTAACAAAAATACTAAAGAACTTTGGTTTATTTACCTTACCAGTTCTTTCCTATTTTCTATATATTTTCATATATATATATATATATATATATGTTCCCATATACATACATACATACATATATATATATATATATATATATATATATATATATATATATGTTCTGCTATTCAACCCATAGTTGGAAAGAGAGAGAGAGGTGATGGATTCATACCTTTCCCAAGGGTATTTGTGTGTAAGTGACTGTAACTAATTCAGTAAAATGGCAGTAAACAAAACAAAACAAAATTATAAAAGGTAGGCAATGATCACTTGAACTATTGATTCCCAAACATTATTTCTTTTCTCTCTGTTATATTAAATACCATTTAAAAATTGGAGTAAATGAAACTATGGAATCACATTTCATTCAGAGATGATAAAAATGGGATAATATATAATATAATAAATACAATACATAACAATAAGTTTTGAACTTGGCATGAATTTGAAGCCATTAGGAATCAGGGCCTTTGTATACTATGCTTCATCTACTTTAACCATTAAAGAACCTATGGTAAAGTCAATTGAAACATTTTAACATTCCTTTTTCTTTTGCTTATGTTGTTATTTGCATTAAACATTATTTGAAACAATTTGATATTTTATTATAAGTGTACAAAATAAGTATAGATTAATTATCTTTCATTTAAATATCTTCTATAAAATGGAACAGACAGAAAATGTCTATTAAATCTCTTGGTAAGTTTCTCCTGATGTTGAATAAGTCATTTAATGTCTTAGTAATAAAACCATCAATATATATTTGTTATACCACAACTTTTCTCTTGAAAAGATTGACCTGTCATCTCTCCATGCAAAGTACTATATGTAAACATATCCACAGTGCCCCTTCTGATTTTTGTTAAATTTTGATCAACAATGTACTCTGCTACTCCAATTGTAAAAAAAATGTTCATAAATTCTGGAGGCCCTTTACATAAAGGAAAACAACCCAATATCCATAAAATTTGCTTCAATTTAGGTACACACATGTTAAAATGATCTTGAACTGTAAGGTTATTTTTGCAATGTAACCTTAAAATCTTCGTGATCCCACATTCATTTCAAACTTGGGTCTATTAACAGCATAAACACTGTACTTGATTTTCTACTTTCTTTCCTTGAAAAATGATAAATGATTATCAAAAGTACTCTGAATATACCACATAATTTCAGACAATTAATTTTTAAATTTCTCCATCATATCAAATGACTTATTGATATAGGGAGAAATTCACCAAAAGGCTTAACTGACATTGTCTGTTTTATTTAAAAGAACATGTTTAAACAAAGGATTGTTACCTAAATATACTATGTCTAAATATTTATATCTGCATTCATTTTCTCAGAATTAGTTATTGTGACAAAGAAGACAGTGTCTTGTATATTCTAGGGAAGAAAAAACTGGTGGTATTTAATAGCAACAACTAAATATGGTAATAGTAATATTAGTCATTTCCTTATAAGGAAACGTTCAGCATTCATTGACTAAGCAGTGCTAGTGTCTGTTGAAATTTATAAATTGCACCTACTTGAGCTAACATTTTCACTGACATGTAGTGGAAAGATTATATTGAATCAGTTGTTAGGTCTACTGCCAGGAAATTTGGCTCACTGTGTTGTGCTAGACAGTTTTTCTTTCCAGAATCTATCTTACACATTTATAAATCTACCATTCATTTTAGCATTGAATATTGTTGCCACGTCTGGTCTGGTCTGGTCTGCTGCTTCTGCTATGTATTTAGAGATTTTTGATAAAATCCAAATGACAATCTGCAATGTTATTGGTCCTGACATCTCAGCTTTAGTAACTTTCCCATTACCACAACATAACTTCCTTGTACCTTTTCTATAAACATTGTCATGGTAATCATTGTGATGAACTTTCCTCTATTGTACCTAGACTTTATGAATTTAAGCTCAGTGCTACTAGATTGACAGCAAGGTCTCTTCATTTTATAGTTGAAATGCTTAGATGTAACCGTAAGTACTATGATAACAGTTTCTTCTCTCACACATCTTGTTTGTGGAACTCCATTCCTGCTTCTTGCTTTCTAGTCAACTTTGATCTTCAAAAATTTAAATGCAATGTCAATTGTTATCTTCTGTCTTCTTAAATTTCTGTTCTTTTATTGTTTTCTCTCTCTCTCTCTCTCCTTAATAATGTTTAACTTCTCATATTATTTAACACTCAGTAAATCCTTGTATGTTAGTGGCTTTATGCCTTATTTGGAGTGAAATGATGAAAAAAAAATCTTTGTATTAAAACAATTTTTCAGGAAAATAGGTTTCTCATGTCCACTGTTATTGCTTTTTCTCATATTGATGACGGTTTCATTCCTTTCCTTTTGTTTAAAGTAGTGTAGAATGTTAGCATCTTGATTATGTCATTATTCTATGTGCCATCCATTTTAGTTGTTGCTGTTGGTGAAAGTCCTTAACTGATGAGGTTTCTGTTATCTGGAATAGTTCTTTGTTTGCAATTCTGTAGTGCCAATCCACAATGTTCAAAGAAGAATAGTTTTTACTAAGACCTATAGTCTTCAATTGTTTGAAACCATTGTTAAACATTGACCTGAAAAAGCAATTGTATACAACTGACAATTTAGATATTTCTGAAGGGTTTGTTGCTATGCATAGTATTTATATCAAAGTCTTGATCTAATGTGGCTATTTAAGAACAGGACTTTAGTTTTTACACACACACACACACACACACACACACACACACACACACACACATATTTTTTGAATTTTTTTAATCATTTCTCTCCAAGCAACGAGATAGTGTCACTAAGATGCAAGGGATTACTAGAGGTGGAAGAGAATGAGAAAACTTTAGTTGGAATAAAGCACAATAAAAGAACAAGATTCAGGAAGATGAAAGATGGTGATTGATGTTGCATTTAAATTTTTAAAGATTGTAAGTGACAGGGAGGTAAGACACCAGAAAATATCCGCAGGCAAGAAGTACAAGAAAAGAAATTATTAAAATAGAACTTATGAGTATATCTGGTTATTTCAACAGTAAAGCAATGAGTCTTAGTTGCCAATTTAGTAGTACACTTAAATCAAGGCACCAAAGAGGAGAGCTCATTAGAACAAATACCCTGAAAATATTTATAGAAAAGACAGAGAGAAACCATGTCACGGGGAAAGTGACTAAAGTCGAGATGCCAGGTCAGGACTGATAAAATTAAAGATCTTTCTTTGGATTTTATCGAGCATCTTGAGATATATAATCAGAGCACCAGACCAGATATGGCAGCAATATTCAATGAACAGGCAAATAGTAGATTTTTGAATGTACAAGATGGATTCTGTCAAGAAAAATTGTCATGTTGTAATCATAAAATAATTCTCTCCTTTTTTTTTTTCTTCTTTTATTTCAGTTCAAACTGAAAGTCCTAAGAAATTCCAGAAAACAGCATCTTCATAAAAATTGGGTTTCAACATTTTTCTCTTTTCACTTCGGATACATGGAAAATCACTACCAGTGATAATAGTAACAATGAAAACAAAATGCATGTGTCATTGTGCTCGCAATACTAAAAAGAGATAGCATGTAAGAGATTTATCAAGTTAAACATGTCAGTATCAGTTGATCACACAATGACGTAGTTATTTTCACTTTAACACTCATTGATCAATTTCTGCATCCATTTAATATTTACTTGTGGTCACAACTAATACCAATTATTTCTCCTTGTCTGCTCTGTTAGAATCAAATTGAGTAAAATTAAGTGTTACTACAAAAACAAAAAAAACAAAATTATTGTTATGTCACATCATAAAAATCCCTGGATCATATTTTCTGTAATTTTCCAACTTATAAATGGCCTGGATGCTTTTGTTTTTAAACCTGCTGCTTGCTTCTTCATAACGTCTTTCTTCATTTTGAGTCTTACAATTCATTGTGACAAATTTATCAGATAAATTTGCAGCATTTCACAGAAGTTGGTCTATACTGAATAAAAAAGAAAAATTAATAAATTCGTTATTGTAAATAGATTATTGCAAAATAAATCCATATAAACAAATTAAAAAAAAATTAAACCCTTAAAATCTCACACATGCACAAATAATATTCTACAGAATGAATGAAAATGAGATAAAACTTGAAAATTTCCTCTTATGGCTCAATTTGATGCCAAAAATGGAAATGGGTTTCAAGAAATGATAAAATTACTGACTTTATATAAACTTCAAGTGATGTGAAAAAATTTGTATCAGATGATCAGCAGAGAATGAATTTGTGTCTATGATTGTCTTTTTACATCCTCCTAGAAAAAAGTCATTTTATCTTTGGAATAATTCAAATTTTGGCCTCAATACGTAATTGTGGTAATTTGCATAGATCATTTTATAGAAGTTCACTTTCTTCAAATAAGTTCACAAAAGCTTGAATAATAAACTTTATTTCCTAATATCAGTTCAAAGTAAAGTGCAATAAATAGTACCCAAAATGTGTTCTAATATAACTTTATCATTTAGTATGAGCAAAAAATCTGTAAAATCACTTGGCACTTATTTTTCTTGCATGTCAATATATAAACATAAGTTAAAATTAATATTCTTTAAGTCTGTTGGATTTCATTGTTTAAGTCAGAGTATGTTTTGTCATTTTAGTACTGCTAAATAATGTATATGTATATGTGTGAGGTGCTGCCCAAAGGTTTGTGTAATTTAACCATAAAAAAAAATTTTTTCAGTTGATTTCCATTGTTTTTTTGTTTTTTTCTTTTAAATAATCTCTTTATAAACTGCAAACCCAATAATTATTTCCAAGGTTCCATGCATTGTTGGAAGGCCAAAAATCTGAGCTATACTTGGTTTGCATACCCTATTTAAATTTCTCAAACCTTTCAATAGCATCTCATTTTTAATAATATATAAATTTGATCTCATTCTTTTATTTCCAAATAATAAATTTTGCCTCAAGTTGCTTTGACATTTTAAATGACAAGTTCAACACTATTGTTGCTAAATCATCAATGTCTGTTTTCCAAATGTTTTTGGTTTTTAAAATCATCCCCACAACATTAGTGCTTTAAGATTGAAGTGAATTCACATTGATGTATTAAAAAAACAAAGTACCTTTTATTTATTTATTTTTTTTGTTTTAAGAAAATATTCTTGACTTGCTTTTGACCTTTATATTTGAAAATTATCTAATGTCTAGGTTTTGGAACATTAACAACTGTTAAAGATATTTACAACTTTCTAAAAATAGACATTCATAACACATCTCGACTTGTAATAACAGAATCCTTGAGATCAACAATTTTTCATTGGATAGAAAGTTGGTGGTAAGTTTGATACTTAGATTAAACAAACCTCTTTATTGAATGAACTAAAAAAATAAAAGGGTCATTAAATTATTTTATAAATACTAAATAAGTTTTTATTTAACCTGCGTGATTTGTTGTTCACTTTTAATCCCTGTTGATATTGATTTATATTTCTCTATTCCATTGTCACCAAAGCTCAGGTCTCATTTAATAAATTTTAAAAGATTCAATGAATTATTTTTGATATACTGAAAATAAAAGAAACAAAATTTTTATTAATGTTCACCTTTTTTTTCCAGAGTATATATTATGCAAACACATACATAAAGTTCTTGACCCATTCAGAAACCATTCCAAGAACTTTACAGTATCTTATATGTATATAAGCAGTGTGAACATAGGTATCAACATTGAATAGCAAAAGTCTGTTTCATGATTAAATGTAATCATCATGGTGTTTATGCTTGAAACAGACTGTTTCCATTAAGTGATGATACCTTTGTTGACATATGCTCTGTCTCTGATATTGACCACTTTTCTTCCATAAATCTAAGATATATAAAAAGTGTGTGTGTATATATATATAATTATGGGGGTAGTAAATGACCATATAAAATCCATATATATATATATATATACACAGACAAGACTGGATAGATAAATCTCCAGCCTTACACAGCTATTAACTGAAATTTGATCTGAATTTTTCATTGTATAATGTTCAGTCTCTGTGTAACAGAGAGATATTATGTTAAATACATTGACAAGCAAGAGAATTATGTTGAAAAATAAATAATTGTTGTGTAAAACGTTTTTGTTTTATAAATTTGTTGATATACATGTGTGTTTGTGTAAGTGTTCAATTCCTTTCACAAAGTAATTCAGTAAAATTAGGAACACATTTTTTGATGCCTGAGAAAAGCACTTTGCATAATTACTTTTGTGACATTTCAGTAAAAACGGATTCAACACCTTACAATTAAGTCATATTCAGAAAAACATCCCATAGACAACTTCCAAAAGGCTCTCAGCTGTGTAAACTTTTGCTAACAATTCTCAATGGGAAATAGTTGTCTCTCAAATAACATCCTCTTCAACACAATTCAAAATGTTTATATATATATATATATATATTGGTGAGCACCAAGGGCAGTACTGAGCTGTGACAGTCTTTTTAATGCTTGAACATAATCTTCAGGACATATCTATATATATATATATATATATATATATATATATATACACACACACACACATACATACATACAGGGTGTATCAAAAATAGGTTTACAAACTTTAGGGGCAGGTTCCTTGCACCAAAACAAGTACAAAAGTCCATATAAACATATGTCTGCAAATCCTTTGTTTTTCAGTTATTTAAAGAAAGTTTACGATAGATGTCGCTGTTTGCCATATAGACTAGGTTACTTTTGTCATTCGTGTACATTTGTGGCTAGTCTGTCTTCAACCTTTAATGTGTGTACTAGTGAGTTAGCTGAGAAGTGTTCCGTTTAGCAATGGCGGGATATATCGTGAGCGGGCAGATATGATGTTTTACATATACCTGTGTGAATGGTAACGAACATGGGGCTGCACGGCTGTATCAGATTGTGTTTCGAGACTGAAGGTATCAGAGTCATCCAACCTTTTATCTTTGTTTTGGTGTGAGAAACCCACCCACAAGGTTTGTAAATGTATTTTTGATGCACCCTGAATATGAATGATTGGACATCAGGAAAGAAAAATGAAAGTTGCATACAAGATAAAGTATTCTTATTTCAATTCATTCGATTACCTTCAACAGTGTAAATCGAAGTTTCTTCAACCCCCCCCCCACACACACACACACACAATCCAAAGTGTTGGCTGCTCAAAAACAGAAAGGAAGGCCATGCTGCATTGCTCAGTGAATATATCATGTATGAAATATGAGAGATATACCATTTGACCATAATTTTTTGGTCAAGCCATTCTGTTGACTTAACCTAAACTCTGTAATTTTATTTACTATTTATTTTTTATTTTTATAATTAAATTTTTTTTTTTTTCCTCAGTTGGAGTAAGACATAGATAGGTTCGACTATCGCCCGGTTTCCACTCCACTTTGATCTTTTGAACAGGAGTAAAGGTTTATCTGTTATATCGTATTTAGGGTTGAGTTTCCGGTTCCTTTTTAAGTCTACTTCAACTCTATACTTTTAACGTCTTCGGCTGAACTCTGAACTTCTATTTACTAATTATTAATTTATTTATTGTTCTCCTCAGTAGGAACAGATAGGGTCGTCTATCATCCGGTTCACACTCTTCCCGATCATTTGAACAGGAATAGAGGTTTATATGTTATTTTGTATTTAGGATTGAGTTTCCAGTTCCTTCTTAAGTCTACTTTATAATTTTAAAGTTTTTTCATTATTTTTCGATCACAGTAGCCCCTTGTATCTTAGTAGCATTATCTCCTTGCTTAGGGTGAATTACATATATGAAACTGCTCAGATACATATATATATATATATATATATATATATTTCTCTCTCTCTCTCTCTATATATATATATATATATATATATATATATTTCTCTCTCTCTCTCTCTCTCTCTCTATATATATATATATATATATATATTTCTCTCTCTCTCTCTCTCTATATATATATATATATATATATATATATATGCACACACACAAATTTACTACTCTCATATATATATATATGAGAGAGAGGAGTAAATGTGTGTGCGTGTGGGTTAATTATCTACATTGAATGGATTCTAAAAGTTTCCTGATCGAAAATATTTCTCAAAGAAGCTTTTAAAATTGTTTGTTCTCTCGTATTCACTCACTACACACACACAGGCACGGATGAGCAAAAGAGAAGATTGCGATTTATTTTAGCGTTCCCGGGCCGCTGATAATGTATCTTAACGTTACATACAGATATTTGTTGAACTAACCCAACTTTGGCTTAAGTCCGTATTCACGGAACACACAGATAGAGAAACGAACTCTCTATAAATACTTTAAGTTTATGAAACTAGCATTCACTCGAGCGATACACCAAAATCTAATTGAGGCAATCTGAAATTTGGAAGATTAAAATCTAGTGATTAAAGTTGACAACCGGTAAGACAAGTGATGTCAATTTTTCGGCAACAAAACTAATCAGAAGCACTCTGTCCAATTCGGAAATATAAAAAACATCGGGACTGGATTAAAATGACAAATAGTCATCTGTGACTTTGATTCTACTAAATTGGCTTTCTTCATCAAATCTCGTTTAGATTTTATTTGAAAACAAAGAGTAGTCACAACTGCAGATGCGCATGTCATTTTGAAATGTAAACATCGGTATTTTCATCTCTACTTTTAATATTTTTGAGTTCCCCCAGGAATCCTTGATAAAAAAAAAGAAAGAAAGAAGAAAAGAAACGTAAAAGGTTAGAAAATGAAACATTCCAGCAGACAGGAAAATCGTGGGAAAAATTAAGAGGGAAAAAAGAACCTGTCACAATTATTGATCCCTTTATTACACAATAAAACAACAACTGTTTTGTCACTCCTGAGCTATGCAGTTTGAAATTAAATATTTCGTTCACTAAAGTCAATCGATTATCGTCCTTTGTTGTTACTTGAAGGAATCTAGACTATTAATTTCTTGATAAAGAAAAAGTTATATAATTCATGTATCAGTGTTGTTTTCCTTAAGAACAAAAATAGAATGATTTGAATTAATCCTTTGACTTTCCTGTTGATTTACTTCTTGTTTTGATCTACTGCTGCTAAAAAGTTCTCGGCCCAAACCACTTATCAAAATCTGATCAAATGACCAGACATAATCTTTTTAGGTTTTTCTTTAGCTGGGCCAAAGTTTTCTCAATACACCTCGTATTATCGAAAAAAAAAATGAATTTATAAAAATATCACGTATTTAATTCATGAGTCAAAACAGTTGCTTAATATATTGAATGTGTTATACTATGCTTCAAATTAGATCTCTTTCTGATTCACAAAGAGTTGAACTGTGAGCCGTCATATAGTTTCTGTTCCTGCAGAATAAAAAACCGAAGAAAATCCATGAATATATATTGCATTGTCATTCTCGGTGGGGAAGATGGAGTGTATGAACTTCCAGCGTGGAGATTTTACGACACACGAAGTAGTACACTCTGAGAGGCTTTCAACGGTGTTAACTCCTGTAATTGTTGATCATGTTCATGGCCTAATCTTGGCTGATCGACAAATCTCAACTAGAAGGATTGCTGAGACACTAGAGCAGTGGTTCCCAACTTTTTTTTTTGGTGTGTGTGTGGAGGGGGGTGGCAGTCCTCGCTTGAGCATCTCTAAAATCCTAATCCCGCCCCCGTAATATACATAATTCTTATTATTCAAAAAGTGAACTCATGCTCACGTGGAGGAAGCCTAACTTAATTTTTTTTAAGAACTCGAGACTGGATACATTGTGTTACTAATATAAATATATATTTAGTACACATTCAGTACACATGTAAGTACACGTGTACATATACATATAAACACAAATATTTTATGTATGCATATTGTATATGCACCGTATGTATTAACTCGCGCACACATTCCTACTCACAGACTCACTAGAAAAAAGTTCACTGTTAATGACTCATTTTCGAATTGTCTCCCATAAAATCACCCCTACGTGGGGCGTGCGCTCCACTTTAGGATCCACAATACTAGAGATATACAAGGAACGCATTGGGTTTATAACTCCTGAATAATTACGTTCGCAAAAGCTGTCAGTCAAGTGTCTTCCAAAATGTTTGAATGCCGACCGGAAACAATTCGAGTAGACAATTTCAAGTTGATTTTGCAACATTTTCAGGTATCGTCTTTTTGCAGAGCACTGCGCATGTTTGCAAGGCTGAAAGACGAGGGGTCTTTTAAAGAGATTCGGCATTTAGTGCATAGATCAGCCATTTATCTCACCAGGTCTTGCTCGATCCATTTACTATTTCCAGACATTAAATGAAATCTGAAAAGTAGAAAATTTTCGAATGTTTTGGAAATTCTATCAACTACAAACAAGTGTTTCAATGATCAAACATCAGAATTTGTTTTGCAAACGTTAAAGAAACTTGATGCACCTTGTGTCTATATCATGGCGTTAAGTCATTTTCTTCTTAGTCGTGCCGAGAACTTGCCCGCACTCTTTCATATAACTATTTTAGCCAGGAGGAAAGACAAACATTTCCCATAATTGATATTTACTAAGTACGACCCAAAGCACACACGTTTAAAGCACTCGATGAAAAACGCCTTATGGCAGTAACAGTTTCGGGGACTAGTTTGTTAACCATTGCTAAACAATTAGCCACATCACGAGGCTTGTTTTTATTAATGGGCACGATAGTCTGCAAATTCGTAATATCTGTGCGATATAATTATTAAAATATATTTTTAAAAGAGCAGCCCACTAAAATCAAAACCTTTTAGTTGCATTCCAAGATTCTGTTTGTTTAGTTCTACAATTACAAACTCATGAAAGAATTAAGAACTTCCAGAAAGACCCGTAAAGCATTTTTAATTTAATTTTATTTTATAATTCTGGCAAACTTCTTAATACTCCTTCCTCCCTCTTCGCTGAAGTTGTTATATATTCCCCACTCACACCAATAATAATTACTAAATAAAATATTCCCGAAAATTGGAAATCTTGAAGAGTGATGTAACTATAGTAATCAGAAAATCTGCAGCTTTATAATAAAAAAAAGCATTATTTTATAGATATTTCTTTTTCAGCATAATCTTTCTTGTCATTGCATTTAATTCAGTTGTAACTCTTGATCCCAGAGATCTAACATTACACATTGAAAATATCAGATCCAAATTCAACAAGTTTATAGATATATTGCTCGACTTTCGTATATATTTACCTATTCTCAAAAGCCAGCTGTCTTCATCTCGTCTTCAGCTGAGTGGAGTAAGACAGTTTTTATGCCACGTTTGATATAGTCCCAAAATACCACAAATGCATTTTGCATAAAAACTGGAATCAAGAGACACAACCAGAAAAAAAAGCAAGATTCATTTTCATGAGTGATTGGTTAAGAAATTATTTGTTTCATTGGTTAGTATATACAAATGTTAATTTTAATAAAGCTCATCACTTTCATTTCATTTTGGCCAAGAAAAACACGAGTTGAAAATTAATAACACTTGTCTTTATTGATATGGTTCTTGAAAAGTTTCCCATCGTGAAAATAGTAACGACGCTAAAGAAACCTTAATAACAAAATTCTTCGTCTCTTGAAAACTGAAAATCAAATGTGAAATATAATTTTTCCAAATATATTGCCAGCATAACATATTTTCCGTCCAATGAGAAACGCCTTTGAAAACATGTTTTGACTGAGTCTCTGTTTGGAGCCTTTGTGTCATTCAGCTCGGTTGAGCAGTGGATGATGTTAAAAGGCCGTTTTTCACTTCATTCCCATCCTCACTCCATGTACGAACATATTAGATCATTGCAAAAATTTGTGTCCGATTTTCATTGTTATTATAAAATGATGGCAACTTGACTCTGGTGTTTGTTTTGGTGCTGATTTCTGGTGTGTTCTAAATTGAAATCTTGAATCGACAAAAAAAAAAAAAAAAAAAAATCAGAATGTTTTTTTTTAGAACGTGCTCCAGCTTTTCGGGCGGTCAAAAAGTGGTTTAGCAGATTTCATTACGATGATTTAAACCTCAACGATAAACCACGCTTCGAGCGACCTTCCACCGTTGATGAAGATGCTCTGCTTGCCATCGCAGAGAATAAACGACGTAAGGGATTTGAAAAGTGTTTCAAAATCGATATCCCAACTCTATTTCGACATTTAAAGTGACTTGGGTTCGTTTCCAATATCGACACGTAGGTGCCACATTCTCTCATGGAACAAAAGAAACTCGATCGTGGTTTTGCGGCGATTTCTTTGCTGTTAAGCCATGAAAAGGAGCCGTTCTTGGAAAAAGAATTGTCACAGGCAATGAAAAATGGATCGTTTATGATAACGTTCGACGCAAACGGAGCTGGAAACAAGCTTGAGAAATATGCGGAACATGTGACCAAAGCAGGCTTACTTCCAATGCTTCCTGTTCGTTTGGTGGGATTGCAGAGAGGTAATTCACTTTGAGCTTCTTCCAGCCGTCGAAACAATAACTGCAAAGAAGTATTGCGACCAACTCACCAATCTCAATGCGGCTATTCAAGAAAAAAGGCTGATTTTGGCAAATAGAAAAGATGTCATTTTCCACACGACAAAGCAAAACAGCATGTAAGTTGCAGAAGTTTAAAGAGTTGAAGTGAGAAACCCTCCAGCATCCATGGTATTTTCCTAACTTGGCTCTTTTGGATTTTCATTTGTTCTGGTCTCTGCAAAACAATTCAAATTACAAATGTCAGTTGAAAATTATCTCACAAACTTCTTCCAACAAAAAAAGTTTATATGAAAATGGTATCAGCAAGCTTGTAGAACGATGGCAGACAGTTGTTAAAAATAATAGAGACTATGTACTTGACTAATAAATGTTTTTTTTTTTTTTGTAAAATTATATTTTTAATTTTCTAATCGGGCACGAAATTTTGCAATGATCTCGTATTCCAGAACCTCTCAACACATAAATGCAACTATTCAAGTACTCACTATACATGTGACAATTCAACAACACCTAAATTATATATCACACAACTGAACTTCAACCAACCAAAGTCTCAGCCCGTTTTATTAACCAGCTTTATTCGGTACTTTTCTAATATCTACAAGTAACAAACATACATTTTTTACTTTATCCCTTTTTTTTATTTCGGCATATCTTGTGTGTACCGATTCAAGAGGGAATTGTAGCAACTGTCTTTACTCTTCGAAGAGCAAGGGTCAAATGACAAATTTGTTTTTACAAACAGGATGCAAACAAGAAGCTAATAAAAATTAACAACAAAGTATCGCGAGTATTTTCTGTCCAATTTTTTTTTTTATTAGCCCCTGGAATTTCTTTTATTTCGATTTCATGTGTTTGTAAAAAACTAGTTTTTGTCATCCAACTTTCGGTCTTCAAGATGTGAAAACGATCACTAAAACCTGGTTGATTTCAGTAAATTACTTAGTGTGGATAATTTCTACTGTGTATTATTTATTTTTATTCGTTATCTATTTTTATTTATGTTTTTGTCTCTAGAATTGTTATACTAATTCAAAGTTTAATCCTTGCAGCTCAAGGCCATTTTTAGAAGAGATTTGTTCCCAAATGACTTGGGTAAAAATACTTAGCTAAATACTGCAGATATCCTGTATTGTTCTGTCTCTCCTCTTTTACGTAACAAAATCAAGCGGATATGTCAGATAGCGATTTAAATAAACTAGATGAATATTAGTTTCTCATCTTTTTTTCTTACTTGAATAGCCTGTTTTCTTGGTTTATTTCACGTGATCAAAGACAATGCTGATCTTTTAAAGACAAAATCAAGTGGGCATTATTCATCTGAATGTGATTCTTTTCTCAGGATGCAAAGAAGATCTGTTAGTGAAATTAGATCGTTGTTTTGATGCTGCACCTGAATACAGCCTTCAATTTAATTACTCCGTTCATGTTTTGAATGGAATACACTGAAGTTGATTACTCATTTTAATGTCCTAACATTAATCACTTCTTATTTTAGGTAGGTTGATTTTGTCAAGACCTGATTACTGCATATGTCCAAATAAAAGTGGAGGAAAAAAAGAATGCTTAATGTCAGTTACAAATGAAGAGCCATCTTTTTCTTCTTTTTCTTCTTTTTCTTCTTCAGTACGTCGTGTTCCTTCATGACGTGGGTGATCATGGTTCTTCACAGCTTCTTATCCTTTATAGCTCTTTGTATGGTTTGTCTTTTCGTTAGCGTTCCAAATTCATGTTCTACCATCAGGCTTGTTAAATAAGGTATTCACTGCTTTCCTCTACATCTCTTGCCTTCAATACGTTCTGCATGTTTCAAATTCTCCAGACCCCCATTCTTCATTGTGTGTCCTAGGAATTTCATCTCTTTTTCTGATTATAAGTATAAGCGTCCTTTTTGCTTCGATTTTCCCGAAAATGTTTTCACATGTTCATTTTATGGTATTCTCAGCATCATTCTGTGAAAACAAAAAAGAACTATCTAGCCAAACTAAATTTTTTTTCTAAGACATATCTAGTGAAGTGTTATATACGAATAAAGTGTCGCTGCCAACACTTGTGTCTGAACATAGATCACTAGTCAGCAAACACAGGCGATCCCATTATTGAATTAAGTAGACCATGTAACCATAGAGAAACGCATAAGTAGAAAGTAGTGTGACGTCTAATTGCTCTTCATTTCTAGTCTATTTTCTATTACTATTCGAATCACTATTCTCTATTCTCTCTTCTACGCTATTTTCTATTCGGATCAGTTCGGTGATTACTATTCGAGCGAGTATTTTCGAGCAAGTACTACTAGTGTGAGCGATATTCGAAGGTGACTGACACTAGTATTGTTCAACGGCGTTACTATAGTTGTATCTGCGATTACAAAGTTTCTACTACAACGAGATTTACGAAAGTGGCAACGAGTATTCGTTGATATCGTAAAATGAATTTAATGTTTACATAATATATGATGAAGCAGAATCTACACTTAGGGTTCAAACAGCCTGAATCATAAAATTACAAGTAAATTCAATTCCATCATTTAACATTTCTTTTGTCTATCTATATAACTCTTTTTCTTTTCATATTGTTTCATTTTCCTATAAGTTCCTTAGTTTTTCCTCACTTCTTTTCTTTCTTTTTTTTTGAGCGAGTTCACCCCAAGCAAGTTTTACTGGGTGTGGAAGAATTAGAAAACAGAAATATTACGAAGGAGTAGTAACAAAGGAAGAGTAATCAGGAAAACAGTAGATAGCGATTAACATTGCATTTAATTTTTTAAAGATTAAATTTTACTGGAAAGCACGGAGCCGTAAGGGAGTTCCACAAGCAAGAAGTGCGAGAAAAAAACTGTTAACATAGAACTTACGGTTACATCTAGCCAAATCAGCATTAAATTGAGACCTCGTTGCCAGTCTTGTACTGCGCTTAAATTTATAAAGTCTAGGCTCCATAGCAAAGAGCTCACCCAAACAATTAGCATGAAAGTATATTTATAGAAAAGGCATAGGGAGGCAACTTTACACTGTGGGAAAGTAACTGAAGCCTACACTCCAGATCAGGATCCATTCTGTTGTTTTTCTATATTCTCTGGCATATCACAACTGTACATTGTATCTGGTTGTTGTTAAAAGTAGCTTAGGATTGTTTTGATTTGTATCATTCTTTTAATTTGATAGATTCACAGAATTGAATGTTAAGATTTCGTATTGGTAGTTTTCTCTTGAGAACATACAAAATTATTTTTATCAATAGGACACTTAAGCTTCTGTAGAGTACTTGGGTTGATTAATTTTTTTGCACAAGAATTAGTACTCAAGTTGCTGAAATGGTTGCTTAAATTTTTTATGCTTGAATCTAATAAATCATACTTATAAAACCCAGGTTGTGTGTATATGTGTCTGTTCGTTTATATATTGGATCGGATTTCCTACATTTTTCAATCGATTTCAACAAAACTTCACAGGACTACGTAAAATTACCTTGTGGTGGTTCTGACAGCACCAAAAATTGGAAAAACACAATTGTTTTTGCACGAAATCAATTTGAAAACACGATTAAGAGGCATCGCGAGAATAAAAGGAGGACAACTCATATCGAGTTATACTTATTATAAAACCCAGGTTGTCTCTGTGTGTGTGTGTGTGTGTGTGTGTTCGTTTATATATGGGATCGAATTTCCTACATTTTTCAACCGATTTCAACAAAACTTCACTTTTTTTTGGCAGGTAGTGTTTCTTATTGTTCTGATAGCTACTTTTTTCTTTATTTTTACATTCAGAATGCTTTAAAAATTCCATTTACAAGACAATTGTTTATAATAAAATTCTATGTTTTTGTTTGAGTTTGGGTTTGACCAATTCGTAAAAAAAAAACAAAAAAAAACAAAACAAAACAAAACAAAAACTAATTAAGACATACGTGTCCGTCAACCTTAAACAATAATCTTTGTCAATTTTATTTTTCAGTCTTTATGATGGTCAATACTTGATCTATCTCTTACTGTTACATCCCCGGGCAACGCCGGGCGCTACTGCTAGTAGAAAATAAAGATATTTCAATGTAACTAAACTGGTAAAATTGGTAGAATTCTTGAATACAGTATAAAATAACGTATTTAACAACTTCTTTTAGTTTATTTCTGTCTAAATTTGTATGGCGAGGAGTTATTATTTGCATTGTTTACATTCAGACTAATATCCTCATCTTTGTTTAATTTTTCTTTAATTTCTTTTTTGAACTGCTTAAACTACACTGCCGTCAGTCGTAGAGTTGTTTAAATACTCACTCCTGTGATTCTGTTAGTTTGTAGTGTTTAGTTACAGAAATTAAAAAGGAGAAGATAAGAAAAATATAATCGCTGGAAGTAACATACACTTGAAGAAGGCTAAAGGATATATCAGCCGAACTCTTCTGTGAAGGAAGCAAAGATAAAAGCTTGAAATATATATATATATATATATATATATATATATATATATATATATATATATATATATATAAATTTGGTTGATATCATAATTTTGAATTCAATCCCTATGCTGGCTAGTACGAATATATTCATATTAAATGGAAAATGGACTAGCAATAACTTACAGAATTAACCAAGACGAGATATCTCTAGACATGGAAAACGGAATGAGAACAAGCACACTTTTTATATTGAAAAAAAAAAAAAAAAAAAAAAAAAAAAAGAATTCAAGTCGAAATTCCCAGGTTATCCAAATTGACAGACACCTGAAGAAAGCCGGAGTGCCGAACAACTGAAACGTTGTGACCGTAACAACAAAAATGGAGACTTTAGTACGACCATTAATAAAGTAAATAAAATATATGGAATAATGAAAATCTTTTTTATGAATATTAAAAGCACTCACAAAAATGTTAGTTTTTATATTCATTCATTCATTCATTCATTCATTCATTCATTCATTCATTCATTCATTCATCTCTCTCTCTCTCTCCCTCTCTATCTATCTATCTATTTATCTATCTATCTAGATTTGTTTCTGTATGTCAAATTCTGTTATTTTATTTCTTATTTTCCTTTGCTATTTTTTTCTTAAATTCCAGTTTAATTCATTTATTTGTTCATATAATAATTAAACTTTACGATTTCGAACGTTGAGACATTTAGCAAAAGGAAATTCAGTCATCAATCCATCCTGATAGCTTCATTTTCTCGAGGAAGTCAAATGAAAAAAGCAGTTTTACAAACAAATAGAATCAAAACAGCAAGTTCCAATTCCTCATAAAATAATTGACCGCAAAATATTTTCGACCAGTCAATTATTTAATCCATTTTCCCTTGCCTGTTTAAAACATATGCAACTAGTTTGATAAGTAATGACTTCGTCATCATTTTCCTTTGTAAATACGAGCAAACATCGCTCAACCCTACTTTGGTCAACACGAAATTCAGTCAATGCGATGGGAAAAGGCGATCAACTCTTGTTTTACGCGTCTAATTATTCAGCTAAATCGGCACCTTTCTAAAAATATCTGGAAACCTTCATATATATATATATATATATATATATATATATATATATATATAAAGTTATCACCACGAACAGCTTAAACACTTAGTTCCAATAAAAGGCGAACTTTAAGAATGTTAAAAAAACTAAATAAAGAAATTATTAAATTTTCCTTGCCCATCATGATGAAGCGTCTCCGAATAATTAATTTTTGCTGCATAAGCCAATTGTTTTAGGTGGCCCCAAAGATAAAAACATCCAAAGGATTGAGGTCGGGAGAACGTGTAGTCCATGGAACCGGTCCTCCCCTACCTATCCATCTTTCATGGTAGATGTCAGCCAGTGATCGAGAACAATATGACTAAAATGCATGAACCACATGCGTCTTCGTATTAACAGGGGTACATCCCCTAGCACGTCTGGAAGTGTGTTCAAAATTCAAAAATGTGTAGACAGCTCCTGTAAGACGTGCTGGGAGAACATATGAACCTAACAGAGAGTCACCTACAATTCTAGCCTACACATTAATTGTATACTGATGCTGGTGTCTTGTTATTCATTCTCTTCCAAATGTTGCCTCATCCGTAAACAAGACTGAAGAGACAACGGATCGGCATTTTTTTTTTTTTTGCAATAAACAATCAGCAAAAGTTCTCCCGTGGTGAGTGATCAGAGGGCGAAAGAACATGCACACGTTACAAATGATACGGATATAGGAGCTACTTTTCAATGCGGTACTGTGAGATGTATGGCATGCTAGGGCCACTTGTCGTGTGCTGATAACTGGATAGTTTACGACCGCCTGAAAAATGTGTTCTTCGTGGTTAGGCGTACGAGCTGATCACGGTCTTCCTCCATCCATAGTTTGTAGTGCCACGGACTCTCTCACAGCAGCAAAGTTTGGATGACTCGGCTGACTTCGGTTTGGAAACGGAATCTGATACAGCTGTGTAACCTCATGTTCATTACCATTCGCGCGGCCGTATGTAAAAATCATATTTGCCTGTTCACGATATGAATATCCTGCCGTTGTTAAACAGAACACTTCTCAGTTTACTCAACTCTACACACGTTAAACGTTAAAAACAAACTAGTCACAAATGTACACGAATGACAAATGTAACCTAGTCTCCATTGCAACTCAGCACTATCTACAGTAAACTTTCTTTAAACTTAATAACTCAAAAACGAAGGATTTGCGGATATATGTTTATATGGACTTCTGTCCTTGATTTGGTGTGAGAAACCCGACCCAAACTACTTTTAATACACCCTATGAACACATTATTACTCTAAACGTTATTTTTATGGATATATCATGCTCCGTTTCCATATATATGTACTTCTGACGGAGTTTCATCCTTATCTGAGAAGGATTATTTGTAATTTGAAAAAATCGATCAATAAAATTAATAGACACAAAACGTCGGTTGTCTCTAAGAACATTTGCCTTAAAGAATACATACATATATGTGTGTGTGTGTTTGTGTGTATATGCGTGTGTGTGTATGTGTACTGTTTCACGCGTCATCGATGCGATCTTCTGACTAGATCTGAAGATCGCATTGATATGTGAACCTGACGGTCACCATGCAGTGTTGATGCTTATAACCACGTCGCATTTGTGGCTTAGTGAAACCAGGGTGATCTGGTCGTACAAGTGAAGTTCGAATTGTTTTCTAGAGAAATCAAAGCCATTGAAAATGTATTTTTCTTCAAGAGTTCCTGTCTATTATAAGTAAAAATAGGAACTATTATGAAACACACAATCAGAAAGAAATAGCTGAAATTTCCTGGCCACATAACGAGGAATCTAATAAGAATGCGAATAATGAGAATCTAATACTCACAAGAGATATTGAAATTAATATAAGCAGGGATGTGCAAAGATGACAGAACAAAAATGGTAAAAGGACAAAGAACAACAGAAACAGGAAATTGTGGATAGAAATGATGACCCACGTCTAGAAAGGGCATGGTACGTAAAAGATGACTGAGGATTTCTTAATCACATGCTTATCGTGATAGACAATTTATGAGATACATAAAAAAATGAGTCGTACTTAAAAGAAGCGAAATATGATCTTTACCTCAACATATGATCTTCACCACGTATATTTGAAGCAGCCGAAGTGTGTATAACAGCTGAGATTACGGCGAAAGGAATCAAAGAAGAAAGAACTTGAAGGATTTAATCTTGTTGAAGTCACAAAGGAGTTTTTATCTTAATGTCGATCTTAACACGAACAACGCAAAGATTTGATAAAAGCGATCGCAGGTTATAGAAAAATATGCAATGAGAAAACAAAAAGTTAGTGCAGTTAAATTAGTACAGATATTTTTTCTCAAAATTAGTTTAACACGTTGGCTTCCGCACAACCCACCGGAGGGTCGTGGTGATATATCTGCAAGGCTCACACGACCCTCCGGTGGGACGTTTTCAAATTTCTTTTCTATGAGGATTATTGGAAGTGGGATGCTATGATTGATTGCTTACGAGATGATGGTACACCCGAACGACATTTTCCCCCTCAAAATGAAATATTTTTGAATATAGAAAATAAGAGTTAGCGTCAATGTAATACATCTATATTGGGAAATTGTCAACGACCCACTAGTGGGTCATGTGTGACTCTGGGTTGTAAAATGGACTCAAGTACGAACGACACATCTGTAGGTCGTGGGTAAGAAATAATATAGTATCATTACCTCATATATGAAACAATGTTAAAGCATAAAAGTCGTTTGTACCAAAATTAATTAAGATATAGTTTTGGGATTCTGGAACAACATGGGAATGAAGCTTGGGGTCAATGGCTTAAAAATGAAGCGATTACTATGAAATAAATAAAAAATATTTTCATTAAACTTAAAAGTTTTGACGTACAAATGCAGATAAACAATATACATTTTAAAAGTTTTGGTAGGCGACCTGAAAGGATGATGATTAATTGTAATTTGTTTTAACTATTTCACTCCTAGCAAGGCAACAAAGCCATTAAGGCGCAGCGGGTTGCTGAGTGTGAAAGAATAAGAAAAAGAAAACCATTATTAAGGGGAAAGAACAATCAAAGAACAGGAATTAAGACGACAGAAAATAACGATTGACATTGCATTTAAATTTTTGAAAAACAAAGTTGACTGGAAAGCAAGAAAACGTAAGAGAAGCGAGAAGTGCGAGAAAAAACTGTTAGCATAGAACTTACGGTTACATCTAGGCATTTAAATTGTAAAATGATGAAACCTTACCGTCAATATAATACTGCGCTTAAATTCATAGAGTCTAGGTCTCATTATTCCTATTGATGCTTAACGTGAATTCATTTTATAATTTTAAATACTATTTCCCCTTCAGAATGGAGGCAATCATAGTCTCCATAGATTCTTTTTCTTTATTATCTGTGAACTGAAATGCTTCACCACTCATCAGCACTCATCAGCACTCATCAGCAAGGCGGTAAAAGTACTCATGAACCACTCAAGACATATTTGTATGGCGATTCAAATATTCATTCCTCGTGCGACGATTCAACAAAACACAAACAAGTTTTTATCTTAGTCTTCTACTACATTCTCAAGGGGCGTCTAGACGCAGTGTACCAAGCAGTCAGGCATGTAAATATTGCACTGACATCTCCATCCTGTTGACTTGACCTCAGTCAGGTGATTACTAAGAAAGAATACTTGACCGCACATGTGATATTATATACAAACACGATTACGTTGGAGAGTTACTTCAGGAGAGTGATGAAAAGTTCTCGATCTGACCAAGGAGTTTTAAAAAAAGTTATGGGCCAATAACTTTCCAGCACCACTTCGAACACTCCTTACTTTTGGAAGCTTGAAGTTTTTTTAAAGTAAGGTTCACTTTGTTCAAGCCCCGGGTTGCCATTCGAGGTAGAGGGTTACATTAAGGGGTAGTTTATATGGATAGGAGGGGAAGATAACTCTTGACTCTAGACTTGAACATGTTAAGCTTGTAGTGATCCGGGAAACATCCACTTGGGAGTCTGTTCCACGGGGCAGTTGTTCGCTGGAAGAAGCTGTTTGAGTGGAACTTACTTCTGGCCGATAAAATACGAAGGGAACGTAGGTGGTTTGCTAATTTGTAAGTGCGATCCATTATCAACTCTAAGCATATTTCTATAAACATTACTCTTATTACTGCAACTATAGACGAAACGAAAATAGAAAATAGAAAAACATAAATAATATACATAAATAAACATAAATTAACATATAATTAACATAAATTAACATAAGTACATAAATTAACATAAATAATATATACATGCTCGCGAAAACAGTGTCTTCTTAATTCTTTGAAAACAGCTGAAAAGTGCAATGTCATAGTCCCATGTTATCTGATTTCCTAAATAAAGTATTATAATTCTTTTTAAGCGATCCGTTTTTTAATACTATTCTTAAACGTGCTTACACGATATGGAATATGAGTTCAATTCTCATACATATAGAAAGATTTTAAAAGATTTTTTTTCACTTGGGTGGGCTATAGGAGAAAAGAGAACGTTACCTCTCTTATCCCTTATATTAAAAAAGGTGCATGCAATAACAAACAGGACTGAAAAATACAACGTGAAATTTGAAAGGTTCAAATATATACAAATTTTACAGAATAAGGCCTGCGCAAAAAATTCCTTTCATGCGCATTCATGAACAAGGTAAGATAACATAAAATTCTACAAATTATTGGCTCTAAAAAAGATTTTCAATACAATTTTTCAGATCATGAAAAAAAAAACTTGAAAAGGTAACACGAAAACTATTGAAAAAAGCAAGAAATTACTCTTAGAAAAAGGTGCTTCCACTTAATACATAAACGAAAAACAACCTACTTTGCTTACCCACCAGTGTCTTTGGGAAGGTTCACTTTGTTCTTTTTTCGTCGGCGTAATTTTTTTTAAGAATGCTGAAGCCTTTCTGTCCTTTGCACTACTGGCGACTTTCACATATGAACGCCACAACCCTTCCGCAGCCAGCCAACCTGCCTCATTCGCAGCTGACATCCAAGCCCCTACTCTGCCTCCCAGCAGCCAGTCAACCTCCATATGACGCCTTAACCCTTCTGCTGTTATCCGTTGACCAGTGTTCTTAAATATCCTCAAACGCATCTACACTTTACATTTACAAGGGTGGAAAACCACCTTTTTCATCGGACAAAAACACGAGGCGAATATATTTTTCTAAATTTGAAAAAAAAATCAACAGTATATTATGACCGTTATTTTAAACCAAATTCTAAATTGAAAAAGTTTTTACACACGAATGAAACAATTTTCAATAAACCGTCTGGCTTTCTTTTAATACACTTCTCACAAAATTAAGTGTATAAAACAAACTTAGACTAATATTTATGACACCTACTGGGGCGTTCTGGGGTTGACTCTTAGTCACTGCTAACAATATGTGACCCGGTGGATCGGCGGTCGTCGCTACCCGGCGGGAACCTTTGGTCAGGGTACCAAATAGGATGGTCGGTCGATTCTAACGTCACGAATATCATGCAACCAGACACACGAGACGCAACCGATTCGACACCAGCTCCGTCGTTCTCGCCTCGCTTTCAATGACTGGTTGCCGAAGTAACTATCCTGATATCAAGTCTAATCTACCCACGTTGTGATTTGATCTTAGGTTGACGAGATCAATCAGACACCGGGGCTGTCGTGCAAGGTGTCTAAATTGGAGGTGACGTCGCATAAGCAAAAAAAAAAAATAAAAATAAAAAAATAATAATAATAAATAAATAAATGAAAACCAAAAAGGTTCGGATATGTTTAAAGAAAGCAAATTATCTTTTATCAGTCTGTTCTATACAGAAGTGTGTTTTCTTCCTAACCCGTTTCTTCTGAGAGTGATACTATTATACTTCTAGTTCTGGTCTTCTAAGTCAACTGGTTCAGTTTATAAGTGCTGACTAGGCCTCGTTCGTCAGTATAACTTGCTGTTTATAGAAAGGCGAAGTCAGAGGCAGGAATCGTGGAATCTCTCAGTCAGCTCTCTCGTAGCTCTCCCTAACTGCAAAACGCGAACTAGCAAACTGCCTGAGGGCTCTCGTTTATATGGACTTCAACCAAAACCGGGTGCGGAGTTAGACGCAGCCTGGGGTTTTCAGTGAATCCCCGATTTCCAATAAGGGCTCCTTTGTTGTCTGGCCAGGAAAAGTAATCACTTCCTGTTTTGGGAAAATTAATTCCTATTTCTGGGGGTATCCCTTCGTCCGCGAGGAGAGGTTGAAGGATAGCTATTCTCCTAAACTCCCTCCTCCTCGCATTGGTACCTCACACCAATTCCTTTCAGTGGGCGTTAGTAACTTCTCCGTCTCTCTTACTATTTTACCTCTGCCTATCACCACTTCTACTACACGACCAGTGGCGTCTCGGTCGTGCTGGTGTGGCTAAGCTTGCTTCATTAATGGACTCTTATTGACATCATTGCTTATTCAGGATTTCTTATCCTGTTTTCAGATCATGAGCAGTTTAGAATTATCATCTGGAACTTTGTTTAAGCAAATCGTTTAGCGCCCTGCCAAAATTCCTACAATTAACACACGGTCCTCTCGTTTGGCCATTTTCTCGGTCACATTGCCTGTGTACACAATATCTATGCACTCTCTAACGATATCTTCATCGATTCTGGTTATTTTATGTTTTCTTAAACAGCACTTTTAACGACCATCATTAATCAATTGCCGGAGATCGCCATATTGCCTTTTCGTGAAATTATAGTTGACGCAATTCTGTTTCTTGAGAAAAATAGTCTTTTTGAAAAAAGAATAAAATCTTCTTATGTTGTTCGGTATATTCTTCGGGATATCTCTTAACCCTTCTTTTCTGTTTTCAGCATTTTCTCGTTCAATTTTTATGTCTAATAAGTTAATTAATTACCATAGCTAAATAGTGTCACATATTTATTTATTCACATTTTTTAATTATTATTTGTAACTATTTTATACTACTAATTGAAATGTTTATAATAGTCGGTCAGTCGACTGAGAAATGCCAACCCGAATCTACAAGTCACCACGACCCAAAGAATATCAGTCTGTCTATGCGACATGACTATTTCTTTTACCCCTTTAAAACACGTCAGTGTCGAAAGTAACCACAGCAACAATGGCAAAATCTAAACTATTAGAATATTCATATCTTTGTGTGAACGTTTATTTTTTTTTATCAGGCTTTTCGACAAATTCTCCTTTCCACGAATATTGAAATCTGTTTCTTTTGTTACAAGTTTTGCAGCACGTAAGACGTACATTTCAAGTACGAAAATTTAATTTCGCAAAAAACTACACAAACAAATCAACACGCAAATCCTGGACATACAAATTCTTGTTATGTAAATAAAGTAAATAAGTTGCACTTTCAAATATTATTATATGTAACTGTTCAAAGTTTATTGCTTTATAAAATTCAGTTTGGGACAAACCAACTGAACACAATTCAACCATATTCTCTTCCTTTGAAATCATTCTAATATTTCCATTGCATGTATGTTTTCTTATTAAGATACAATTGTTTTAAAATTCAATCTTTCCTTCCAATGTTTGAAGTTATGGGCCCGACCAAGAAGCTCTTTCAAAAGAAAATCTTTTGTTTAATCATATCATCAGCTTTTGGGAAGTGAATAAGACAAACAACTTTTTTCAGTACCTCTCCTATATCATTAAAAAAAATCGTTTTGATTTTTTCAAAAGAAAAAAAAGAAATGCATGTATTTTCCATCTTACTGGTTTAAATTGCATGCTATTTAAACTAGATGGGCACTTCGGCGCGGTGTAATTATTTAACAAGCTTGTCTCGCTAGATCAATTACGACTGAGTAGTGAGTTCGATCCTAACTGGGTGCTCTATACTTTCGTCCTTGTACCATATATAAGCTATGCTTAGTAAATCACTAAATACGTGTGGTTTCACTCTGCATATTTTTCTTACTTTTGTCTCCACCTTTATTATTTTCAACACTTCATTTTTTTCGCTAATTAAACTTTTCGTGGAATTATTACCTCGAATCGTGAAGATTCGGTATATTATTCTTCCTTCCATCTCGCTGCCTAGATTATTGCAGTCTAGTAGAATTTCGGGATTAAGTATTTCGATGACAACAGGTAACATTGGAAGGGTCTTACTCTTGTCCATTCTTATCAAACGATCTGTCTTTTTGTTTATTCTTGTGCCGACAGTGTTAAGTTTTTAACGCCATAACTGAATTTCATCAAAACACTTTGAACTGATTTGTTCTTAGTAATTTTTTGTTATTACTTGTTTCCATTTGTATTAGGTTGGTGCAAAAATAATGTCGTTTTTTGACGATTTTTTTGATTATCGTCCACCCATTTATCCAACTTTTTTGACTTCCCTATTTGCTTTAAATGGCGAACGACTGTTGAGTGATCGACCTCGTGTTCAACAGCAACTTCTCGTGTGGTTTTGCGAGGATCGGCTTCGATTAAGGCTTTCAAATGTTCGTTATCAACCGCAGTCGGCCGGCCGCGACCGTCTTCATCTTCGAGACTCTCGTCACCATTGCGAAATTTCTTGAACCACCGTTGTGCCACACGTTCGTTAGTGGTTCCTGGGCCAAACGCATCATTGATATCACGAGCTGTCTCGGCAGCTTTTCGGCCTAGTTTGAACTGGAACAAGAAAATCGTGCGGATTTGAATTTTGTCTATGCTGTCGAAAAGCCTGCAAAAAAAATGAATGGAGAGATTGAGAACGGTAACGAATAACACGATTCGATCGAGCGAAAAATGCGCTTCAAAATGATATATAATATGGCCATATATATCAATGAATTAATCCAGAAATCATATATAAAAGTAACATATGTGAGAAAACGACATTATTTTTGCACCAATCTAATAAAAGAAACGAAAAGAAAAAATATAAACTTGGTTTGACCCTACGTTCATTATTTAATAAAATGTGTCATTTCTTACAATTATCGAATTTTCAATTATGTCTGTTATTTTGATCTCAATCCTGAAGGCGCATTGATATCCCCTTTCGTCCGCAAATTATTTAGAATGTTGAAGATATTTAATTCCAGAATGTCAGAAATTAACTCTTGTATAGTTATTTACTAATCATAGCTTAGTGTGACACAAGTGTACCATGTAAGGATGAATCTTTTTGCACTTGCCAATTGACCTGCGAGACGACCTTGCTAATTATCTCAATAAGATAGATTCACATGTTTTCTTCGTTGTTTCTTTTTCGTTTTTTTTTTCTCATCTTAATTTATTAGGTTGCGTCATAAATAATTTCCGTTTCTGTATACAAACTTCCTTCTTAAAAAAATAAAGTACAATTGCATTTTATTCAATTATATATTCACCGTTATTTACAATGACTTGTTATCTCTTATCAGACAGAGCTTTGATACATTCTGAGTAAAATTCCGCAAATTTTGATGTGAAAAAGTTTTCGAAGAACTCTTGAATATGTTTTCATTAGAAATAGTTTTCCTCGTCAAAGTGTTTTGTAGCGATCGAAAAATAATAATCAGTTGTTGCATGGTTAGGTGAATATAGCAGGGTGTGTGTGTGTGTGGGGGGGTAGAACAGACGAACGAAATTCCAACATTTTTTCTGGGTTATTTTTGCTGTGCGCGGCTTTGGATTGTCATGAAAGAAAACAACATTCTTCCTCTTGACGTTTTCGACCAAACTTTTATGTACACGTTGAAGCTACTGGACATATAAATTTGCATTTAGTGTTTCATTGCATTTTAAGAACTTTAAATAAATAATAACCCGACGATACCACACTTGCACAACATTACTGTTCTACCATGGAGCTCATGGTTCGGTTGTGGAGATTTATCCCTGTTAATCCACGGCCTTTTGCGTTGAATATTTTTCATCACTTGTTATGATAGATTTCCGGTACGGCTAGTTAGGATGATACATTTGTTATAACAACTGATTCCTCAAAACGGAAATTAATTATAACTCAAACTAATAGTGTACCACAAAACCACAGTCGTTTGTTTGTGGAGAGTTGCCAGAATCTTCTTGGTATTTATTTATCGGAAACTTTGGAATAAAATGAATTGACTCAAGGGTATAAAATAAAAATATATTTTTATTTATTTGATTTAGAGTGAATCTTTTGATATTCGGTATAGCAAAATGTTCGTTTAGAAGGCGGATCTTGGTAGCAGTCTGGAGAAATGTCCGTTTCAGCTCGGTAATGGGTAGTTTCGGAGTCAGACCTTGTTCGTAGTAGTCATCGAAAAAATAGGTCAGTGTCAATTTACTGTGTTTTTCTCGGCTCTAACAAGGCTAGAAATACCATTAGCAAATGGCCTCTTAAATACTTCACGCGTAACGCATGGCTGGTTTCTCTAGCGGTTGCATCTTTTTGTTCCGTGCTTTCTCTTTCTGTCACTTTCCCCCTCTATTTCAGCGCCGTGAGCTTATATCCTTTTGAACAGGCTGCGAGACTGGCGGGAACTTTGGTCTTGGCTAGCATCAAAAGACTCTTTGTGTTAATTTCTTTAATTAGCCAAAGGTAATTTATTTTCCGGTGTTCTTTTCGTTTTCATTTTTATATAATGGAAGTTATGCGTGGTCATTGTCTTATTTTGGTAGATTTATAAGCTCTAGTCCCGCAAGCATCTGGCCTTTTTTCGGCCGGGTTCAGTCTTTTCTTCTTCCTCTTTTTATTTGAGGGTTACCTTCGCGCTAGTTGAGAGAGGTATATATATATATATATATATATATATATATATATATATAGATAGATAGATAGATAGATAGAGAGAGAGAGAGAGAGAGAGAGAGAGGAGGTTAAAGAAAAGCAATTTCTTTATTTTGACTTTTTTTTGTTTATATATTTTATTTTCATATTTTTTTTTATCGGGACTCATTACATTTTAAGTAAGGATAGAACTCACTACTTTAAGAATGGTCTCGGAAATGAATTTGCTATTTTATAATTACTATAATAATACTATAATTGTTGTAATCTTTATTCATTAAACTTCAGAGCAACAACAACAACAATAATAATAATAACAAGCGGTAAATTTGTATTAACTTAAGGAAATTACTACTTTAAAAAATGACGCTTGCAATTGAAACATCGGCATATCGCAGATCTTAGGATATTTCGTTCTTCAGAGCAATGGAACGCATAGAGTGGTCTCATGAATGGTATATTTAAAAGTCTTTTTCTCTTTGTGTCCTTTTCATTACTTTGCTGGACATTCTTTAGTGCTGTCCCAGTGTACCATTATTTGACTTCAATAATCAACTAGAAACCTGCGTTACCATCGTGTTACGTACGAATATTAGCCTGACCCATAGACATATAATCAATCATAATCCGGGAATGATATGCGAAGTTATTAGAGAGTCCACTGAATACTCTAGGCAAAATAGACAGTTTGAAATTGCTTTTCATTACAGAGTAATTGAATATTTGCGAAGCTCCTTACTTGTAGATTAAAATTTTGAAATGAATGAATAAGTAGAAGAATGGATAAAGGAAATTAGACAGATAGATAAATAGTGAGTGGGAGAGAGAAACACAATAGAAAAAAGTAATCGGAGGAGAGAGAGAGAGAGAGAGAGAGAGAGAGATCGAAATAGCAATTGGATGTAAAAGACAGAGGAAGAAAGTGGAGAAGAAAAGTAAACTGAAAAACGGAGGAAAGAAGTGTTTTTATGGAGATATATTTTTGATCAGAAGGCGACAGCAATTCTTCCCCTCCGTATCGAGGCTGCTATTTTGTTTATGACGTAAGTGAAACCGGAACAAAAAAAAAAAAAAAAAAGAAGAAAGATAAAAATAAAATGTTAATAAAAAAATGCATTTATTTTCATTGACGTCGTCATTCTCAGGCTCCCCGGGCCATTGACGTCAGGGCGGAAATAATACGTGAGAAATCAGATTCAGTCACGCTCTTCTGCATAAATAGCCCTGGTTTTCATCGAGTGGGCAGACGAACTGACCAACAAACACGCATTTTGTCTGACCGGTACATTTTAAAATGAGAGCGAGGGTGGAAAATGCCGACGCGGGTTATAGTGGTTGTTGCTGTAAAAGCATTCTGTTGTAGGTATTTATATCCTGTGAATAATATTAAAGTACTAGACTGACCGCTAAGGAGAAACAACTTTTTAGCCTTGAGCTGTAATCGATATATTTCTCTTTCTTTCTTCCAGATGAGTTTTAAATCGTGTCACGACCAAACAATGGAAAAATAACCCATGATGTTGAATATAATTTAAAAACTATAAAATGTATCAAATTAACTATGAATAAAATATAAAATAATCCATATATTTTCACTGCAGCATTGAAATACTTTTCAGTTTAAAAAAGATATCACTCCAATAACAAAAGCTAATCAACCATGGCATGCAGCATATTCAATTATTACTAACGTAATACCTGTAAACATAGCAAGATTATTTTTGTATGAACTGATACTCTGCCTTGGATAAGATTATGTGTGCGTTTTGTGTCTCTTCCATGTATTTTTTAAAATCATTTCACTCCAAACAAGGCAACAAAGCCACTAAGACGCAAGAGGGGGTTACTGAGTGTGAAAGAATATAAGAAAAAGAAAAGATTTTTAAGGAGAATTGAGAATTTGAGAAGACAGAAGATAACGATTGACATTGCATTTAAATTTTTGAAAATCAAAGTTGACTGGAAAGCAGGAAGTTGGAAGAGTGTTCCACAAGTGAAAAGCGCGAGAAAAGAAACTGTTAGCATAGAACTTACGATTACATCTAGCCATTTCGACTATAAAATGGTGAGACCTTGCTGCCAGTTTAGTTATGCGCTTAAATTCATAGAGTTTAGGTACTGTAGAAGAAAGTTCATTAGAACAATTACGATGAAAGAAATTTATAGAAGAGGCAGAGGGAAGCTACCTAGGATCAGAATATATTATTTGTTCTCCCTGTAAAATTTCTTATGCTGACCCCCCCACACACATATTCGACATGATTCGACTCCGTTGTTGTAGCCTGTGTAGCTGTAAAGGTTTGAACTGGTGCAACTAATGAATGCAGCACATCTGAAATTTATGAGTAGAAATATGGATTTATGTAACTTTCATAAAGGCGTAATAATTATGCCCCAAAGACTAGAGTATTTACGAAACAGTACGGCTTGTGAGTGCTCAGTTATACTTAGTACCTGTCAGCAGTGGCCCGAAGAGGGAAAAATCACCAAATACCATGGCGACATTGGCTAATCAGGACTTGTTGATGCTAGAAGTGCGACCGAGGTTTTTCCCGGTAAGTACGAGCCAACAGAAAGGCTACAATGGCATAAATTGCGGATAGTTTTAATGAAATATGAAGGAAGGAAGGAAGGAATACATCGCTACATACAGTACATATGTCATTATTATGTAATGGGCTTCAAGCTAGTCAAAGTACGACTGCTAATCATCGTCCATCGCTATAAATGCTTTCTGTCAGAAGTGAAGTTTGTATCAATGGAAGAAGGTCGCCTGGTCCGATGAGTTTCTCTTCTGAATTAAAGTGAGAGCTGAGTATACATGTGTCCCTATTCTGGAGAAGCAATGGCGTCAGGATGTACTGTAAGAAAATAAGCCGGTAGAAGTTGTCTGATGGTTTAGGGAGCATTCACATGAAAGGTGTTTATTCGCGGGCCACCTATCACAACATATTTGAAAACCATATACACACTTTCATGGTAACGGTTTTGTATGATGGCAGTGGCATCTTTCAGTAGGAGACTATGTACTGTCACACTGCACAAGTTGGTATGGAAACGGTTTCAGGAACACGAAGAAAATTCTGCAATGTTGCCTTGATAAACTACTCAAACGTAAATTGAGAAGTTATGAGCAAACCAATAAATTAACTCTGCAGATTTCAACCACACTTTCAGCACTTGAAGAATTTGCTGCTAATACCGCGGCACCAAATCCTAGTAGAAACATCCAAATATTCTGTAGAGTCTATGCTTGATCGAGAAACGAGTCTTTTACCAGTATATAAATTGACTGGTTTGTTTTTTAGGCTTTAGCTTTATCAACTTTTTGCAGGTTATTTAAAGCCAGAAAATATTTTTAAATTGTCAGAATTTTTGAAGATAATTAAGATTTAGTGACACAAGTTTTACTAATTAACCCATAGCTGGGGAGGAGGAGAGGTAGTTTCATACCTTCCCAATGGTATTTACGCTTTAGTGAATATAACGAACACGACTGGAATTGGATCTCGGCTTCCTAGTTTCCAATTTCGAACCATTATCCATTACACCACCCGCGCATCCAAGTTTACAACACCTGGTATTCCCAATTAGTCACCCATCTAGGTACTGAACAGGATAGACGTGACGTGGACGTAAGACTACGTGTATATGAAAGACCAACTTTTTATTCGGCAGATTGTCATAATGTTTTTGCTAAATGGATACACATTGCATTTTATACTGGGCGTAGCAGTAAAATTGTTCAAATCGTGTAAAGGCATAACTGTCCATCTAACAAAATGTTTAATATAAAAAAAAACACGAAACTAATTGAGCTTCTTTTTTCCAGGTTTTTAGATAAGGCTTTTAGCCATCTTGACCCAATGTGTCGTAAGAATCACTGAAAAAAAACTATTCAACAAAAATAAAACAGGTTAAAATCATTTTGTGTCAACCCCATTGTTTTTCCAAATGAGCAATGGGGAGAGGAAAAAGATCATTCAAACCTTCAAAAATGGTACCAACATTCATACTCTGGCTTCTGTCTTCAAAGTCTATTCAAGAACCATCAAGGGAACGGTGAATAAGTTTAAAAAAGAGCGAACAATAGCGAGGAAAACTGGATCATTAGGCCACAATATTCCCCGACCTCCTACTGTTTTTTGCTTTGGTCTTATCTAGATTTCACAGAGATCCTTTTTTTTTTGCAGTATTCATTCTAAGAATCTGCCGTTGTGACAAGTAGACATTACCACCTGGCGTTGCCGTTGCATGTCATATAGAGTTATTTCCCTTGCACTGTTGATTTTAAAAGTATAGACATTACATGAGAAAAATACGAATACACTTGATGTATCATAGAGTAAGATACTTGAGTATCAAACGAGAAATTGTAATTTATTTAAGTCTTCATTCAAGCAGTTTCGAAGTGAATCTGTTAATGTGAATAACCCCCCCGATATATATATATATATATATATATATATATATATATATATATATATATATATATATATATATATATCTGTGTGTGTATTTGATAGGAAGAGATGGTTGTTGGCGATCATGGCTTTCCACAATTTCCTGTTTTTGTAGTTCTTAATAAATTTTTTGTTATCTCTCCTAAACTTTCCGCCATCCATTTTCTCAAACTTGTTAGATAGGTTATTCGTTGTTTTCCTCTGTCCCACTTGCCCTCAATCTGTTCTGTGAGTAGCAAATTTTCTAAACCCTCTTTCCTCATTGTACCCTATAAATTTCAACTGTCTCTTCCTGGTGCTATGTATAAGTGTCCTTTTTGTTTCCATTTTCTCTAAAACTTCATTGTTGCTCATATGTTCGATCCATAGTATCCTCAGCATCCTTCTGCAGAATCACATTTTTGTTGCTTCAAGTATTAATAAAATGTTAGGTTTTACTAAGTTTCTTTTAGTTTGCCACAAAAATCACAAATATAGAGCACTCAATGAGGACAGAACTCACTACACAGTATTAATAATTTACTAAGATCAGCTCACTAACCATTACCCATGCCGATGCGCCCAGATGCTAAAATATATCAGCGAATCATAGGTGGTTTAAATATTCTTCGTTTACATTTACACCTGTCCATTCACAGTTCATTTTGTTGATGATATTTCAAGAATTACTGTAAATAGTTTACGTGAAATAGTATCCCTTGCCTGACATCTTTTCTAATCTTTGTTTTATCATTAGTCAATTTATTGCAGTTATGATGTTGCGATGTTCGCCCATCGGTCCGTTCGATGTTCGATCCCCGCCGATGACCGTTGAATGGATCACATCAATCCAAGCCTTGCCTTGTTCCACGTTGTGTTTGACTTAGATCACAGGGCTGGCGAGGATCAATTGTCGACAGGGATCGTTTTATTGGTTTGGTCCGGACAAAGTGAAGCCACAAGTCATAGGATAAATTGTAATAAAGAAAATGTTTTATTTATGAATTTATTGTCATTTTTGACAATAGGAAAACTGGTAATCAAAGCGAAATACGAATACGTATTTTGCTTTGATAAAGTCCACAATGGACGAAACGCGTCAGCAATTACCAGTTTTCCTATTGTCTCTCTACTGGTTAATTCGGAGAAATTTTCAAAATGTTTTATATAACGTTTCTTGTACAGCGCTGGTAGTACAATATCAATTCTTCAGGTAGGAATATATGTTTTCCGCTCAGGAATATATCTGTCAGGCAAAGTTATTCGATCTTTCCCTCTTCGAATATTTTGTGACATTTTGTTCGTAGTTACTAAGTCTAGACATGGCATCTGGAACACAGCTCAAAGTCGGAGGTCTTCTTCAGTGGCAGGAAGTCACGTGAGCTCGGTGAAGCGGTCGTTCCTCGCCAAGCGTCTGGCGGCTACTCTTTTTTGATCGATAACCGGCATGTGGGTTGGGATTTCGGTGATTCCCCTAATCTCAACAGAGAGTTCTTTGTTTAACCCTATTAAACTAATTGCATGCCCAATTTTGGAGAAGTCCCTCCTCCGAAGAGTAGTGGTAACTCCTTCCTTCTCGTATTTGTACCTCATATCAATACTACCCAAGGGGTGTAGACAATTCTTCCGCCTCCCTTGAGATTCCACTTAGACCCTTCACTTCTATGGTCACCTGACCAATCCGATCTCTAGACTGCATGGCAAGCAGGCGTGGCTTAGCTCCAATTATTAATTTTAATTAACGTCCAAAATTTTGCACCCTAAATTTTATCTCACGACCGATTTTCTTTCACCGTGTTATGGCTTGCAGACAATTCTTTAACCTGGATTAACCAATGAACTTTCACCAGCGTCTAGTCTGTTTAAAATTTCCACTTTTTGCGATAACTCTAAAGTTGTTCTTTTCCTCTTATTCCCATCATCTTTTGCACCAATACAAACCATTCGGGTGAAATAAGCATAAGCAATTATCCATAGTAAATTTCCTGAAAAACAGAAATTTCAAATCAGTTACATATCACCCAAATAGTTCAAATATACACATCAAAATCATGTCCGAATATGCCGGATTCTGGATATGAGACACTCCGGATATGAAGGGTTCTACAGTATTTACGAGGGTAAGTCAACAATTAGCTCTTTTGCCATAACATATCGTTAGGTTTGTCACACTGCCTTCTGCTCATGCGTCCTTATAGTTGGTACTATTACTATTGATACCATGTGAAAAGCCCTGCATCAATCCATTTCTTCTTTCTCTCTCTGCCTAGAGACATTGACTCTCTATCCTTGGGTAGCAGCCAGTCTAGAACTACTTTAAATTCAACACCATAGAGAAGGCAACAAAGAGCCAGTTCACTATCTTTCCAAGATTCATGGCAATTCACAGATATTGAAAAAATAGAAGCTGTGATTAGCCATGATCTCTTATATCCAGGTGTTACATGGCATTCAGAGAGAATTATATAATTTACTGATTTTTTACGGTTTATCAATCCTTTGTGGGTTATTTAAAGCCGAAACATATTTTGAATTGTATGAATAATTCTTTTTTTGTTTGCAAGTGAATATTGCATTAACAATTTTGAGAATAACGATGATTTTTCCAGATATATTCTACTATTTAACCCATAGCTAGGGGAGGAGATGGATTCGTACCTTTCCGAAGGGTATTTGCTCGTAAGTCAATATACCAAACCCAACTGGAATTTGAACTTTGTTCTCCGATTTCTGATTCAGAAAGTTATTTATTACTTCACCAGCACATCCACTAAGATTCATGTTTTTAATAATTTCACAAAGCAATATATATATATATATATATATATATATATATATATATATAGAAGTGCTAGAAAATAAACTGTTAGCATAAAAGTTACAATTACATCTTGTAATTCCATCTGTAAACTGATGAGATCATGATGCCAATCTAGCAGTGCGCTTAAATTCGTAAAGTCTAGATATCATAGTAGAAAGATCATTAGAACAACATGAAAAAAATATCCTAAATATACCGTAAAACGTTACAGGGGCAAGAGGTTTTCTATATCTTCTGTATAGCTCCCGCCTCTTGATGTTCTTGTACTTTGTTTTTTCCAAAAGATGTTTGAATTCCTTAACTGTCCTCGCGATCAGTGCTTCTCCACTTAGTTCTTTCCAATTATTTACAACTCTTCTTGGAAAATTAACGAGGATTATGATTATTACGGCGCTTGATTATTGTATTGCTATGTCTTATGTGTTAATCGTATTGTCTATCAGTTTGAAGATTTTTTTTATAATCTAAATAAAACCGTTCAAGATCTTGGAAGTTTCAATCAGATCACAGCGATCTCTTCTAAGAATGCTGCAGAGATTCAACCATTTATGAATTGTATATTTGTAAAATCCATCAGTCATTATCGCTGCACTTCTTTGCACGGCTTCAATGTTCTCGACCAACCAGAGATGCCAAGTATGGGCCTGATTAAAGAATTATGCAGCGACATATTTTCAATTGACTTACTGTTCGTTTTCTTTACTGATTTAGCAATGTGGCATAATAGCTTTAAGAGAGAGAGAGAGAGAGAGAGAGAGAGAGAGAGAGAGAGAGAGAGAGAGAGAGAGAGAGAAAATGAATTACAGGGTAGTTAATGATATTTATCTATTTATAAATATAAATATTTTCGGACGAAACCAAATCTAGTACAAGCTTACATTCTTTCGAATACAAAGCGAAAATCGAACTCACCTTCAACGTCTTTCTTCACCAACTAACCGTTAATTTACCACGAGTATTCCCTGTTTATAAATATATGCATCCAACAAAGTACAAACAGAGAATTGTATATATCTATAAAACGTGAAGATATGTAAACATTTACAAACACTTCCCTGCCAAGTAAGCATTCTTTGACAACAGTCCCTGATTTTAGGCACGTTTTCTTCCTGATATCGTCAAATTATACGAGAAGGTGCTGAAAAGTTCTCGACCCGGCTTACTTTACAAAATCAACCAATCATCAGACTTTTTTTTCTGAAGTGTTAAAGTGACAAGAGAAAACATTTTCCAAAACAGTTGAACTACCAGATGAATATGTGAATAGCATGTTCGTTTCCTGGTTCGCGCTTATTCTTCTTGGCCAGTCCGAGAACATTTAAGTAAACCTTCGACGATGTACATTGAACGGAACAAATTTGAGACCATATTCATGTAACATGCCGTTAAAAACGATATCATTATCAACGGTTTGCAAGACGAAAACATGATGGTATTTCGATAGAAACAAAGAAAAGAATGCAGAACTGTTATGTAATATCAATTCTCTTATATGGCAGTGAATACTGGACAATCTCCTCATAGATGAAGGGAAAATTGATGGCAACTGAAATATGGTTCGACAGAAGGATGCTAGGAATAATTCCACTCCCAAAGCAAACGAATTGTAAAGTTTCAGAGCAAAAACTGGTTATTTTCAGGGCAATTTAGAAAAAATCTAAGAGCTAATTCCTTCTGCTTCCACCCCTGTGAAACTTCTTACACACACACACACACACACACACACACACACACACACATATATATACGAGGTTTGATCAAAAAGTATTGGGACTGTTGCTACGGTAACGGAGCTAAAGTACATACAGTGAAGCCGCTTGGCGCATACACACTAAGCTATAACGTTCTCGATCATTTCCGTTTTTTATGGCAGTGTTTAGAAGAAAAGTGCGTAGAGTGTGTTCGTCTAACCATACCACAGATGTTCTATCAGTGACCATTGCTTGTACAGCGGTTTTGGCCAACTACAACATGCCTCAGTTCTCTCAACCACCATATTTCCCAGATTTCGTCCCTTACGATATTTTCTTCTTCAAAAATCTAATCCCACTTGAAAGGAACAAGACTTCAAGACGTCGAGGAAATCCAAGAGAATGCGAAGAAGCAGCTGTTCGTTATCCCCACCCGCAAAGGAGTTTCAGGAATGTTTGCATTATTGAAAACGACGCTGGATAAAGTGAGTGGTTTCAAAAAGGAGAAAACTTCAAATGAGATTAAATGTTGAATTGATGTGTTGTAGTTTTCTTCTCATAGCCCTAATCCTGATACTTATTAATACTTATTATTATATATTAACCTCGTATATATATATATATATATATATATATATATATATATATATATATATATATATATATATATATAGGAGGCACAGTAGAGTAATGGATGGCTGCTTGGATTGAGGAATCGGAGAGCCGAATTCGAATTCCAGTCGAATCCATTACACATTTTCATTTACACACTATTAAATAATTATTGTTAAATTATGCTGCCTCTTAAGCGAAAACGTCAACTGTCCGTTTGTCGTTACATTGTATCAAAATTCTGATTCAAATATATCATATGTATCCGTTGAATTTTGAATCTATATTTCATGATATCTTACTTAACATAGAATATTTTGATTGGTTGAACCGGTTATCAACACATCTTGTCTAGCTTCTTTACAGTTCTATATCAACTTTATATTTATCTTTTTCTTTTTTTCCTTTTCTTTGGAGAAGAGACTATATCTTGTGTCTTTCTTCCTTTCTCGCTATTCTTATTTTCTTTTCTTTCTTCTTTTTTCTTTTTTAGAAGAGACTATAACTTTTCTTTCTTTATTTTTCTTTTTTTGTCTATATATCTTGTGTCTTTCTTTTTTCTTTTTAGTAGAGACTATATCTTATGTCTTTCTTTCTTGCTTGCTTTTCTTATTTTCTTTTCTCGTGAGAAAAGAGATTATTTGTAAGTTATATTAAAATTGTCATAACCCTTATTTACTACCGCCTGATAAGATGCGATGATATGCATCGAAACACGAATGCATTTTTGTAGCGGTTTTACATATGTTCGAATGTAATATCGTATGATAAAGCAAATATATATATATATATATATATATATATATATATATATATATATATATATAATTATTTATTTAAAAAATTTATAACATAAACGTCATAAAATCACTACAAAAATAGTCATTTTGTTTCAACACTCCCGGTGTCTTATCAAGTGATGATGTTCAACATCGTCACTTGATAAGACACCGGGAGTGTTGAAACAAAATGGCTATTTTTGTAGTGATTTTATAACATGTTTATGTTATAAATTTTTTAAATAAATAATTATATCTGCTCTACTTTGTATTGAGCACTCTTTTAAGAATAGTAATTGTTGGTTATTGGAATTCATTCCGTATACACCAATTATATACTTGTATATATATATATATATATATATATATATATATATATATATATATATATATATATATATATGCATCAGTAAGTTTTTTAAGATATTAGTGAAAAGAATCATTTATATTTTACAACATTTTTTTTCAGTATAATCACCTTCCTTGTCAATGCATTTAACACAGCGCTTCTCCATTAAATACTTAGATCACATATTATACAAGGAAAATTTTATTTGTGTCAGAATACAGACATATTTCTCCACGCACACACTCATACACATACATGTTTACATTATCATTCTGTCCGTGTATATAAAACTCTGTGCAATGATATGGCAGTAAATAAACCCTATCATCAAATTTTCAATCAAGTCGAAATATACAATCAGTCCAAATCCAGAGCTTTCTCACTCCTTTTGGAGGAAACCCTCCATGATTGCCCAAAAGATTGTAGATTTTTTTTTTTAATTCAAAGTTGTCCTTCTCATAGACCGGTTTCCAACCAAGACTATAGAACTCAGTCTGTGTTGCTATTTAGTCGTAGCTGGAAGGAGAAAAGATAAATTCTTACGTTTCCCGAGGATATTTGCATATAAGTGAATATAACGAACTTGACTGGAATTCGAACTCGGCTTTTCGATTCCTCAATTGGAGCCGCTATTCATTATTCCATTGTGTCTTCAATCAGTATTTACCTTCAAAATTGTTGATCAATGTGAACACACACAGTAGAAAAAAAGGAAATCAATATTTTTCACAAGGAATATTTTCTCTTGTTATTTTCTACCAATTAATACTCTGCGTTAATAGTAATTGTTTTTATTCATTACATAACATTGTCAATAAAGTAGCCATTATTTAAAAGCACCTGTATTGTTAAACTCTATAAATTTGTTTACGATTTCTAAATTGCTAAGATGGAGCTTTCATCAGTACTGGTATTTAAAAATATCTTTATTTAACCATAGAGGGGAGAAAGATTTGTCCCTGATTCGATTGCCTGCAGTTTGGTATGAACTTAAACGAACAGGTTCAGTATACTTCAATCAGTAACTCAAAACCATTCGTTGTACTCGTGATAAGTATGATTCAATCGCAGTGGAAGTTAGCACAAGATTAAACGATGAGCGCCAATAACGCACACACACAACACACGTATATATATATATATATATATATATATATATATATATATATATATATATATGTTTTTCATTTGAGTGAAACATTGATACCATCACCAACTCTAACCGGCATCTGAATTAACACTCACCAACTCATCGCACTGACCTTCATTTGCAGTGTACGCATCGCGACAACCTCAGTGAATGAGACTACAGTATCTACAACTTACATTTATATAGTGAAAGTAAACTAATTCCTTATTCATTATTTTAATGTTGTCTTCTTTTCGACTTGATTACTCTACCACAAATTGTCGACCTCGATAAAGCTCTACCATAAAATTAGTGATCTCGATAAAGCATTAGCTCCAGACATAACATCATTGTCTCACTGGTCAGGCAATAAAACTAGTAACTTTTTAGATGTTGCCCTTGGTAATCTTGGAGAAGTGGAGAGACGACGTTGAAGATGAATTAAGACGGCAACAGAGATCATGATGATAACTCCGAAATAGTTGACATTCTCCCGATTGACTTTTCTTTGATGCACTTGGTTCTATCTATTTTTAAACCGTCTCTTTCTATCACTTTATTCTTCTTTTCTCTTTCTCTCTGTGTTATCCAAATCTTTATAACCAGCCAAGCCAAAGCCGCTAAATATAAAGAAAACACGAATAGAGATTTCTCTGAAGTTCACAGCTAGCGAACCAATCAATGGACATTGTTTTATGATAAGTCGTTTAATATCGTAAGATTTCTATCGTTTATTTGAAAAGAAAGTCTGTATTTCTCCGTTATTATTACCTTACATCGATATCAGCTCCGTAAGCGTTATTGATTTTCATTATATGAAAATAAAATTAATATTTACCGACACGAAAGACAGAGCCAGTGAATGTTTTCGTGTTTACTTTCGTATTTAATATATCATTTTGGCTGTTCGAAAAAATGCATTTGTAAACGTATTCAGATATTATATGGCATCCAATATGATGGTATGGATATCGACACTTGGGTTCAGTTTTTTCAGCTGAATAAATCATTCATTATTCTACAAAGGGGTGATAAAAGTTCCCGAATTGTTTCACTCTCATGTATGTATTCATTAGTAAATAAAACGTGTACTTATTGCTAAAATGTTTACTTATTATTATTATTATTATTATTAATGATTTATTCCTTGATATTGATTGTATTAATTACAAAATCACGATCTCCCAGGAATACCCTGATCGAACATTTTTTGTTTTGTATATATATATATATATATATATATATATATATATATATATATATATATATATATATAGAGAGAGAGAGAGAGAGAGAGAGAGAGAGAGAGAATTAATACAAGTAAAAGGTTTGGTACTTAGCTGATTGATGTTATCTTCAGCATCTCGACTCCAGAGTTTCGTAGACGGATCCTCCGGGAATCACTCCGTCCAATCATCAGGGGATATCAGCAATATATATATATATATATATATATATATATATATATATATATATATATATATATATATTCCTTTTCTTAAGTATAATAGTACTCCGTTTTAAATTCCTTTAAAAGTGATATTTTATATATATATATATATATATATATATATATATATATATATATATATAGCCTTCGAAAATATTGCATTTTTAGCGAAGTAATAAAATACCTTTAAAATGTAGGAAAATTTAAGTGTCTTTTCCAAGAACATAATTCTTATTATTTACAATGACAGTTCTTTCTATTATATTAATTCTCTTATTAATTCTCTTAGTCTTTGATGAAAGAATTTGAGAGCATCATTCTAATAATTCTGAATTGAGCTCTTCCTCACCTTTAAATTTTTCGCTTTTGAGAAAGTGTTTCAGTTATCTGATTAAATCGAATTCTTAAAGTGCTGAACTGGTTGATCTGGAAAAAAATAGTATAATATCCCAACCAATATATTTGATCTTCTCTTGAATTGATTTTAATGAGTGTGGACTTGCATTGTCATTCTTGACACACTTTCTATTGACGAAAGCTGGAAATCTGTTAAGGCGAGCTTCTTTCAACAAAGAATAAAATAATAGGCTTGGGTTTTCTCATTACTATTAATGATGGCACATCAGTTTCAGGACTTTCTGTATAAATTGGTATACAAGCAAACCCTGTGCCTGTGATAGTCTTCAATAAAGGGTGCAACATGTATCACAAATGAAAAAGTAACAAAGAAACAAATGATGAAATTTCAAATTTAATTTTAAAATTATTTTTAATTTAAAAATTTCAATTAAAAAATTGAAATTTAAAAATTTCAGCGTCTCCTCTACTTCATGCGCATGTGTAATCACATCAACGTAACCATAATTTTAGTCCGAAGAAGTCCTAAATGCATTAAGCGAAAAATATTTTCCACTTTTCCTAATATATATATATATATATATATATATATATATATATATTGTGTGTATTTAGGCAGCATCTTTTCATTCATACACGTTTCATTAAATAATATAGACAAGTGTTGTCTATTTTATGTAAATTTTTTTCGTAACATCTGATAAGTTTAATAACATTATCGTTGAACGAAGAAAGAAATTCGCAATAGTGATCCATATTTTTTTTAATACAATCTAAGCTTTCGGCTTACTTAAGCCATTATCAAAGATGTCAATTACAACATATTAAACATAAACAATATACGGACAAGACAGTGATGATAGTCTGTCAATGTTTACATAGATGATTTCTAAACAACGATAAACACGCGCATATAGAAGCGAAAATCGCACCGCATCTCATGACGTCACACATGATCACACGAGAGTGAATTGTAGAAGTATAAAATATGGAAAGCCGTTGGTATAAACCAATGGCTTCTGTTACCAATTATAGACATTTAAGAATATTTGTAGAGATGCCATAATTGATTTTGTTTAGATTGGGTTTCAACTGTTTGATGTATAATGCTTCAAGGATTTTTAGTTTTTGTCTATTATTTTCATGTCGAAGTATAATTGTGTTTTCGACAAGTATTTTACGGAATTGTGTATGCGGGCAGGCATGTTGTTTTAAATGCCTAAAAATGTTAGAGTTTTCATTCAAATGTAGTGTCAAGCGTCGTGAAAGCGAGTTTGTGGTGTGACCAACATAAATATTATTTAATTCGTTGGAGATACACTCTCCCAAAGGGCACTTGAATTTATAAACTATCTTGGCTTTTTGCAAATCGCTAACTGGGGGAGAAGAATTATTGCGAAGAATTAAGTTGGATACACTAGATTTAGTGTAGTATATGATTAATTTAATTTTTTTGCTAAGATCTGTAGTTGATATATTAGAATATACTAAATTTTTTAGTATATTTTCATCTTGTTTATAATTAGTATGCATTTGATTACGATATAAGAGATTAATATGTTTGAGATCAGTAGAAGCAGTATTATGTACAATTTTCTTAGTATTGAGATTTCTAAGAAAACATCTTATTTGTTCATCAACTATATAGTTTGGAAAGCTATTGTTAATAAGTGTCTGTTTTATATTCTTTAGTTCACTATAAAAATTCTGTTTTGTGGATGAATTAGTTTCTGCACGATGTATTAGATTCTTTATAATTGCTATTTTGTAGTAATATTGATTTTACAAGCGTAGCTTAGATGTGGCACAAGGCCGCAAGTATGAGGAACCCAGTGAGGATCGAACTCACTATTCAGCCGTAACTGTTCGAGCAAGACAAGCTTGCTAACCATTACACCGCCTTGGGGTGCCCCTATTTTTGTAGTAATATGGACATTCGCTCTTGTAGTTAAGTGTACATAAATTTATGCTTGTAGGATTTTTGTATGGCGAAATAGTAAATTTGTTATTATTTGTGTTTATCAATATGTCAAGGAAGGGGATTTTATTAGTAGTATTGAGTTCATATGTGAATTTAAGGACAGAATTATTTTGGAAACGTTTTTAGTTAAAAATACAGATGAAATAATTCAACTTCAAAAACGTTTCCAAAATAATTCTGAGCACCGTCTGTGAGAAAAAAAGAGCACCATGACGCAATTCACTCCGCCAAAAATTTGGAAACGACATGCTCTACTGCTTGGCATCTGTACCAGAATCTTAAATATGGGTGAGTGGTGACAGTACAGAATATTCAAAAATAGTTGATTGAGTCTAATGGTGATTACGAAGGTTCGGCAGCTCGGAAAACTCACTTATTGTTCTGATAAGAAAAGAACTCCAGAATTTGTTGGTGAGATCCAGGCCATGATTGAAAACGATCTCTCCAAGTCAATCAGGTCCACAGCCAGGGAGGTAGTGCTGCCCTGGGTCAGAGGATGCTTGCTGGAAAACCCTATATCTGGTAGCGGGACTCTGCACTATGCCACACAAGCAGGAGATTCCAGTCATGACTGTCAGACAATTTCTGCAATCACATTACCTCTTACATCTGGCCACCTAACTCCCCACACTGCAACACCCTTGATTATTATTATATGTGGGGCGCAGTTGAGCGGGAAACCAACAAAACTCCTTGCAACACCAAAGATGAACTGAAGGCAAGAATTATGGCAGCATTCACCAAGTTAAACAAGGAGACCGTTCAGAAGAATTGCAGGAGATTCCGAAGTCGTCTGGGGATACTATATATATATATATATATATATATATATATATATATATATATATATATATATATATATATATTATATATATATATATATGATAAAATGATTATTATGTAAGATAATATTTCAAGGTATTTTTGTGTAATTTTGTTAAATATATCTGTTAAAATAAGATGCCAGTGTTATTTTCATTTTTGTGTAATTTAGACGACAATTTATCCATCGCGCCCTGTTTATATGTGTGCACGTGTGTGTGAGTGTGTGTGCTTGCGTACATGTACGAGAGTACAGGCCTCGATATTAACGCTCAAGGATGATATATAATGTACTAAAATGGGATCTGAATACCGCTGCTACAATTATTTTAGAACCTGTGGACGTATTGATCTGTATATATGATAATTTACTATAATCCAACTAAATTACTTGTACGTTTAATCTTAAGTAAATTGAGGTACATATTCAGTGTGTTCCAATTTTATTGTCCGTCAGTGTAGATAAAACAAATGTTAGATTCTATTTGTCTAAGAATATACGAGGTTGGATCAGTAATCCGTCGCCTGAGACATACTTAATAACCGAAGTTTGATTCGAAAATTTCAGTGTTTAATGTTAGGATCTTTGTGTTTCTTTTTATTAACAACTGAAGCGCATTAACAAAGAAGATTATGTTGAAAAATAAATATTTGTGTAAAATAAATACTGGTTTTCTTCATTTGGCTACGGACTTATTGATGCATCCATGTATAATTGCATATAGACTTTTGTCTGGCTGTATGCTTGCCTGTCCGTATATATGAGTGTGAGTAAATATGAGAATGTGGCCTGGTTCCTTTGTGTATGTGTATGTGTGCGTGTGTGTTCATAAAGACATCTTCTTATCTGATTATACCACCGAAGTTTCCAGCTGTGTTTAATATTTATTGTAAACATCTTTTCTCTGCTTTCTCTGCTTTTCTTTCTCTGCTTTCATGTTATGTGATGATTCACAAGAAGAGCTAATTGCTTTATTTAAGCTAGACATAGATTCATTTCGTTCCTGTTTCATAAAAATAAAATTCTTTAGTGTTTGTTTTACTATCGAACTGTTGTTCCGTCGTATAAGAAGTGGGCGTTTAAACGCGTCTTCAGCTTCTCACACTTGCATTATTATATCATATTTCATAGCCGCATTCTCATTGCATAACTGTGAACGCATGCATGCAACCATCTTTGCATGCATTCATTCACGTATATATGATTTTCATTTGCATGCTATATTCACACTTACCTGCCGCTTCAAATGTGCGCTCAGACGAGAAATTATTCTACACGTAATCTGTTTAAGTTGACGTACAGCTATTAAAGCAAATGATAAAAGAATAATTTTCCAATTATTTTTGTAATTTATTTCGGATGTACTCAATACAACAGCCTCTTATATTTTTGTGTAAGTGGCAATAGCAAGTTCTAGACAAAAGAATAAAACATTTTTTTATTTAATCCCTAAACATTTTTTGATTTTATCCCCAACAAAGTGGCTATTTACTTTAGTTTATATTAGCAGGGATAACCGGTGTTGCTCGGAGTAGGGTAATAATAACTTCAAATATAACAATAGAGGAAAAAATTATTCTTTAATATAATTTATTTTACATGATACAGTTAATGAAAAAAAAAACATTATAGATACACAGTAAAAATCGGCTAGAGTTTCACCGAGAACATGAGACAAATAATAAAAAGCACAATAGGAAAATAACCAAGAAACCACCTGCACAAACAAACTCAGCTTTAACTGCAGAGTATAGAACGAATGCTCCTTTAATGGCAATTGCATGCAAAACAATGTAATATACCAAGCAACTATAAAATCAACAGATAACGAAAAAAAATATACATAGGAGTAATTGAATGACTCTAGAAAATATTCTGATGTACATAACAAAAACAAATGATGTAGTCATATCTGCGTGACAAAGACAGAAATCGCAGCTTTTTCGGAGAGGACTTATTTTCCACCCTACAACCGCTTTCCCACAGACGCAATGTTGCAAGACTGTCGTTATTTCCATAGTCAATGTTCTGAAGAGCATCATTTCTTAGTTATACTAATCAAGACCTCTGCAGGAGAGCTGCCATTCTACATCCACAGGGTTGAATCATCCACATTCTCTTCATATTTCATAAGAAAGAAGTTCCATTCAGACAAGAACTGCTACGTTGTGGAATAAACTCCCATGTGGACGTTTCACCAAACACTACAATTTTAACCTCTTCAGTTTTAGGGTGAACTGATATCTATCCACTATATTCTCATAATATTCACATCGTACTTCCTCATGTCTATAACACTGACTTCATTCAGTAAACCTCTACATTATGTTACAATTTATTCATTTTTTTTTTGATATAAATATTTCCGGTTCTACATACTAACACAAATATTTTTAAAGTAGAATTTCTCCGATCTTCCTTAATAGTGATGTCACTAAAATTTTGAGGATAAATTTACTTTGTATACAAGTATTATTTTTTCTTTTTGCATTTAACCCGGTTTCAATTTCCCACCGAAGTTTCTTGTTAATATCTAGAGAGGTATTTTTTTAATATAAAATTATATATAATTCCTCGAAATTTTGATTAGCGCATATACTTAGTTTTATGCATGCCTTATACCGTATATATATATATATATATATATATATATATATATATATATATATATATATATATATATATATATATATATATATATATATATATATATATATGTGTGTGTGTGTGTGCGTGTGTGTGTGTGTGTGTGTGTGAGAGAAAGAGAGAGAGAGAGTTTCGTTCAAGCAAGAGGAGCATTTTAAAAAATTTTCTACGTTTCGGACCATTTTTCTGGTTTCCGAAGAAAATTTGAACAATAACTTCGGAGAGATTTCAGCTTTCATAAGCCATTATGAGCGAATCTTATTTTTCCGTTGATAGTGTTATATCCATGTGTATGTATTGTGTATTCTTGGGTAGTATTCAGCTGTCATGTCGGGTTTATTTTCAAGTATCATATCTTCACACGTCAGTATGTGGTGTTTTGTCATTATTATTGTTATTATTATTCGTTATGAAATATATGTTATGTTTGGTTATTGTACATTGAATTAGATTTTTATTGATGTCAGATTCTTTGTATTTTTATTTTTATGGTTAAGGTTTCTATTTGTAATTGGTTTTTATAGTTTATTTAGTTTATTTAGTTTAGTATTTTTTGTTATTGATAAGGAGTTGTCGGATTTCTTGTGTGCCGTTATTGCATTGGATGATGATATGGGATTTAATTGGGCTATTATTTGATAGATGACAAGTTAACCGATGTGATAATATACACGATTTTGAATAAGCAACTTGGGATTTTGATCAATACTAGAATTACTTAATTTTTGTGCCAGAATTGATACTATTTTGCTTAAATGGTTCCTTAAATTTTCTACTTGGTTTTAATAAATAAAAAGAAAGCTATTTCAATGTAACTATGCTACTACATTTGACAGAATTCTAGAACAAAGTATGAAATAATATATTCATTTGTTTTTAAGAACCTTAGCCAAGAGCCACCCCAAATCCAAAAATTGCTTAACTGCTACCTGGCGGCAAACTTTTATATATGGAAGGTGTCTGATTTAAAAGAATACGAATGAGTACTAACCCTGTCGCAATATCGCCTCTTCAGTATCATAACAAGAATGTGGTCAATAACCTCAACAGAAATAGCCCCCCCCCCATCAACAAACGATATGGATTTCGCTCCTCTATGTCCACTGCTGATGTCTTAACTGTTATTACGCATAGAATCAGTGAAGCACTTCATAATAAATCAATCACGTGATTGATTACCTTGAATATCTCGAAGGCTTTTAGTGAGGTTTGGCATAGGGAGCTGCTACACAAAACCTCCACTATGGCATTTCAGGGAGAACCATCTCGATTATCAAGTCTTTCCTATCGGGTAGGTTCATGAATGTCTCTGTTAGTGGCTATTCCTCTGTCGCCCATAAGATCAATGCAGGCGTCCTCCAAGGATCCCTCTTCGATCCTACCCTTTTCTTTCTATATATTAACAATCTGCCCAAGGATATTCTCAGATGACGAATATATATATATATATATATATATATATATATATATATATATATATATATATATATATAGACTGACGATACCAAGTTTTATGGGAACACTACCCAAATACTAGCCAGAACATGCCAGTTGATCTCTCTTCTGACCTTGCTTACAGAGCTCAGTGGAGGGGGAACTGGCTTGTAACATTCAATATCTTCAAAACAAAGCTAATAAACAGACCTTGTTTTTTCTCCACTCATGATGAACGGTTGTATTCTTAATGAGGTTACTTGCCTGGAATCTCAATTGGGGCTCAAGTTCACCCCAGATCTCAAGTGGAACATAAATGCGGTTCATAGATAACGTCGCTGGATAATGGTCGGCTCCTTGTACCGCTCCAGTAAATACTTGTCACTTCCTGCCATGCTACTCTTTCCAAGAGACAGATCAGACCAGAAGTTGGCTACTGCTGCCACATCCTCATTTTTCAGCCTCGACCACATTCAAAAGCGTTTGCTCGGATTTGTGGGTGACGAATTTTTTTCCCACCCTACAACCCCTTTCTCGCTGGCGAAACGTTGCTACTTTATCGATATAAACATTGCAGATGTTCAGGCGAGCTAGATTCCTTGGTTCCTCATCTATCTCTTCAGAGCTAGGATCCGCCATAACAGCATCCCCAGAATAAAATACTGACTACTAGTTCGTTTAGTTAAAATAAAGTTTAGAGCAATTCGAAACCCTATTTTCTTGAGTTCTTGAGTTCAAATAAAGTTTGGAGAAAATTCAAAACCCTACTTTTCTAACATTCACTGATGTAAAATCAGTTATTTATTCCAGAATTATTCAAACAATATAATAATTATCCATGTATATTTATTTACATATTTCCTTTACAAAAATTAGTTCCCAGGCAAAATGAACCGTTTAATTAATCACTTCCTTTACTACTACGATTTCTTAGATTGCAGTTTTATTTTTTCAAGCATTTTAAGTGAGACACTCAGATACCTTTGTCTATTAAGTAATTGTCTTGCTTCAAATTGGTCTTGAAATAGGTTTTGTTGTCACTGTCTTTATCGTTCTGTTGTTATTTTTTTTCTTCTGAGAGATATTTCCATTTCTCTGTTATACTAAACACAAAATTTTTAACATAAAAAGATATTGAGCAAAAAAGCGATAATACCAGGAGTAATCAATGAATCATAGATACTATTGAGAGTCTAAAAAATATAAAAGGAACGGATTTATTAAATGATTTATTGGCATCTGTTTCAGTTGTGAATTTTTTTCTCCGTTTTATTGAATCTCAATATTTTGTTTCAAGACATTTATTTCATTGCATCGCACTATTAAAACTTCCTGTCTAATGCTTACCGTAATTTTTCACGGCACGACTACACCGGTCTTTTAAAAATCAATCTGTGTCAAAATGTGTCCATTCACAGTAATGTGGATATTCACTATCGCTTTCGTTAATCTGCGTGTGAGTTGTTTTTTTTTTTTTTTTTTTTTTTGGTAACCTTTTTTCAAAAATGGAATAAATGAATGCGATGACGTTAGATCTTAAATATTTTAATAGTGGCGATAGAAAACAATTTTCTGAGGTAATTCAAAATATCTCTATTCTAAACATGTACATTTTGTGGGTCATACGGTATATGTAAAAGAATTGTTATGCTTATGAATATAATGGATAAAAAGTGTCGATCGACTGATGCATTAAGAATGTGTCTGTGTAAACTTGTTATGGCTGTTTAAAAACATGTAAATCTTTTATTTTTATGTGTGAGAATCACAAGTGATACTGTTAGTGTTGTTTATGTACGTTTACAAGAAATGTTGATCACATAAAGCAAGTTTGCCACTTTGTTTCAATCTTAAGGTAGACAGTGATATAATCAAATAACTAAAACTGAACGAAGCCTATTTTTTAAAGAAAATTCAAACCTTTAAAAAAAAGAAAACAAAGAAAAACAATAAAGTACGTTTCTAGTTTTGTTGTTTATTTTTGGTTCTCGGAAAACTTTATTTTTTTATTCTGATAAAAAAAAATCCGGAAGACTATCATTTCTTGGAAGAGGGAATTGTCATAGTTATGAAATTTTAATCTGCAAATTAATATGCACAGTCACACTTGGTGCTGTCCAAAACTTCGGAGAATTTTAACAGTATGCTTGAACCGAATACAGGAAAAATTGTTACCCTTTGTGGCAGTACATTTTGTGAACCTGTGCACAAATAATAACTTCAAAGATGACAATAGAAATGAAACTATGTCTTCAGGTAATTTTTTTTACATGGTTAAATTCCCTGAAAGTTTAAGCACTCTCTCTTGTATATACCCCATCTCTCTCTCTTTATATATATATATATATATATATATATATATATATATATATATATATATATATATATATATATGGAAAAGGTTATAGTTGTTCCAACGATAGAAAAATGTATATTTTAAAAAAGAGAGTAACCGCAAAACAGTACAGTGTAGTGTGCTTTTAGACCGCACAACTACTTCATGTCTACTATATATATATATATATATATATATATATGGCAACACACTCATTTCCCTTCTGTGCCACCGAAACCTTCGTGATCACATTTTCATCTGGAAAATGCCGTTTTAACAAAAAGTGAATATAATTTATTCGGACGGAGTTGCACTGAATTTACCAGGACTGAGCTATTTCCGTATATTCCTTTTCCTTACTAAATTCATCACTGAAGTAAAGTGCGATACGTAACTCATGAAAAAAAATAAAGATGAAATTAGTTAAAAAGTAATTTCTCTAACGATGCATTTAAAAAGTAAAAAAGTCAACCGTTCGTCCGCTTAATGTGGAACTCGTCTCCTTTCGTTTATGTAGATTTATGATATAAAATGATTTTTCCGTAAATTTCTAATCTAATTTTGTATTTTAATTTTCGCATATTTTTTACTGGAGCCATACACACACACAGGCGCACGCGCGCACACACACACACACACACAAATATAAATATATATATATATATATATATATATAGGATTACTGCAAATATAAAATTTGTCATTTAGCTGATTGATGTCATATTCAGGACCTCTACTCCAGAATTTGGTAGACGAACCTTTGTATAATTGTTCGGTCCACTCGTCAGGAGGTATCAGTAAATGTCTGTTAATTTTCTCGGTTTCGTTATTTTTATCATTAGGTCAAAAAATAATTTATCTGCTTTTTTATTGGTGTTATGTTGATTGTGTGTGTGTGTGCGCGTGCGCATTCGCGCAGGGTGTGTGTATGCTTGTATGTGAGCAAGTATATAGGATGTCATGGTTATTTCTCATGCACACACGCGGACAAACTATATGGAACTATACTTTTAACACACACACTCACACACACACACACGCACACATACATACATATATATATATATATATATATATATATATATATATATATATATATATATATATTATTTAATCCATTTTCCCTTGCCTGTTTAAGACATATGCAACTAGTTTGATAAGTAATGACTTCGTCATCATTTTCCTTTGTAAATACGTGCAAACATCGCTCAACCCTACTTTGGTCAACGCGAAATTCAGTCAATGCGATGGGAAAAGGCGATCAACTCTTGTTTTACGCGTCTAATTATTCAGCTAAATCGACACCTTTCTAAAAATATCTGGAAACCTTCATTCATATATATATATATATATATATATATATATATATATATATATATATATATATCACCACGAACAGCTTAAACACTTAGTTCCAATAAAAGGCGAACTTTAAGAATGTTAAAAAAACTAAATAAAGAAATTATTAAATTTTCCTTTCGCAACAGAATATCGTTGTACCTAAAAATAGCAGCTCATAACAAATATTCAAAAATCTCCTCTGCTTGCTTTTACACATGCATGCTCTCGTTGTATCATTCCCTGGCGGACTATTTCTGATACTTCCACAGAGTCTCGAATGGTTTCTCAGGCCCCCATGACACGTTGACGAAACGTCTCTGCATTACTAATGTCTGTTGTATAAACCAATTATTTTTTAGCTGGCCCCAAAGATAAAAACATCCAAAGTATTGAGGTTGGGGGAACGTGCAGTCCATGGAACCGGTCCTCCCCTACCTATCTATCTTTCATGGTAGATGTCAGCCAGTGACCATATTGCTCATCGAAAAGAAGACCTCGCGAAGTGAGGCGCTTAACCAGTACAGAGTTGATTAGAGCTTCTAGTATTTTTCCAAAAATACTTAGACGGCTAATAGGCCGATAGAACGTTCACAGTTCGTCTGAGTTCTTAAAGACTGGAACTATAAAAGAGGATTTCCAACAAGCTGGGAAGCAAGAAGTAGCAATGCATTTGTTGTAGAGTTTAGCGAGAACAGGAGTCAATTCGGGGGCAGATTTCTTAAGGACTGTTGCAGGGATATCATCAAGTGCACATGCTTTGAGGGGATCCAGTTTAGAGATGATAGCAGAAACCACGAACGGAGTTATATGCATATCACAATAGGAACTCAATTCTAAATCAGGCAAAGATACTTCAGATGAGTGAAGAGTAGAATTTCAAGAGAATTTATGAGCCAGACATTCTGCTTTATCACTGGATATTAACACTTCAAAAAGAGTGAAGAGAGGAGGAAGGCATACTCTTATTTAATACATGTTACAGAGCCGCCGGTAGTCACGAGAGCCAAACTTCTCATAAGCTATATGGTGCCTCATTATATCAAGAAAAACTGAATCTCTTTGAGACACGTTTAAAATTATTACGAGCAAACACAAATTTGGTGTCTGTTGTGATCGGAACTATCATGCTGTAACATCCGGAAGAAATGATTCCTCTGGGCTATAGCGACTGAACAGGCTGGTATGTCCCAAGAAGAAGATTGTAGTTTCACCTGGTATTTCTGAGAAGAAACAAAAGCGTTGATGCCGGATTTAACTCAGGAATAAACCTTTGTGACAAACTTCTTAGTCGGAAGGTTGACAATAATCATTAAATGATATATTTTTACACCGCATAGCCATTGAAGGATTTTATAAATAAACCACTGTACTAATTTCATTGAAGCTGAAATACTGTTTCAATTATATCGCCTGAGAAAGATGATATTGAAAATCAGCATTTAAAATTCATGCATTTCATTGCGGATTATTTCATGAAATGAGTTTTCGTAACAAAAATTTGTATAATTTGTTATGTGGTTCTTAGAAACAAGACTAATTTTTAATCACAATGATTTTGATGTTTCGAGTTCTTGTATCATAAGGATCTTTGGCAACTATTTCTTTCATTTGATTATTGTTGGATAACAGGAGATTCCATGATCCATTACTAGAGAGTTCGATAATCATTTGATGCCCCAAGAAATGTATTTTACTAATATTCTTCAACAAATACATTGTCACGTAATCCATTACTAGTGAATTTGGTCATTATTGATTACCTTACTATTGGAACCTTTGCTTTCGACTAAAAAAAAATAAACCCGAACGTAAACATTGTCTTTATTTTTCCCAAACCGAAAGTTACTTTTCTCATTTAAGTGAAATTAAATAAAGAAAATACTTTTTACAAACACTTAGGATTTAAAAACCGATAGCCATTAGATAATAAATGTTGAAAAGAAGAAGATCGTATTTTTCACCCTATCAAAATATTGGTTGATTTTGTCTAGCGCCATATTAACCTCTATGGGTTGTTTAATGTCGAAATTTACATATTTTGTGCGTAATTTTATGCTTTCAGGGTAGAATTATGTTTTTAGAGATATAGATTGTAAATCATAAAATGTATCGTTGGTAATTTTATTATAAAAAATATTTTTTATATTTTTTTAGTATTGCATTGATTGTCATTTTGATATAAAATCTATTTTTGCTCATTTTGTTATAAAAATGTTCTGTTGATTTTGTTGGGGAGCCACTACTTGCCCATAGCTGGGACCCTAACAGGTGCTACCACTCCGGGTCAGATTAAACCTGTGAACAACAACAATTAAGTGGTCCCATTAAAAGACAGTTGAGTGTTGTTTGGAAATCTGTCTGGAGTTGCTCTAGACCTATATTCGTCAATGAATACGAAGATATACCAAGGATCAATCAGCAATCACTATCCCCAGTAGTGATAATGATGTATGCGTTTAACAGATTTACTGACGTGTACACTCTCTATTCTTTCTACTCCACACATACACATTTCATCTGCTGCAAAGCGGCGATACAAATATTCACTAATACCGAAGCTTTCACCCCAACAAAATACATCAACATTACCATAAACCTTTAGTGAAAACTCGCTATTCGAAAACAAACTTCTTCAATATCATACACTTCTTCATATGTCACTCTTCTTCATTTCAGCACGATGTACGTGAAGTAATAAATATCTCGTTATTACCACTTTCTTCTTCTTATTTCTACTACTTCATAAGCTAAGTACATTATTCATTTATTGCTGCCCAGTAACGAATTCCACTAATTAGCCTAACACCACAAAAATTGAATGAACATCTACATAACATAGAACAAATCAGCCTGTTACGGCCGTATCTTATCTGATAAACCTGATGACGTGCTCCACCAATGGGTTAGCGCGATTCAGTGACCCGTGACTTGCATACTCTCCGAAATAGTAAACAATACATTCAACTAACAAAAACCAATTCCACCCGATGACCTGACCTGAGTCCACGACATAGTGACTTCAAATCGATTTGACCTCTATAGAAGTTCCAATCTGCATAAATGTCAACTCTCTACTATGTCACCCTTGTGACAGTTTCGCCTACCCAGTACGCCAAGTAGGGTGGGGTGAGAAGTCTATCTCGATAATTGTACAAAGACCGAAGAACTAACTACCAGCTTGATAAAGACGTTGTGTTGTATATTGCATCCGTGGATATATTCATTATTGGAGATCAATGCCAAACTTGGAAAGCTATGTTAATATCAACAGTGAGTTTGTTGAAGTCACACGTCATTTATACTCTATTGGACGCCTATCATATTACGGATTAGTCACCAGGGAATCTTCACAACACACTGATCGTTGCTAATATTTTTTGTTCAATGGGTCATAAAGAAATATGATACATGCTGTTTGCATCCGAGAATATGCCCTGGCTTGTGGCATCTGCTCATCCACTAATATGGATTTCATATGGAAATGTTCTACATTAATTCCACACCACACGTGGTCAAAGTAGCACAGAAAAGAACTGCAGCATGTGAGACATACTGTTTCACTTAAAGCTTCACTGGCTAAAAATCTTTAGAATACTGTTTTCTTATGGAAGGAGAATCACGACTCAATGATTAGCCTCCTATTAAAATCAAATTTACACATTGTGTATTATAAAAATCATTACATTACTTCTGTTCTTTGACGTACGTCGATGTCAGTTACACAAAAAATGTAAAATATTAATAAATAAATAAAATGAAAATAAACCTATCATGTAAAAAAATGAAATAAATAAATAAATAAAAATAAAATAAAACATGAAATGGAAAGACTTTAATTAGCTGAGATTTTAAAATCAGGATTCCGAAATGAGGCTCTCCCTTTTTACACTTCGTGCCTTTGCTGGGATCGAACGTCAGTGTATGATTCCGTTAACCTGTATCCGTATATGAAATTAAGATGAAAATAAATGACTACATACTATACTCTTACCGTACCGTACCTTCAACTAGACCACAGCACCCATCTCATCTACTTGTTTATTATAACTCGGAGCGAAAGGAAAAAAAAAACTGTTTTTCCGCTGTAATAAAGAAAATTTACTGTTGTGTTTGTGGATTCTGAACACACTATGAGTTTGAGAATTACTTTATACCTGCCACATCATACTTATTATAAAACCCAGGTTGTGTGTGTGTGTGTTTATATATTGGATCGGATTTCCTACATTTTCAACCGATTTCAACAAAACTACACAGGACTACGTAAAATTACCTTGCGATGGTTCTGACAGCGCCAAAAAATTGGAAAAACATAATTGTTTTTGCACGAAATCAATTTGAAAACACGATTAAGATTTAAGAGGCATCGCTAGAATGAAAGGGGGACAACTCATATCGAGTTATACTTATAAAACCCAGGTTGTTTGTGTGTGCGTGTGTTCGTTTATATATGGGATCGGATTTCCTACATTTTTCAACCGATTTCAACAAAACTTCACTTTTTTTTTGGCAGGTAGTGTTTCTTATTATCTTGCACACTTTTTTCTTTATTTTTACATTCAGAATACTTTAAAAATTCCATTTACAAGACAATTGTTTATAATAAAATTCTATTCAATCGGTAGACTCATAACGATTGAAAACAATGTTTGGGTTTGACCAATTCGTAAAAAAAAACAAAAAAAAAACTAATTAAGACATGCGTGTCCGTCAACCTTAAACAATAATCTTTGTCAATTTTATTTTTCAGTCTTTATGATGGTCGATACTTGATCTATCTCTTACTGTTACATCCCCGGGCAACGTCGGGATCTACTGCTAGTATTTAATAATTTAGTAACAGAACTCCAGCCACTACACACCAACACATTACTGACTTCTGGGAGCCTCAACATATTCTAATGATTAGCGAACTAGTTTCATTGACTATGACAACTGAGTAGTTAGTTCGATCTTCTCCAGATACTTCATATTTTTGATCTTGTGCCAAATCCAGCCAAGCTTACTAAAATACAAATCACTGCTAACTGCTAATTTTCCAAAATTACTTAATTCTTTATTAGTGTATAAGAAGGTGTCTCGTGTATTATAGGTACGTCGTACCTGAAAATAGTTAATCAGAAGGCTTTTTGAGAGAGAGAGAGAGAGAGAGAGAGAGAGAGATATTTTTTACCTAGATATATTTTGATTTAAAATATCCGTAGTTGTTCGCCCATCAAGCATTACCTGTCTTTTTCATTTCTTTATTATCTGCAGTGGTTTCCTTTATACCCTGTTTCACTTTCCGACCCAGAAATGAATAACTCATAAGTTTTATGCCCCGAATTGCATGAGTAGTGATGTTGCCAATTCGGATCTGCTAAACTGCGAAACGATGAAATTCCTCGACTAAATATAGGAAGAAAAATTATTGAGATTGTTAAGATATACGGTAGGAAGTTAGCATTTGGTACCGCCACGGATTTTCTAAAAATATCGAAAAACACATTTTGAATGTCTTTGAACTTAAATTACGGTTCTATTTGAAATATAATGATCTAAAGCTAATCCGAATGAAAAGAAAAAATAATTTCTGTGTATAAATAAACTTTTGAGTCATTTTTTAAAACATTGGTACGTTTTTTCGTCACCCATCGACTCATCGCACCCCCATTGTATACAAAAATTGTAAACAACAAATTTAAAATTCTCTTTAAAATCCAATATTTCCTCTAAAGATGTTTCGAAGTCTATTTGTAAATTTAAGGTTTGATTAATTGGATCTTCTACAAGTAATGTATAACTTTTACTTAAAATAGGATGAAAATAACGTTTTATTTACGCTAGCCTGTGAGGTCAAAGAACACAACAGAAAACTGTAATTTTACCGCTGTCCGAAAAAACGCGGATAAAAAGTAAAAACCAAAGCCTAAAGAAGTACGAAAGACCAGCAGTGCAATCAATACAATCAAAAATTTATTATTTATGCGTAGAATGAAATTTTCTTTAACCTTATATAACCAATAGTTTATGAATATTTTTATTTTATACGTTTTTATTAAACTTAGTATAATGAATAATTTTATTTTTTATACGGTCTGAACAGGAGTTATGAAATTAGATTAATATCATAATCAGTCAGTTAAGTGTCATACGTTATACACGCTTGGGCGATTATGTCCCTTTTGATTCATGACTGACGAGGCATATTTTCTTTCAGTAGGTTGCCGTTTCTTTCTGCGGTAGACTGGCTACCAACCCAGTCTGTCTTGCTATTCAACCCATAGCTGGGAGGAGAAGGGATTGGTTCATAACTTTCCCAAGGGTAGTTGCGTATAAGTGAATGTAACTGGAATTCGATCTCTCGGATTTCTCATTCTGAGCCGGTATCCATTACACCACAACGCGCATCCGACTATCATGTTACTCCTCCGATATTGAGTAGTAGTCAGTCAAAGTGAGATATCAGAGTTATTTTCTTTTCTTTTTTTTTTTTTATCTCCATATCTTAAATAATCTAACAGTTTCTAAAAGAAAAAAACAAAATAAAATTCTTTTAAAAAGACATTAAAATTTACATTTTTTAAATCTTTTTTAAAAAATTTTTTAAACATATTTTATTTAATAAAATAAACTATTGCGAGGAATAGCAACTGGATTAATTGAAACATTGCACTGAAAAATTACAAGCAATATTTCTGAAATAAATATTAAGTTTAAATTTATTTTCCTGTCGAATTTGAAAGAAAATAACGTATCCAAAAACAGAATTATTTTTGAGTGTTACTGAATTGTATTTTGTAAGATGCGGGCCGAATTTTCGTATGTTCACACTCGATATTGCATAATTTTTTACTTATATAATATCTTCATAGATTTCTTTTTGTATAACTTAAAAATTTGGACGACCCGCCACCAAAATAAATAAATAAATGAAAAAAGTACGCACGCCATATCGAAAAGTGAGTGGTGAAACATACCCAAAATTAAATATTTCCACAAAGTTTTTGAATAAGATATTAATTCACTAATGAATAAGACATGAAAGTTTCCTTTGAACCGGATAATTCCTTGATTTTGGCATATACTTTAAAACAGTTGGTGTCGATTTTTTGCTTTCATTGCTGAAAAAGTATTCATTTTGGTGGTACCTAGTTTGTTTGTCACATTACCTTTATTACAGTCTATTGCTATAATTGTAATTGTTATTACTGATTATTGTTGTTAATTTCTTATGCTTACTTTACAAATTAATATATGTAGAGTTAAAACACACAGTATAATATAGAGTTCAGTATTACACACCGTTTCACACATCAGTAGGGCTGTCTTGGAACGTATATGCGGATAAAGAGGACTATTATTTCAGTTTAATTTTTGTTTGCTTTCTTTTATACATTATAGTTATAGTTTTCTATTAAATTGACTTCTTTCATTTTTCAGTTTTACCTTACCTTTTTTTTTTAAACCTCTTAAACATGGCGGTCTGGACAGTGTTTAATAGTGGGGTTGGAGGGGAGCGTTTGTTCCGAATGTCAAGGTTTCCGTGTAATTTGAGAACAGAACACTTACAAATTATGCATTAAAGCAATCAAACTTGTGCTTGTAAAAATTGCTGTCTGAATTTGTAGACGGAAACCTAACCACTCACAATCACTTATTCCTTGCTCAGCGAACAGAAATCAATGATTATAGAAAACGGAAAGTAATCGATTTTCGGATTGTCAGCTTCTCTACAACCACAACCAAACGTTCTAAATATGCAGTTCGTTGTTTTTTAATTAATCATTACACTCCAAATAAAATAATAAAAAACATTAAGATGCAAATGACTACTGAGAATGAAAGGGACAGAGGACAATAAAAGAACAGTATCCAAGGAGACGACGATTGACATTAGGTTTAAATTTTTCAAGATCGTTGTTGACAGGAATGCAAGAATCCGGGAGAGAGTTCTACAATCGAGTAGCGTAAAACAAGAAACTATTAGCATGGAACTTATGGTTTCAAGTAGCAATTTCAACAGTGAAATTATGAGACCTACCTGCCAATCTAGTACTGCGCTTAAATTCATGAAGTCGAGGAACTAAAGAGGAAAACTCATCAGAACAATTACCATGAAAATATCCAGGTTTTTTAAACGGACGTAGAGATTTTTTTTTTTTTTAAATTTCTTTTTATCGTAAGTTTCACCCTGTGCAAGGCCGGAGATCACTAGAGGTAGAGCGTTACGTTAGGGGTTAGTTTATATGGATAGGAGGGAAAGATTGTAGTGATCAGGGAAAACACCCTCTTGGGAGTCTATTACATATTCGCGGGAAGAAGTTGTTTGAGTGGAACTTCTCGCCGGAGGAAATGAGGGTGGTTTGTTACTATGTAAATGGCATGACGGGTTGTAGCCGTAAAGGTCAGACCTGGTGGAACCAGGAGATGCAGTTCGTCCGAGCACTTTCCATAGTAGTAGCGATAGAGCAGTGAGAGATTCGCTACATCTCGCCTGTGTCAGAGAGGTTAGAGTGTGGAAAATAATTCTTCTCCAACAAGGACTCAGAGACGCTTTAGAACTATATCAAGTCCGGAAAGTGAGGTTTGGTCAGCTCCACTTTCAGCCTGATCTGCCTCTTTTAAAACTAGAGGATAGCACGAGGAGTCAGGTACTTACTGGAGCGGTACAAGGGAATATTTTTACCTACATCTTTACCGATGGATCGTATATAGGAATTCAACTTGAGGTCGCTGTGAGTTTGAGGCCCAATATCCTCTCATGGTACGATGCCTCCTCGAGGGGACATCCGTTCATCGTGACTGGCGGTAGTTTAGGGTCTGGTCGGCGGTGATTGAATGTAACCAGTTTGGTATTAGAGACATTGAATGTAACCAGCCAGTTTTTTCCACACTGGGAAGATAGTGTTAGGTCGGAAAAGAGGTCAACTGCCAATCTCTGATCGTCAAAACTTTTAGATGTGCGCCCGTATAGCATAGACCTTTACAAATTATCGGAGTATATTCTTAGATAGATGTAAATCAGAAAAAGGATTTGTCCGAGAAGTGTCTCCTTTTGGACGCCGGCATTAACCGCTAGAGCCTCGGAGGATTGGTCGTTAGTAACTACTCTCCCGTTGGAAGAGTTTTATAATAGAGAAAACCCTTCCAGTAATTCCATAGCTGGAGAGCTTGTGTAGCAAAAACCTTATTGCCACACCTTTTTGAAGGCCTTCGAGATATCTAATTCAATGGTCCTTGAGGTTTGTGTGTCGTCAAGGGCCTCACTAATTCTGTGTGTATTGATAGAAAGTCATCAGTGGATTGGGTTGATCGAAACCCATACTGCTCGTCGCACAAGAGGTTGTTCTTATCCAGGTGATCGACGACCTTCTTGTTGATTAAGGCTTATCCCTTATTTCCTGTTTAGGATTGAGTTTCCGGTTCCTTCTGAAGTTTTCTCATTTTCTTTCACTCCTAGTAAAAACTTGCGTCTTAGGGGCATTATCGCCTTGCTTATTTAAAGTGATTAAAAAATATATAGAAAAGATAAAGGGAACCTAGGTTACGGCGGTGGAAAAGTAACTGAAGCTGATCTGCCGGGTCAAGACCGATGACGTTGCCGATTCTTAATATATTTACTTACTGGAGAAAGGAGTGTGTACTGATTTTGCCTAATGTTTTCACAAATCAATATGAGTTGAAACGGACCTCCTGATATTTATTTGAATGTAACGTAAATAAGGTAAATTGAGATAAGATGACATTGAAAGTGAACTAATTTAATGACAACTTTCAGCTGAATTTCAATCTTGTCGTTTGAGATCAGATCAATTAATGAAATTGTTAATCCCTCTTAAAATTTATGAATCCGGCCTTGAATGCTTTTACTTCCTTTACTGGCCACCCGCAACATTTATACTAATATCACCATATATATATATATATATATATATATATATATATATATATATATATATATATATCACTGTTAGATTGGCTGACCTTTTAGATCTTGCTCTCGCTTTTTGAAGATGATTCATCAAGCAGATTGAAAATTGCCGAGTCCACTAAAACACGTTGATCTCCATTCTACCCGCTCCAAAGCTAAGCGCTCAAGGGTGTTATGTGGTATATTGACTGCTGACAAGTTGCTTTACAGCTTGTCTTTGTATCTTAGCCATGGGCGTCCTACATTCCTGTAGCCCTGATCTAACTGGCTGTACATTAGGATCTTGGATATCCTGTCATCAGACATTCTCAAGACATGACCAGTCCAACAGTGATCTCATCTCACAATCCTCATACCTGCTCCATATATGGCCTCCTTTGTAAATCACTAGCGGGTCTTAAATGCCACTTAAGATTATCGCACAAACTTTCATAACTGAATCAATAAGCAGTCAGATCCTCATACGTCGAAACCGACAGGAGAGTCCATTATATATATATATATATATATATATATATATATAGAGAGAGAGAGAGAGGGGGGAAATGTATGACAAAGTGGGAAAAAGTCTTCTTGTTTCGCTCCTTAGGACTTCATTAGATTAAATTTGTTGCGTTGTTGCGACTAAACATGCGCACGAATAAGAGATGGTAGGAATTGTAAGTTTTAATTTTTTTGTTTTAAACTTAAACTTACTACCATCACAGGTAAACTGCGTAAAAAGTTTGTCACATAGCTCATTGACGTTACCTTCAGCATCCTGACTCCAGAGTTTCGTAGACGGACGCTCCGGGAATTACTCCGCCCACTCGTCAGCGGATATCAGCAATTGACTGCTTATACTTCTCGATTTTTCTTTTTTATATGCACTTTTGATTGGTGTACGTTTTTTTTCCCATAGTGGGCGTGGGCGTATATGTGCGTGCGTGTGTGCGCCCATATGCATCCGTCTTTGCGTATGTAAGTACGTGTAGAAGATCGTAGTTATATATATTGTTTTAGAGGTTGCGCTGATGAATTTTAGGTTAAGGTTGGATAAAATTATTTCCGATAGTTCCTCTAATGGAGTTGGTAGGTAGAATTATTTGCTTACTTTTGTTATGGCTGTTGGGATCATTGTTATTATTTGTGGATTTTTAATCTGAGAATTTTGTAGTCTTTGTACTTGTCATTGTACAACAAATAATTCGGTTATTGCAGGATTTTGAAGGTATTTTCAGTATATTTCTCTTCTTTGGGAAGGAATTGGGGGCTACAGATTCTAAGAGCTCTTGAATAAAATCTTGTGATCATTCAAGATTTTATTATATTGTGATGGGAGTAGAAGTGTATAAGATTATTATTATTTGCTGATTTTCGATAGTCCTTTAGTTATATATCATTATATGTGCGTACTAACATGGCGTCGAGATAAGGCAAAGTTTATTTTGATTCCGTTTGGTAGGTGAAATCGATTGTATGTTTTATCCTGTTTAATTTAACGCCATGGTTTGATCGTGATGTATTGGGTAGGTATATTAATACGGCTTTGTCAAAGTATTGGAAATATGTTAAGTCTTTTGGGAGAATACGCTGAAAAGGGCCGAATTCTAAAAAATGGAAGTGTTATGCCAGTACTCCGCTGAGTTTAGCAAGTTCCACAACTTTTTCCGGGAATTTCAACACAGTTCTAGAAATCAATCTACAATGGTATAAAGAAATGCATTTTTATTTTATTATTTTCCACCGTTTTTGAGAATACCATTTTACCTACCCTTCAATATGTATTTTCAGTGACGCAGATGCTATCCCTTTAAAAAGTAACGCTCTAAATGTTTCATTTTATGAGCGAATTCATACTATAAACTTACTACTAAATTTTGTTATGTTCTAGTAAACTCGTATTATTATCGTGTGGTTGTATATTCGCATCAACGCACATATTGTATAGAGTGAACCGATTAGCTGTGTTACTTTCACACGCAAAATCGTGATAGAAAACAATCGGCACCGAAAGCCAGGCCGGATTGCCGTTCAACTTGCAATATATCTTATAATTGAAGATGTTAGCTGAAACTCTCAATTTCATGTAGACTACATGGAAAGTGCCATTTTGTCTATTTGTTTAAGGTAATTAGATCTGCCTCAAGTTTCCAAACGGCATCCGCCTGTAATTACAGTGTCTTGACTATTGATTTTTAAATATCTCACCTTATACGAGACGGTCGGCTTTGTGCCAGCATATAATTTGTCGTCGTCTTCTCACCCAGCTACCCAAACGGCCGGGGCCGAGAGTGTTTCGCAGGAACTGTTTAGCAGTGGGTCGGATTTCCAGACAGACGGCCTCTGGAAAATCTTTGAGAATGTTCCGGTTTTAGATGACACTGCTATTTTTTATTCGATTGATCGAAGAAGAAAAAATGTTTTCCCCTTCATTTTGTATTCTGTTTGTTCCAACTTTGTTCTTTAGGCGTACATGTGTATTTTCAGAGAGGCTGATTGTATCAAGAGACACAAAAGTATTAATCAGAATTTGGTTGCTTTGTACTAATTATTTAAATGTTCTTTAAGCGAACCGCAAACAAATATTTAAATGTTATTAAGCATGTTTCTTGTATAAAACCTGTATTTTCCCCCTTTATTTTAAAAGTGAAACTATACTTATTTGATTACGAAGCATTGCATTATTTTATCAGCTAGGTCTCTGGCCATTACCCAACCCAAACCTCATAGAACTCGTACATACGATCCATTGCTAAAGATACAAGAAAAATGGTCGGTTCCCTGTACCGCTCTGGTAAGTTCCTCCTCTTTACAAGAGCCTTATCAGGCCTAAAATGGAGTTCTGTAGTAAGATTTGAGCAGGAGCTGTCCTGTCCTCACTTTCCAGTTTCGGTAGTGTCCAAAAGTGTCTCCGCGTCCTTATGGTTGACAAATTATTTTCCACCTTGTAACCCCTCTCTTACAGACGAAGTGTTGGAACCCTATCACTGCTCTATCGCTATTTCCATAGAAAGTGCTCAGACGAACTACATTCCTTAGTTCCACCAGTTCTAACTTTCACGGCTAGGACCCGCCATATTATGCGCATTGTTGCGAACTACCCTCATTCCCTTTGTATTCAGTTGGTTAGAAGTAAGTTGCACTTGAGCAGCTTCTTCCCGCGAACCACTGCTATGTGGAACCGACTCACAACAGGATGTTTTCCCGATTACTACAATCTTAACCGATCAACGCTAGGTTTAAACATTATCTTCCCCACATATCCGCATAAACAGTGCCTATTACTCTGTAACGCTCTACCTCGAGTGGCTCCCGGGCCTTGGACAGGGTGAACCACACCGCAAAAAATCATTTTACTGTTGAAATTGCTAATATGTTTTATTTTAATAGTTTCCCCTCTCGTACTTCTCGCATATCGAATTTTCTTCTATATTCTTGCTTTACCGTCAACTTACAATCTACAAAATTTAAATGCAATGTCAGTCGTCATCTTCTGTCTCCTTGAATCCTATTATTTTTATTATCCTTTTTCCTCGGTAATGTTTTCTTAGTTTCTTTCACTCTATTGTTTTTTTATTCTCAGTAATCCCTTGCGTCTTAGTGTCTTTATTGCCTTATCTGGGGTGTAATGATTAAAAATAATTTGGAAGTGTTATAACAGATGATGGAAAATATGACAAAGAAGTCGCATTGGAACAGCGAAAGATGCAATCCGGAAACTTAGCAAAATATTAAGAAACGGGAAGATTTCGTTGGAAACAAAGAAAAGAGGGCCTAACGTAATGTAATATTAGTCCTCCTATATGCTAGTGAATGCTTGACAACTTCCGCACGGAGGAAGAGTAGGCTTGCAGCAACATAGATTTGGTTCTACAGAAGGACACTGAGAATACCGTGGACGGAACATGTTAGCAACGAAGAAGTTTTAAGGAAAATGGGAAGAAGAGTGACAGTTTTACTTAGGGTCGGGAAAAAATTGAAAGAGCGCTTAGAAAATTTGATACTCAAAGGATATATTGAAGACCTGTAAATGGATGGTAGAACATGAAGGGGTATAGGGGGCAAACATTACTTAGTGTAACAAAATTGTGGAGAGCCATGATCGTGCACATCCTAGATGGATACAGCACATAAAAGAAGAAGATACTTATTCAGTTGAATATATTGGTGGAATGGAATTATATTAGGTGAATAAGTATATGAATTCTTCTTCCAAGTGTCATGTTCCTTCAGGACGTGAGCGACAATGAATCACCAAAATTTCCTGTTCTTTGTAGCACTTTGTAATTTTTTTGCTCTCTCTTCTAATTCATGTTCTGACAACAATTAGATAAGTTCGTTAGATAGGTTATAAGCTGTTTTGCTCTGCGCCACTTGCCTTCAATATGTCCTGTGAGTGTCAAATTTTCTAAGCCCTCTTTCATTTTTTTCCCTTTTCCTCATTATGTGCCCTAGAAATTTCAAATGTCTCGCTCTGATGTTAAGTCATTATGTCAATTTTGTTTGCTTTTTCTCTAAAATTTTGTCGTTACCGATATGTTCAGTTTATGGTATTCTCAGCATCCTTCTGTAGAACCACATTTCAGAAATTATAATGTTTATTTAAAATATTTTGAACCAAGCATAACTTAGCTTCTGCGCCGAAAAGATGTAATTTGAAAATAAAACAAAGCAGGTCATAAACTTTCGCCTCACTTGACAGGTGATGAATGACATATTGACGGATTCCGTAAGGATAATTTGTTCTACGGAAGGAGAAAAGTGAAATAATTTACATTTAAGTGAACAAATTATTTACCTCGTTATTATTAAGGAAGACTTTCAGAGCTTTAATTTTTTTTTCTTTTTGTACTTAGCTTTCACCTTTACGTTTACGATGCTTTGTGGAAAATATATTATAAAGAAATTAAAATAAGACTGTTAAGAGTGAGATTAAATTTCATATTTCATAAGAAAGGTATCTAATTCATTTATAGGTACCTTTCTTATGAAATTTTATCAGAAGTGTACATAAAATACTATAATTTTATGTACATTTGTTACATTTTACTGTGTTATTTGTATTTCCATTCATTTTATTATTAATTTTGATATTTTATTTATGGAAAAATGTCATAAATGTCTTGGTGAAGACCACACTTCTTAGAACCTTGTGGATTGGCGATACAGAATCACAAACAGAGAACTGTACCAAATAACAGAAACCACATCACTTGAGAACTTTCAAAAGCAGCAACAACTAAAATGAATAGGACATGTAACGCGAAGAGAAAATAATAACATAAGCAATATGTTGATATTCAACACTAATTCAAATAAAAGGTTAAGGTGGAACCACTATCTATACTGGAAAGAGTCATAATATCTACTGGACGTGAGTTTGTTATTTTCCCGAAAAATTGTTTTAAGAGAAAGATTTTATAAATTTAAACCGATAGTAGTATACGATGTTAAGTTAAATAATGTCAGATTACGATTACATAGTTAATGTAATAACATCTTATCCTGAATATTAGTCTTTAATTAAAAAAGGGAGCTTTTTTCTAATTCTTTTTAAATATGTTTTTCAATGTAGTTCTGATGATGAATGCTAAGAATGCCATAAACTGCACACAGCAACGAGATAATCATTAGAGAAATGGGGGCACTAAGAAAATGTATACTGACAATAAGAAAGAGACAGTTGAAATTTCTGGAACACATAATAAGGAAAGGAGGCCTGACACTAAGACATATTGAAAGTTAGAGAAGCAGGGAAAATAACGAGTAACTTGCTTAACGAATTTGCATGAGTAGATTACAGAACAGGGACAAAGAATAATGGTAATGGGCCAAAAATTACTTAGACCAACAAAAGGCAGGAAGTTATGGAGAGCCAAGATCACCCGCTTCCTGAAGGATTTGACATATAAAAAAAGAATATTTGTTTTGACTAATTTCGGTTTCCAGTCGGTATATTGCGCATCGGAAAAAAAAACGGATTGCCTTTTGTCTGTAATTAAAGTAAACGCTACTGACAGAATAGATCTATTATGTGATTGTTTGATTGATTTGTTGATTTTTTTACTGTTTATCAACCCTTAATTTTGGATTGTAAATATAATTCTTTGGGGCGGTGGGGGGGGGAGTAAATATTGCATTAATAATCTTTTGAGAATAACGATGATTTTTCCAGATACAAGTCCTACTATTTAACCTATGACTGGGCGGGGAAAGAGTTGGATTCATGCCTTTCAAAAGGGTATCTGCGCGTAAGTGAATGTAATGAACTTTACTGGTATTCGGACTCGGCTCTCTCATTTCTCATTCTGAGTCGTTATCCATTACACCACCAGCACATCCTGTATAATGTGAATGCATTGCTAATGATTTTATCATTAAAGAACATAGTAAATAATTTTACTGTAAAAATGCCTCGTCGGTGTTCAGGAATTAATGTTATGTTAAAGTTACTGAAAGAATAGAGCTATTATATATATAAATTGCTCACCTTCCAAAAAGTATATAAGTAATTATTCCAGTTTCTATGAAAAGTAAATATCTACAACAACCAGTGTGCTTCATGGCTGCAATAGTTACTTATTTCCCCCGTGGTGTTAATTGTCGATGTTCAAACACTGATAAAATGTCAGGATTTTTATGGTAATTTTCAAGGCAGGGGAGATTTTTTTTTTTTACATTTAGATCGGAAACTGTTTCAATAAACACAACCACTTTAACAATTACTATCAGAAATGTATAAAGTACTGAACATACCAAATGTTTATACCCAAGAACTGGTATTCTTAAATTACAATCAGGTGCAGTGTTTGCCAAATACAGCCAAACGCAAAGGAATCGTACCTATGAAAAAGTTTTTTTTTTTTAGAAAAAATAATTTCAAATATATTTACACATCTAAAAACTGAGTTGAATATAGTAAATCGGATATTCTAAATAGTTTTAGATGTTTTGTAGATTATATAAAGTTATCCTCTAGTATTTCGCAATTGTCCATTGTTTTTAAATGACATATACCTGGATGACGCTATTAGATAGGATGACACCAAAATTATATCCTGGCTGGTAATAAAGTCGCGGGAAAAAATCATAGAAAAAGTCACAATTTGGTTTGGCAAGTGACATGTTTGATACACATGAACCCATTTTAGCAGACTTTTTTTAAACCACGTTTATTACTGTCATTAATGTCTATGGCAGGAGCTGTAAACACAATTTTTCATTAAAAAATATTTTTCTCTAGATCCAAGTATTGTTAATTCACCGACTGGTGACTTTGTTTATATTTAGGTTGACAGGATGATGAAGGTATCTTTTCAAATTATCGCGGGTTTCTAATTCCGTTCTCCTGATTGGTGGAAAATGATCTAAAGGAAAAGTTCCCAGAACATTCAATTTTTACTGACTTGAGCCAGGCAGCGTCGCCATAAACAGGCTCATCATCAAAGTTCATCAAGAAAAGGCCATCTGAACACCTCATTGATTATTAAAGTCTTCGCTCTTAGGTAGTAGTAATAAGGGATATAGGGTTGCAGTTTCTGCACGTACATTTTTATGATATTAATTATTTATATAATTTTTGAAAAAGAAATCCGACAACAGTTTGTGTTTAAGTGCAAAGCGATAGAAGATGTCTACCTGAGATAGCCGGTCATTTTTATTGCATTAAACGCATGATTCAATAACACACTAAAGATTTGTATTACTTTAAAAATAAAGAGAAAAGTACTGAAAGTTATTTACACTATTTACATTGTTTGGACTGTTGTCCTCATCTTTATTGTCATAATCACGACGTTTCGGTCGTTGTACCCTCCAGCCTTCTTCAGGTGGTATACATTAGAATTTCGAACCGAACCCTTTATTTCGACCACCGAGGTAGATTGTTTTAGTTCTGCGTGCCATGTCTTTTTTGGATATCTCAGTTTCAGTTATTTCCATTAAGTAATTCAACTCTACGAGTTTTTGTTCACCTCTGCTGTGGCCAGGTATTGAACTCACAACTCTTTGGGTCAAGTCACTGGATTACTTCAACCAACGTTTTTATCGACTGGGCTATGTGTCCTTGAGGATTGTCCAGTCACAGGATTATTTCAACCAACACTTTTATCCACTGGCTCAGGTGTCCTTGGGGATGGATAAAATTTCCTTAAAAATGGTATCTTATGATAGTGAAAATAGCGTTGTCACTATCGAATTCCCGATGATAAAATGCCATACTGAATACTGATTTCAAGGCAGTTACGCTCTTCCAACTTTGGAGATTAGCACAACACCGTCTTTCTAATTTCTATTTCTTTCTATTTGGTCTCTCCAGGCTAAACTAAGATTAGATTTTAATACTAAACAAATATACTAAATACATAGGAAGTACTAAGACTTTAGCTCTAACCTCATTTGAAGGTTATCTTCTTTGAAATCAGCACTCAAGCCTAATTTGATTACTGGCATCTGAGGTAAACTTGCTGTCGTTGTACCTTAATAAGGAGGACAAATGCAGCATTTTCTTTCTTTCTTTACTCTTTCTGAACGAGATATTCCAGTAGATTTTCTAACTCAATATTATATTTCATTAATCTAATATCAAAGAATTTATTCTTTGTTTTTAATATATCCGGTCTTCACCTGGTGTATATCGATTTGAGTAGCCTACAGGGAATTCGGAACTGCACACTTTGTTTAATCGACGAGGGTAGTCTGTTCTCGTTTCACTGTCCATGTCTAGGGATATCTCGTCTAGTTCTTATTTTTGGTAATTATTTTAGTTATTGCTCACCCGTTTCTACCGAGTCCAAGTACACACTTTCCGGTCCAGGGATTAAACTATTCAAATCCACGAAACAACGCTTTGATACACTATGCTATTGTCCTACAAGACAATAGCATACTAGATTACCCAGATCGCTATACACCTAATAAGCGATAACAGTAAGAAGGATGAGGACAATAGTCCGAATATAAATACTGTAATTAATGATAGTCCGAATATAAACAGCGTAAAGGATGATAACACCGCATCCCAGAAATTCAGACGGAAACACAAATTTGCCTGAGCAGGCATCTGCAATAGGGATTTGGTAGCCGCCGTAGCAGACAGGAGGAAGCAAGTATCTGGCTATTATTATTCATAAGTAATATTCTGAGGTTGAAGAGAATAAATATCAGAATATTAAAACAATCAAATTTATTTTTTAATTATGCCCATCGCCAGAGTGCCTTGATTGGATAGGGACGGCATTTAAATCGTGTGACACGAATAACTACTTGCACCCTAAAATTAGTTCACATAATTTTCACAGTAGGTGCCAAATTATTTTCGGGAGTGGGCCAGCCCACCCACTGGTGACGGACCTGTTCTTAATTTAATATTAATTGCCTATGTCTTTGGAAGTTATATCCTGTTTTATAAGGAATTTTATTTGCACCATTTTCTTAACTGTGTTATTTATTTTACTATTTTTCTTAATCTAAAAAGACTGTATCAGCGAGAGTATATAACGCTAAAAGACGAGCATTATTATTATTATTATTATTATTATTATTATTATTATTATTATTATTATTATTACGTCAACTCAAAATGACTAACAGCATCAGATTGGTGAGTTACCATAACCTTATGAACACGTTAACATACTGTCATGTAACAGAGGCATTCCGGAAAAGTCTTCGGAAATTATCAATAGGAGACAGCTCTTGTGCTGAGGACTCGTTCATTTTTGTCCGACACGTTCTGAATGCGCAGGCTTAACACGCCATTTCAAGCAGCTTGTGCACAAAGTGCTAAGAAAGTCATGTTTTTTGTTGCACCAAAAGAGGCTGACATTCACCGGTGACAGATTGAAAGAAAATGAATGAGACGGCGAATGAGAAGTATTGTTATTTATATCACGAGCACCATTATAAAGTAAAAAAAAAAAAAAAAAAATTATCATTGGAGTGAATTCGAACGTGTTGGACCGCCACACACTACAATCCGCCATCGTCCTTCTTCTATGACTCGCAGAGATGTCAGTAGAATGTGCGTCAGATGCCAGAATTTAATTTTCGATTTCACTTACTAGCTTAGAATCAGATATGATTGTCTGGGCAAATTCCAAGAAAGAACTAGCGTGAGATACCCACTTTCTCTCACATTTCAGTATTTGTTATATTCATGTGTTTGCAAATTAGCAAAATATCTATGATGCTACATATTCGCAACACGCACGGACACAGTATATATAAACAGAGTATATTGTTTAAAATTTGCTATTTTCATGGGAAACCGTGGGCAAGGGATAAAACATATTTAGATATTGAGCCTATTTGTAGATAAGTTAATCTCAAAGATAATATTTATTACATATTTTAGGTTACATACACGCACACGCGCGCGCACTCACACACACACACACACACACACACACACACATATATATATATATATATATATATATATGTATATGTAGGTATATTCCTTACCGATAGCGCAACGCTGAGTTTTCAATTTTTTGAGTTTTGAGTCAGTTTTCAATCAGCACATGAGGATTGCGTCGTGCATGAAAATCAAGATTTGTAGTACCTGTGAGGAAAAAATGTATATTTATAAGTAATATAAATTATAGCCCCGTTATTATACAACGAGCACTATTTTATTAGCACCAACACAATATGTGCAATATTATATATATATATATATATATATATATATATATATATATATATATATATATAGTACATAGATTTATTCAACCACAAATGTGCCATAGATAACATATTTATAAACTCCGTTTAAAAATTCGCAATCGATACATTAATGGTATAGAAAAACGGGTTGAAATGTCGCCCTTTCGGAATATGCATATAGGTAAAAAGTTTCAGTCATGTGTGAAACGAAATCATCCTAAGAACTTTTGATCCAATACAATTATATATATATATATATATATATATATATATATATATATATATATATATTGTAGGGATTAGACCCACTTGGTCTACCAAGACACTTGTTAGGTGGCACTGTTTCAGAACTATAAAAGGACAAAGATAATCTTCCTCTTTCTTTTTTCATTCTAGTATGCACTAGGTGGGAAAACTTGTTCAATTTTCCCATCAAAGGGACATATTCATTCGGTTTCCTGCATGCACTTACTGAAACACATACTAGCCCTAGCCCTAGCCCTAGCCCTAGCCCTTTTCTTACTCGTTTCAATTGTGTAAACACTAGTATATGTTTCTCTTGTTAGTTATTCATTAGTTATATAAAAATACATGGAAATATCTCCTTATTGAAATGTATTTCTTTTCTCCTTTACCCTCTACAAATGATGTCAACCCTTCATTTATACATGAAAATTTTAGTTGCCATTGCTTTTAGTTTACCTAGAAGTAATGACCGCGACAATATATATTCATTCAACAACTTAAATTTAACTACACAAAGTCACAGTTCAAAAGAACACGTCTACTGTACACGTGGTGAAAAGAAAGCAAAGCATGTAATCAGATCATCTGGTTTACGTATACATTATGATATCGTAGCATTGCCTATGAAAGCAGAAACAAGAGCACCAAAGGTATGTGAGAAAACGATTTTGATCGGATCCTTCTGCTGAATTTTGCGGTCGGAAGTGGTCACACAATCTGAAGGAAAAGGAGCATAAGCCATAGTCCAAACACTTCCTCTCTTTCCAAACATCTTTTTAGAATAAATTAAAAGCATACAATCACAATGACACAATTCTAAGCTTTAATCTATCCACATCTTACCAATAGGCGAAGGTCACAAATTCGTCAATCAAACATTTATATTGCATAATATATGCGAGCATATTCCACACAATGAAGCATATTGGCATTACAACTATCCTAATACAAGTTTTAATTTAACTTTTCTAATGTTTGAGGTGCAGGGGGCGTAACAGTTATCGTCACGGAAAGTGGAATCGGCGAGCCGAGTTCAAATTCTCACTTAGTCTGTCGCGTTCACTTTCGCTTAAATGCCCTTGGGAAAAGCATGCATTTATCTCTTCTCTACCAGCTATGGGTAAAATAGTACGATATACTGGACTCTCTAACCTTGGATAGTGCCCAGGCTATGAGGAGGAAAACTGAATTTCAAGCCGAGGAGAAGGCAACGAAAATCCACTCCACTATTTTTCCCGAGTCTTAGTAGACTCGGGAAAAATAGTGGAGTGGATTTTCGTAAATAATAAAGAAAAAGAATTCGAAGAGCCATGGCCACTTACGTCCTAAGGTTGTATGCGTTGATATATATATATAGAAATCAATAAGAAAAAAAAATTTATAACCAAGAAAATATTACAAGAACTAGTCTGAATAAATTACATCGGTACTTTTTTATTTTTTGTGAGATTATCAAGTCATGCAGTTAATATTATTGTTACTTAAGCTTTGATAGATTTATTTATGATTAGTTGCAAAGAAATAAAATGAATGACAGAAAATTTGGAAGTCTGTTCGCTCTTGGAAATGTTTTTATCAATAATTCCACGGTCCAATGAAAAAAAAGGAAAAATACTTTATTAACTTCTATTGTCGTTGCAGCATTGAAAATATTGGGAATTGATGACGTACATTGGAAGCTATTATTACTTCTTATATGATTTACGATCATTTGGTTGATATCATGAAAATCAAACTCACACAATGTTTCCTATAAAAAAAAAAAAAAAACAATGAATGAATCGAGCTCATAAAAAGCAGGTGGAATTTGTACAGTCGTCTGAAACTTGTTTTCTGCGTACGCAGCTGCTATAAAGAAATTAAAGTGTTCCTGTTATTCAAAGTGCAAATCTATAATTTTCTGCGACAGTGATATAAACTTAACCAGGACTTCTATCGGTAAATCTTTGACACGAGGATAAATTCTTCCCGCTTCTATTCATCGAAATTAACGAATTTAATTGGTTTTAGTTAATTGAGTTAGTATCATTATTAAGATACCAAGTTTAAGTCTGTGACTATTATTTAATTGTTTGGGGGCAAATATAATAGGATCTGCTTATAACAACAACAATGAGGTTTAGCATGGGAGTTATTTCCACACTGCGTTCTTTTTTGGCTGGTATAGTGTGGCGTAATTGTTAGCATCATTGAAAACATCTAACTGTGTTCACTTCGTAGTAATATCATTGATAAAGTTATGAATCTATTTCTCCTATCGCCAGATTTCTTGAAATGGTCTCATCATTGGTATACCACAATGCTTAATGGACAATAACATGGTTAAATGATCACTAGTAAAACTACTCTACTGTAATTATCTTAGCTATCGAGGTAGTAGAAAAAAGTTTCCTCCATTGTCAACACTGTGCTTTATGGATGTGACTATGCATCAAATTTTGCTTAATTATATTCATAACTTTGCTTCGCGGACAAAGATTCAGAAAGCCATTTCACATCAGTATTAAGCGAGCTGATGACTGATGATGCCTGACAGACAAGTTCTGCGACAGCGACTGCATTTAAAGTTCTGGTAAGTGGAAGTAAGTCCAGTTTTACAGCTATGCCTCTTTTCCTAAACTCTGGTTTAGTGATTTTCTTTGGAAAAGAAGATCGCATCATATAGTTTTCCATATAAATAAATAATTTCAGTATTCTAGATTGTTGTTTAATTTTACTTCTTCAGAGTCACTTTGAACAAAGAATTTGAAAAAAAAAATGGTCAAATTTTTAAGGAGAGGTCATTTGGTTTTCTTTTCTTATCCGTGAAATATATAGTCATCTTTAAAATAGATTTCGCTTTCACATTTCGGATCAAAGCTACACCCCTTCACTAAGAATAAAAAAAAAATAGAACGTTTTTCTTCTTCAAATCCCACCTTAAAGAGTTTCAACGAATCCTTTTGGTTATCTTGATCAGAGAACTGTTTCCCTAGAAAATTTCCAGTTGGATTTTAAACCATTAAAGTATTATATGGGGAAAAGATGAATAGATTAAGAAAAAAAAAAAAAAAAAGAAACAAAAAAAAACAAAACAGATAAAATAAAAGTTTTGCATTTATTTCTGAGCTGTTAATATTTGAAACGCTTTCAAATTTTCAAGAAATGACATTTGTATTTTTCTCCGTTAAGAAAAAGTCATTTTACTTCAAGTCTCGATGTTTTAAACACATTTACCCAAAAAACAAAATACACATTTACATTTAAACAGATGTAAGCTTTTTGATATAATTCGCCTGAAATATATATATATATTTTTCATTTTTATGAAATACCGTCTTTCAAAAAATTCCTAAATCATTTCTACTTCTTTTATGTCCCATGTTCCTTCAGGGTATTGGCGGCCATGTTTCTCCACAATTTCCTGTCCTTTGTATCTCTTAATGACTTTTGTCTTTTTGTCATCTCTCCCAAACTCTACTCCGCTATCCATTCGCTCAAGCTCGCCAGGTAGGATGTGCGTTGCTTTCCCCTGGCCCACTTACCTTCAATTTGTCTTCCGAGTATCAAATTTTCCAAACCTTCTTTCCTCATTATGTGTCCCGGAAATTTTAACTCTTTCTTCCTGATGTTAAGTATATGTTCTTTTTGTTGCTTTTGTCTCTAGGACTTCGTCGTTGCTCACATGTTTGGTCCATGATATTCTCAGCATCCTTCTGTAGAACCATATTTTTGTTTTTTCAAGTCTCTTCTTCATCATCTGTGAGGAGTTTATCCAGCATTCGTTGCCATATAGGAGGACTGATACTTCATGATAGTTCAGTACTTTTTTCTTTGTTTCTAACAATATATTTTCTGTTTCTCAATACTTTGCCCAGGTTTTGGAAGACATCTTTCCTTATCCCAATGCACCTTCGGATTTTAGTGTCTTACTTTCTGTCCTCTGTTAATACGCATTCCCAGACATCTAAATTGTTGCACCTGTTTGATTTCAGTATCTCCAATCTGTAATTTGCAAGTTGGGCTGCCTCTTTGTTAACAACTATGCAATCAGTCTCCTTGCAATTGATGTTTAGTCCTTTCTTATTGCTTTCCTTCACTGCCTTCTGTAGGAGTTCTTGTAGTTTTATCTGTCTCATCTGTATATCTTATGATATTAATGTCTACTTACCAAGGTTCTATATAGACTTGTCTAATTAGACCAGACGGACTGACATATACTCTTTTAAAAGCTTTGTCTTAAATGCTATGTCACTGAAAATATTACATATATCATGCACTCATTTATATACTTTATGCATAATTGTAGCAAAGTTGCTGTGTTAGAATTAAATCGCTGGGAAAAATAAACTTGTTTGACATTTAATGAACTGAACAACATGTGAAGCTTGCCACAAATCGCTACAGGGTCAGGCGATGTTCGGAATCGTCCATTCACAGTGTTGTCTCTACACGTCATAAATTCTGATTTTCTGCAGTTGTATTTCGCATCTATAGACAGTTGATATTCATTCAAATAGTTTTAACTGGAGTTTGATAGCAATTTGAGCTGAAATATGTTCGCATTTCAGATCAAATGATTTCAGATAAATGCGACGTTTTTGCGTATCAAGTTATTATCGCATGCATAAATTGAATTTGAAAGTCTGGATCATAAATCTTCCTTCGAGTAATTTCTAATGAAAGAGAAAGAAAAAAATGAATGAAAAGTAAAAGAAATTGTCCAAGAAATCACTTAAATAAGAAAAGGAAAAAAAAGAAATGCAAGAAAGAAAAAGAAGAAATCAATAATTAAAAAAAAAAAACACAAAAGAAAAGAAAAGAAAAAAAAGATAGATAAAGAAAGGAAGAAGAAAATGGAACAAGAATTAAATAAAATGACAGAAAGAAAGAAAGGGAAAACGAAGAGACAGAAAGAAAATAACAATCGATTAATAATAGTGAAGCAGATTATTACAGCAACTGCGTCAGTGTTCAATAATGGGTTTCACATTTTACAATAAGTGCCCACCTTCCTTCATCATTGATCTACTTTATCCATTTCTACACAGTACCTTCATATGCCTGTAAAATCTACAATGAAAAAGTGCTGTAAATATCGACAAAAGAGAAATGATTTTTGAACGAACAAAAAAACAAAAATCATTGATATCGAATACTCTTTATTTCGAAAACGACACAACCCTTTGCTTTGATCATTAAATATATATCAATGCATATCTGAATACGGGTACAATAGCTAGACAAATGGAATATATTATTTTTTTAATTTGAAATATTACAGAAACTTTATTTTCATAATTGTTACGTAAAAACAAAAAGTATTATAAAAGCCATTTATTGATTATGAGTTCCTGTTTAACTACTGTGCAGTTCCAATGCCAAATTAGTGGCCATTTAGGAACGGTGGAGTAATAGGAGCAGTTAAAATAGAAACCTAAATTGTGATATGAACTACGGCCGTTTATATATACAGTGGTGGAAATAAGTATAAGACACACCAGGAAATTGTTAATAATTTTCTTATTACTGCACAAATTCCTCTGAAAATTTGTGTGTGGTACCTAGATTCGATAGGTATTAGTATACATATTCAATTTTATAACAACTTTCCACTAAAAAAGTTATTAAGAAAAATACGTTTTCAAGTGTGGAAATAAGCATAAGACAGTTTTAAAAATTTGTATTTAACAGCAAAATTGTACAAAATTCAATATTTACATTTATTCCCTTTCAATTGTAATATTTCAACACACCTGTTTTGCATTGGATCAATAAGTTTTCTGAGAGTTTCAGATGGAATTTCATTCCAATACTGTTTAATGCAAGATTTTACAGTTTCTCTATCTTCAAATTGGTGTTTATTTTTGTATACTTTTCTTGACAAAATTCCCCACAAATTTTCTATTGGGGTTAAATCTGGAGACTTAGTGGGCCAGTCCAAAACGTCAATATTTTTTGGTTTAAACCAGTCTTTCGTGAGCTTAGGAGTGTGTATGTTTGCGCTGTCCTGTTGAAAAAATGGCATTATTGATGTTTAGACGTTTCATAAATGGAACAAAACTTTTTTTTCCCAACACATTGATATATCGAGCAGAGTTTTGTTTCCCTTCTATCACTACTAAATCAGTCTTTCCAGACACAGAAAAAGCTCCCCAAGCCATAACAGATCCTCCTCCCAATGGTATTTTTGAAAACAGCTGCTTCTCCTTTCTTAAATCAGGGCCAAAAACACTGGTAGCCGTCGGGCCCAAAACACTGGTAGCCGTCGGGCCCAACCAAATTAAACTTTTTCTCATCAGAAAACACCATGGTTTCCCATTTCTCCTTTGTCCATGTTACTTTTTTCTTTACTCAATCTACGCGCATCTTGTGTTTAGCAGTTAAAGCAGGGACTGTCTTCCTGTTTCGATACACGAGATTTGACGATTCATGGAGAAGTTGACGAACTCTTCTTGGAGTGATGGGTAAATTCTGAGATTTTTGCAGATCTCTTGAGCTTGATTGTCCTTCAGAAGCTTCTCGAAAAAGTCGACGTCTGGCTGCATTTGTAATTTTAGGTGGAGGACCTGGACGTTTTCTGGTGTCATACGATTTAGATAATTTCTCACAACTGTTCGGGACCTCGACAGTTCTCTGGCAATGAAACTTATAGATTATCCTTTCAGTTTATAGGCAGAAATTTACCCTTTTTCCATTTTCACTAAACGGGGAGTTCCTAGGCATTTTGCAGAAAATGTATTCAATTATGAAATGTTTAAATAGGACTCACGTGGCTTAAAATCATGATAAAAGTCTTTTTATAATCTGTGCTTGCACTTCCTTTGGCATTCTGAAGTAAACCAGATATGCAAATTTTCAAAACTGTCTTATAATTATTTCCACCTCCGAAAACAATATTTTTTTTGTGGAAAGTTGTTATAAAATCGAATAATATACTAATACCCATCGGATCAAGGTACCACACAAATTTTCAGAGGGATTTGTGCAGTAATAAGAAAATTATTAACAATTTCATGGCATGACTTATACTTATTTCCACCACTGTAGAGTTTGTATATAGCACATCGAACATATTGGTAAGAAAAACACTCGGTTCCAAATGTCTTTCGTATTCCTTATGAACAATGAGCAAGAAGAAAAATAACTTGTATTCGAATTCCCGAGACACACACGCCATTATTTGTTGAGATTCGGTGATTTTCTTATCAATTAAGAAATTTAATTTTACACGAAGCGCAGTTTTTAATTTACTATTAATAATTGCCATTACTACATGTTTTTTATAAGTGTAAAAATCTTTGTTGCCTGAATTTGTGAAGCTTAAAATATGAACAAGGTGGGGTCCTGTTCGGGGTTTATTGAAAATAAGTGCTTGTGATATTCACATAAGAAAAGCTTGGGAGTACACTGGTTGAAACGCAATGATTGAAACAACACAGATGAGGATAATAGTCCGAATAATTAAATAAAATAATCCTCAACTTAATGTATTGCGTTCAGTACAGTCTGAAACACGGAATTAAAACTGTGGAAAATATATTGTAAAACAGACATCCCGAAATATTTATTTACAAGGAGACTGCAATAACAACATCGATAGAGCAAGATTCGAGCTACAAAACTATTTTTCCAATAGTCACCACCACAGGTTATACATTTTTACTAGCGATAAACGAGAAACTTGCATGCTGCGCACTGACTGAGCGACTCAGTTTTTTTTTACCTCATCGAAGATGGGGTCATTGTTAGGAAAATGCTGTCTACATCGTCTATCTTCCATTGGGCTGAACAGTTAAAATTCGGAAGGCTCCATATCAAATGATATTTTGCGTGTGGTAGGGCAGTCTAACAAAAAATGTGATCCATGGTTTCTAAACTGTTGTGGAACCTAGCATGATTGCATTGCAAACAAATGTTGGTATTCTTCTCTGGTATGAATCTGGAAATTCGCGACTTCAGATTAGTCAAACTCGCAATGTAACAGTCAGTTTTGATGGTTAGTCCAAGTTTCAGAATATCCAGGAAGATCACACCTTTTCTATCCCAAAATAGTGCCCTCAACTTTGCCTGTAGATGGCTGCAATTTGTATTTTTTGCTTTGATGGGAAAATCGGACGTTATCATTACAGACGTTCGTTTTGATTCCAGTTTGTAGTGAGGAAATCGCGTCTAGTCATCGGTGATGATATATTCCATGAAACTGTCACTTTCGTCGTTCAACATCTCTTGACAAACATGCATTCCGTGTCTCTTTTCTCGTGGGAACATGCGTGGGACCAACCCAGCCCAAATGATATCCAAAGGTTACTAATATCGTTTCCAAAGCATTAAAGCTGACACTCAACTCATTACACAGTTTTCTGGTTACAATCCGCTGGTTCTTGAGAAGGAGCTTATCGTGACTATCTTCTTTTTTTTTTTTTTAGGTCGGCAGCTGTGCAAGGTCACTCGGGACATGACTTGTGACTCATCGCTGTCATCGCCTTTGAAATGCGTTGCCCATCACTTATCTGTACTTACACTACTCTTCTCAGTAAGCGTTCAGCGAGCGTGATGAATATCAGTTGGTGCAATTTTCCACATGGTCAAAAAATACACATCTGCTTCATACGTACTTTAATATCAGACGCCATTTTTTCAGACTGATACTTAGCTATTTACAATTAGTCAAACATTTATAGATTACTGGCGAGAAAGCTCAACCGAAGCTTCGACTCACAACATCAACTTCTGACGTCGTGGCCCAAAATAAATTAGGAAGCATTACTTTCAGAACTACGTTCGTACTTAGAAAATACCTAGTTGTTTCAAAACAATTTTTCTCCTAAAGATAAAGGATTTTGTTTGAATGAACTTTTCAGCATTTCAAGAAAAGTTTGTATCCAAATCTAAAACCGGTGTTAATACTAAAACTTATATAAAGACCAATTATTATTATTATGATACTTGTAAAATCTATCATATCCACAACATAAATATCAACTAAAAATACCATGTTTGAAAAAAAAATTGATTACGGCCAGGATATAAAATTTCTCGGATTTACCTCATAATGAGCAAGTCAATGTGTAAGATCCATTGAAACGGTCCAAGAGATATAATACTGGATTATCAGTAATCCATATAACTTTGAACGCAATCCCATCAATCAATCCATAGATTTCAAGTCTCTTGAAGCTTTCCCATACTACGCAGTACATGTCCCCTTCGCGGTCATGCCCCAAGCTTTGTTTTATCATTTTCTTTTTTAGCAATTTAGATTTCTTTTCATCTCCTACATGCGCCACTTCAATTTCTTTAATAATGTGCGGGCGTGACGTCAGTTTTGTTCCACAAAAAATCCCGATCGTGTCTTGACTTCGATAGAATTAATGCGAAACAGATCAACTGTATTTTAGCTTTTTACAAAGAGAACAATTAAAAGAAAAGGCTGACTTAAAAGAAACAATATATATTTATGTAGAGAACTTATAAAAAGAGCATTTGATATGCATGCGTATGTGTGTGTGTGTGTGCTTGTGTACGTGTGTGTTACGTATAACGCATCACTTATCCGGTAACGTAGTGCGTACACTATGTAATATGCAGGTAGTGTAACTGCTATCGGACAGCCGACTTCAAACTGATACCTAGTTTGTTGCGTTCACTTTCGCACAGCTATGGGTTACATTAAAACGGAGACTAGGCTCTTTAGTATTGGTGGCAGCTAGCCATAAGAAAAAGAAAACTGAGGATAAAGCAACTGAGATCACTCCACTATTTTCCCAAGAAGTTATAGAAATTCAGGGATATGCTCTTTGGAAAGGCATTAAATCCACTTTCTCTCTCTCTCTCTTTTCAGCTTTGGATTAAATAGCAGGATAGACTAGGCTCTCTAGCCTTGTGTAGTAACCAGGCTATGAGGAATAAAACTCTTAATTCAAAATTGTCAAAAAGACAAAGGGAATCCAGGAAACCACCCCACTATATTTCCTAGGAATTCATAGCAACTCCAGAGTTTTATAGGAGCACCTGTCCGTCCGTGTTATATCAGCAATTTACTGCTTATTATTTTTTATTATTTGTGTGTGCGCGCGTGTGGCTACGCGCCCGTCTCTTCTGCGGTGTGTGTTCGCTTGCGTGCGTCTATCTGCGCGGGTGTGCGTACGTGTAGGGAGCCGTGATTATTTTGCCCTTTTTTCTTCGTATTTTTTTCATTTTACACTCGATCATTTAGCCTTCTTTCCCTCATGTTTTTCATTTTTGATGATTTTGTCTGGGTTTGTTCCAACTCTAGACATGTGACTGGTTTTTATTTATGAGCATTGTAGTTTTTTTTTACTAGGGTAATTTCTATTTCGTTTTTTACATTTTTTACATAAATGATTTAATTGATATTTATGTTTAAATGCTAATTATATATATATATATATATATATATATATATATATATATATATATATATATATATATATGATACTAATGATATTAATTCTTAAATGGTAAATACTTATATATACACACATGCACGTATATACGTATATACAGTCTCACACACTTATACATACATGCACACATATACATATATTTATATATCTTCACTGGGCTATTATTTCTTTTTTTTAATTTGGTTTTATGGTATCATAAGTATTGCAGGAGGTTAAATTTATGGTTAAATTTTAGTATTGTTAGAATTAATGTGCACATGTCTGTATTTATAAGCTCATGTATACGCACAGAGGCATATCTATTCACCCGCGTATATAGGTATAGTATAAGTATGCGTCCCTATGTGCATATAAACGTACATATGCGGGCACATGTACACTTATGTCTGTGCTTTGTTATTAATAAACTAGTGCATAAATAGTGAAGTTAAGTATTTTTTAAATGTTTCAAAAGTCTATGTCACATTCTAATAACTCTACAAATGGTAGCATGATTGAACTGGTACGATTTAAAAGAAATTGTCAAGTTTTCTTCTGTTAATTTTAATTTAATTAACCCTCGTCATGAATTGTACACAGAAATGACAAAGAGGTTGGAAAAAGACGGATTTGATTACGGCTTGTTTTTAGCGATGGCAAGGTTAACAAGCATAAAACACATATGTGTGGAACTGAGAACCCTCATGTAACTTTTGAGCATATGCGAGATTCCCCTAAGGTAAACGTATTTTGTGCCATCTCAAAGAAACGTGTGTATGGACCGTTCTTTTTGAAGAAGGAACAGTCAATGGTGAAGCGTACCTTGCCATGCTTCAAAACTGATTGATAGAAAAATTGCACGAAGGGGAGACTGCAGACTTCATTTCTCAACAGGATGGTGCATCACCTCAGTGGTGTCAAAGTTGACAGTATCTGAACACCACTCTGCCGGACAGATGAGTTGGACGTTCCGGATAAATTGATCGCGTGTTGCTACGATAGCCACCTAGGTCTCCGGACCTCACGCCATGTGACTTCTTCCTCTGCGAGTATGTGTGCACGTACGTTCTCTTCACAGAGATGTGGGTGATCTGAAGACTCATATAACTGAAGCATTGGCAACCATCGATAACGCTATACTTGGTCTTGTTCGGCAATTATGTGTGTTGTGCAAACCGCTCACACTGAACACCTGTAAGAACCTGTATAGTAACGTGGAGATATTAGCTTTCAAGAAATGTAAATTGTTTTGATAATTTCCCATTTGATTTTGGTGAGGATATTGTTTTCTTTTTGGCTCCATGTGTATTTTGATAGGGTTATATTGATTGTGTATTTTTTCTTTCGAATAACATTTTGTGGTTATAATATCTTTCTTTAAAAGTTTTTTCTGTGGCCCCTATGTAAATTCTTTCGTCTGTGTTAATATCATTAGTTACGATAGCTTTATATATTATGTTATTGGTTAAACATTTATTGTTAAGTAAGCAATTTTCTTTGTTTCTGCAGTTACATTTAATGGTGGTATTTTGCTGCATGTTATTGTTATTTTTGTTGCAATACTTATTGGTTTTGCTGAGTATTTTTTTTATTGTGTTTAGCTATTTTCTCTATGTTGTTTATGCAGCTGTAATTAATTTTGATAGTATTTTTGTTGATAATTTTTTTTATAATTTGCTGCATTTAGGAAGTGTTTGTCAATTAGTTTTAAGAATATTTTCCTTATTTCTGCTTTTATTCTATTGATGTGGGGGAGTGGATCAAATTATGTTTCTTTTTATGTTATTTTTGTTAGAATTGTTTTCGTTTTTGTATTCTAGTTTGTTTGAATATCCGCTCTTTCTTAGGTCTGATTCATATATTTTTTATTTTCATTGTATATTTTTAGGTTACTAGAATTTGTTGAAATTCTTTTATTTATAGATATAAGTATATATTTAAATACCTTAAGCGGTGGTCAGAATTTTTGTTAATGTATGTTGGGTTGTTCAGTTTTCTGTAGGGTCTGTAGGTTCCGTTGTTTAAGTTGAATTTTACATGTAAGAAATTTACTATTTTTGGATTTGATTTTATAACTATTGAAAATCTTAGGGTTTTTATTAGTTCTTTAACGGACAGTTTATTTAAATTTTCGCCCCCTCTCCCTACAGATTTTTTTTTGTTTTTACGTAGTTCTGCCGTTGCAGTTTCTTTGAATTAATAGACCGTCGTCCATGTATAGACCTATATCTTTTTTTCTTAATAATATGTGTTAATTTACTGATTATGTATATTCTTATATCTATGTATATCTATACACTATCATACCTACCCATTGGTACGTCAAGGTTATTATTATTATTATTAATATTATTTTGGCCATATTTGTATTGATCTTCGGTCGTGTTTAATTATATTTTATGTCGTCATTGGGAATATTGATCTGTTGTTTTGCTAAGTTTAATGCATAACTGGGTAGAAATCCTTTATGCCTAATTGTGTGAAGGAGCAGTTTTCTTTATCACTAATCTTATTAAACCAATTGACTGATGCTGTAGTATTTTCCTTTGGTTTATGTTTATTATGCTTCTTAGTTTTGTGTATATTTTTTCTGATATTCGTTTGCTTATTTTCCCAATATTGCTTTTTGTTGGGTTTAGTAATCTGCATGTTGGTTTGGTCATGAAGTTATCCTTATGCTCTTTTAATTTAATAAATCGTTTTACTTTTGCTACTTGTTTTATCCTATTGTCTAATTTTAGTTTAGTGGCCATGTTTTTAGCTTCTTTGTTTATACCACTTTCTGTTTCGTTATTAGTGGTTTTGTAAAATTTAGTGACTTCTTTGTCAACTAGTTTATTGTAATTGTTGATTTATAGATTATCCTAGATTTATCAGGTTTTATAAATAGTTTTTTGAGTTGTTTATCATTTTTTAAATCTTTTTTCAAGTCTTTTTTTTGGAAATTATTGTTGAATTTTCTTATTTCCAAATTAGTGATTACGTTTGTTAAGTCATTTTCAAAAGCAATTATGTCGTTTTGTTGTGGCGGGCATTTCATTACTGGAAATCTAAATTTGTTAATATTATTGATATTATCAGTGTTGTTGTGATTGCCACCATTGTCATTGTCTTTGTTGAGGATATATATATATATATATATATATATATATATATATATATATATATGTATGTATGTATATATATATGTATGTGTGTGTGTGTGTGTGACATGTCAATAAAAGGAAACTAACCACAGAAAGTCAGTTACTGAATAATATATTTTGAAAGATCAAAGTTGCTATCAATATTCTACTTAATCAATACGTGCTAACATGCAGGTGCCAGCATCATAATGACTTGATCGTATGCAACAGGTATGAGTACTCTTGCCTGTTCACAGCCCTGCATTTACTTCCTTCCAAATATTGATAGTAATGGTTGTATCGTATATTTGATTTGTTATATTTTAAGTATGAATGAATTACAATAAGCAAGATTAGTTTCCAAGCGTGATGTTCTAAGCGAAAGGCGAAAGGAAGTAATTGGCTGTGTGTTTATTTCAATTTCACCTTTCAAAATCACAGGCAAATGCACGCACCCTAATTTTTATTCAGAGAAACGTTTATTTCAAGCAACCTTCAACGTATTTATTTATCGATTTATTCGTTTTGTATAACTTCATCACCTCCTTTAAATGCACCGCAAATGCAAAATCGAAATTCACGTATATTGACTCAGAGAAATAAGACGAAGAGCATTATTTCGTAAAATATTTGTTGCCTTGTCTTTTTTCAAAAAAAAAAAAAAATCTCCCTCTTGTTTATTTTATAACAGAATGAAAATATAATTTATCTTAGCCCATTATCTATTATAGTTTCTTTTAAGTTGGTTACATAATGGATATGCAGGTAATGGCAATATTAGCCGTTTCCTTATTAGAAAACATTCGGCATTCATTGACCGAGCAGCTTGTACTACTGTCGGTTGAAATTTATGAACTCTTTGTCGTAAAATTTTTCAAGAAAACAGTTCTTTCAATTCCATTAGCTGTTATCGCTCTTACTAGTACTGATAGGGTTTCCCTCCCGACTTTTTGTTTGAAGTAGTGTGGAATGTCAATATATTGATTAAATCATTATTTTCTCTTCGAGTTACATGTGATATCCATTTTAGCTGTTGCTGCTGTTGAAAGTTCTCAAGTGATGTGTTTTTTTGTTATTTTGTACAGTTCTTTGTTCGTGATTCTGTGGCGCCAGTCCACAATGTTCAAAGCTATTTTAACCATTAATCTTAGAAAGCGGCTGACAGTTTACATATTTCTGAATGGGTTTGGCACCATACATAACATCCATATGAAAGTCGCTATCTGACGGATGTATTTAAGAACCTGACTCGAGTTTTCAGGTTAATATTTGTGTTCGGTAAAACTACTTCTATGTTCAGTTTCCTTATCTCCCATGATAAATTTGCATCAACTGATCTCTATATTCGAAGCATTTAGTATTCGCATCTTGAATTTTTATGATGGATTCAGGGTAGGTGCCATCACAGCTTTCATTTCAATTCCAAATTATAGTTTCTGTTTTGGAAAAGTTTATTTTGAGTTTATTATTTCATGAAACACAGAGGATATTGATTTTCTGTTCAAGATCATTCTTATCCCAACTATGAATATCTATATCATCAGCATGCTCCCCACCAAAAAAAATTCTCGCTTGGTCTGTTACGTTCACTTTTATACAAATGCCCTTTTGAAAGTCAAGAATCTGTCTCTTCTCTTCGCCTCCAGCTATATGTTAAATAGTATAGTAGACTTGGGCTCTCTAACCTTGGGTGGCAACCAGTCTAAGAGAATGATAAAAAACAAGAAAAGCGTCGGAAACCTGAATGGGATCGGCTAGGCTGTATGTCTAGATACATCAGCAACCAGAAATTTAAGACTTTAATTTAAAGTTCAGCCTCCTTCCATCTTCAGCGTTCCTCCTGCTGTATTATTGTAAGGGACAGTTTGTTTATATTTGCGCCCTCTTTCCGTACATATTTATAATTCCACCAGTAAGAACATTATTTTAGTTTGATGAAGTCTTTTCGAAGGACGAAACACGTTACATAGAATCTTTTCTATTTTGTCATTTAGTTACCTACCATTAGTTTGATATATAAGGTTTTCATATAATTCTCCCAGAATGAAAACTCTGAATTTCAAACCGTGGAGAAGGCAGTGGAAAATCACTTCATTGTCTTTCCGAAGATTTCAAGACAATTCACAGATAATAAAGAAAAGGAAGCTGTGGAGAATCATAATCGCCTACATCATGAACGGACATGGCATTAACGCGCTGATCCAATAATCCGTAAATCGCGTGTGGTCCCTTCCAGGATGCGCCAAACATTTCTTGCACTTGTGTTTGTCTTATCGCGGCAGATATAGTAAATCCTATTTTTAGTCCTTTGGTACTTGGTGCGTTTTTAAAGGGTAAAGAGAATGAAGGCTGAGATTTAGTCTTAAACGTTAAATTTGATGATTATTTCAGAGATTCGCATAGAAAAAGGATTTTCCCAGACCTGACTCTGTCTTGACGCAATAGATTAGTCAAGATTATATAAAAGCATGTACTTTACGCTTGTAGAACAGTTCAGACAACAGCTACAAAAAGCAACAACAATTGCTACTAATACTACTACTAGCACCAACATCATTGCTAATACTACAATCACTGGCCGTTTGATTGAAAGAGCACACGAATCAATGCAAATTATACCCACGATAATATACTTTGAACTGAATTAAAGCGAATCAGTATTTGATCCTTTTCTCAATCTTGTAAATTCTCACTCAGTCGTTGGAAATGACGATTATTATGACTGCAATTATTAAGAGTTCGTGCTTGTAGATAGAGCCATCAGAACAGTTTCAATCATTCACTAATTTACTTTGTGCTAATGCTCTCTTGTGAAGCATGTGCCTCAAAAATCTCTTCGAAAAGAATGAAATTAAGCCAAACTCGAAATTGTTAAAAGTTGACGAAGAATTTGCCAAGTGCACTGATATGGATTAATAAATACCTTGATCCGGACTCCTTGAAATTCTGTTGTTAGCGTCCCGATTTATGTATTAAAGATGCCAGTTCCTGAATCGACGCCTTTCATTGAAGATCATATTTTAGCATTTTTGCATTTTGACTTGTACTTGTTTAATCGGCTATCGTCAAATAGATATCTTATGCAACTAAACGGTCGTATTGTAATACAGATAAATATGATATTTGTTAGTCTAAACCGTCTTTGTCACAAAATCTCATTAACAGGGCACTGATTGAAGATTTAACCTACAAGCCACGGTTTACTTGATTAGGGTTCTAACTATGACTTAGAAACTGCTCAGTGATGTAAATAAGTTTACTGCTTTTAGTAATGTGGCTGGGATTCAGTTACAGTATATAAAATTTACAGAAATCAAATAATGCTACGATAAAATAATAAAATATCTCTTATATCCGGGTTTCTCTTATGTCAGGGTCTCTTATATCCGGGTTACACTGTAGCAACAAATGCCAGGAAGCTGTGAAATATCATAATAGCCCATGAAAAGCCATAGCACACAAAGTTTTCTGCGGCTACTATTACTATAAATGTTTTAATATTATTGTTCTTATTATTCATATCCTTTTCAGTCAGCAGTATTCAGTACTTAATAATGACATAATGAATAGAGCAATAAACTAATAGATTTAATCTTAGACGGTATGGACGTTATCACCATCTTACCCCAGAGAGAAGATTTCACTAAATTATTACCATTGTCCCTAACAGTCAATCCTATAAAAATCTGTGATGCTTCCGGGGATATCTCTGCTTCATTCACCGTCATTATTACGAGCATCACCACCTAAACCTACTCAACCACTATTGTCCTCACCCACCTCTTCTGTTCAGTTAACTTAATCTACTTGTAACTAATTCGTTTAATCTCTTCACTTGAATCTATCAATAACGAGTATCCGTCTGGGTCTTGTTAAATCGAAACTTGATACTTTACTTGGTGATCTGAATAGAAAATGTCGGCCGCTAATCGCCCGAGGAGAGGAAGTCTCATCAAAGACAGCTTTCAAAGCGGAGCTAATCATAAGCTGCACTAGATTTTATTTGCAAGAACAGAGTGCAACTGAATCTCGGAAATCTTTACCTATTTGTTGGGAGAATCCAATTGTAACATACCACGAGTTGTTATGGACCACTAGTTAAAAGAACGAACACTTCATAAATGACTGGCGAGGTTACGTCACTAAAAACTGCTGAATGACAAGTAGTTCAGAACTTTGCGAATTCTTGTTGGAAAAAATGCTCAACAAATGCCTACTTTTTGTTGGACCTGAGAAGTAAACAGGAGACAATTTTTGTCTTCTTAGCTTCAATTTATGACAATGCTATTATTGCATTATGACATTAATTATATGTATCATTTGTCTAAATTCATTACTGCTATTAATTTTCAAAATGAATAAAAAAAAAAACATCATTTTTTATTTCCAAACATTAATTTTTAAAGCTTTTATATGAGCCTTATACGTGGAAAAAGTCTCTTCCCGGAAAATAAGTACAAATGCGTATTTAAAATCAAAATCAAAATATTCACTGCAGGATAACTTTATTTATTTTATGAAAAATTCAGATAAAAAGAAATATAGAATCTGATTTAGAATTCCCTTCAGCTTTTATTTTGCGGCGCTGGGTCTGAATTTTGAGGCGTAAATACAAAATTAATTCAAATTATCAACTGTCTTCTTCCCGTTAGGTTTCTTTATCTTTGTTGGCACTTGTGTTGTTCGTGACACTTTTAATATTTCTACAGTGACTCTATTATCCCAATCAGCATGGCTAATTCTAATCTCCAGGAGAGTGATTCGTTGCACCTTCTCGAGCTAACTTTCTCGACTAACATGAAGTGGAAAAACTATATTGAATCCATTGCTAGGTCAGCTGCTAAGAAAGTTGGCTCACTGTGTTGTGCTAGACAATTTTTCTCTCCAGCATATATATTATGTCTACTATAAACAGCGGAACGAGAACTATCTATCCTCGTAGGGTTCAGTTTGAAATTCCATGAACGTTACATGGATTGAGAGACACCCGAAGAAGGCCGGAGAGTAAGACAACCGAAACGTTGTAATAATCATAACAAAGATGAGAACATTAGTCAGGATGTAGAATTCCAGAAATTCAAATACTTTTGTTTGTTTGTCTACAGTTAAATGTTTGAAAAGATATTGTTGGGCGATGCCCACTTCTGCATGAAACTGATTAACGGGACTTTTTGTGCAGACTGACTATTAGGTTGGTAATAAAAAAAAAATAATGACGTAATAATGTCGTTTTTTACGTTAAAAAATACGTCAAAAAACGACATTATTACGTCATTATTTTTGCACCAACCTAATAGAAATGGTTTGCGTAACTAACACTACGGCAGTCGCTCTTGTAAGGGTTAAAGTTGTGGCGTTAATCTTCACTTTTCTTCACTTTAGTCGGGTGAAAAATAACAATTTCACTTTTGTCTGACGGTAGAGATTCAGAGAGAACTTTTATATAGCAAACATAATTTGGCGATAAAGCATTAAAATATATTTTCCGACCAATCAAAATGCATTACTGAAGACCTATATTTTAACCTTTTCCTGTAACCTGTCCAAGACTTTATAAAAGGAAAAATCCATTACATATCTAAGATATCATCAAAACTTCACTATACCATCATATCTATCCATCTACTAACTCTATGAATCTAATACAATCTCATATCTCATAGTTACTCTTAACTCAACTTATCAATAAACTGTTGCTGATTTTCAATGGTCGTAATTACAAAATTGGAAATTAGCAAATTTTCGTTCAAATGTAACAAACATTGTTATTAATAACGGCATAAGTCCATCGTGAAATTAATTCTTTTATACATTATTGAAACAAATCTGAGAGTCAAGTGGAAAAGAATTTTGATAGTGCTGAATTGATCATTTCTGTGCCTTTATAGGGTTTGTTAATCAGAACGTATTCACTTGATCTGATTAAATGGAAATATTAAGGCATTGAACCCGTTAAGAGAATTAGGTAAAACATCCCAAACTAACAATTCTTCTATTTTTCTCTTATTCCTAAATTTAGAATTACATTGTTATTTTAAAGAAAGACACTGAAAGTTTTCTTATAAGGAAACAGCTATTATTATTATTATTATTACCATTACCAAATCGAGGCACCATGAGTAAATTTTTACTCTTCCTTCATTATTTATGATAAATATCTGCTGTGATTAGCTTACCTTATTCAAAGAACCTGCAACAAAATCTACTATATTCTACTATATTCTACGAACTTCTCAGCAATAACATACTTTGGTAAAGCTATTGTTTAGAAGGTGTAATGCGTTAAGGAATAGTGTAGTGTAATCTTTCGTCCAAAATTTCAGTTTCATTTAACAAGTAATCATAGTGTTATTGACATTTGTTTAAATATTTATTTCGGAATCTGTATTGCTCTGCCGAAGTTTGCGTGTGTGTTTCAATATTGACACGATTGTACGCACATCATGGCCAAAGAAAAAGTCCAATATACCTAGATTTTGCATGGATAGTGGAAAGGTCTCAAGTAATAACATACGTTATATAACGTTGACTTCGGAGGTCATTTGTGCTCACAAGAGGTTTTATGTGAGGACGCATTTTTAGAAAAAAAATGGAGTGAGATATTTAGTTTGCTCTGAAGGAGAAAAATGTTTTCAACCACTTAAATGATTAGGATAAGGTTAAACTCGACTGAGGTGATTGGAGGTCGAATTAGTTTATTGCTTGTATGATCTGTATTACAACCAAACAATAATATTTTGGCGCTAAATTGATAATTTGGGTAGAAAAATTTGAGAATATACGCGCTGTTGACCTTCGAGCTCATTGGACGTCACCTGAATTGAACATTGAATTAAAATTATTTTTTCAGCGAAACAGAAGCTGAACGGTTAAAAGTCTTCATTTATTTGTTCTGTTTTGTTTTAAAAACTTGTACAGCCCTTAAAAAAACGTCATTGTTTTTTTAATCTAGAGTTAAAATTGATTTTTTAGGCTATTTAATAAGTTAAATTGGCCGGAAACTATAGAAATTATTAATGGCTCGGTGTACGAAGCATTCTGGATTAATTCCACTAAAGAAATAAACAAATTCCTGGAGAGATTCGGTTGGAGGACTCTCAGAATCCAGATGAATTCCATAACTCTATTGAACTGCCTGGTGTTCCTCTTCACAGTCTTCAACTAAAAGCTGGGATGCTTATCATACTTCGCAGAAATCTCGAACTTCCAAAGAGTTATGTAATGTCAAACAGCTTCTCTCACATGTCATCGAAGGAGCTGTTGCCAAATGCTAGCCTCTTTGGGTAGCCACATGTCTCCTGTTACCCCGCAACAATTATTGCGGACTTTATTTGAGTTCAGGTAAAAATGAGTAGCACAAAACAATAAATATACAGCAAACGACAATGCATGTATTAACAAAGGAGTTACATGTGACGAAAGAAAAAAAACATGAAACATGTGTGTGTGTGTGTCCGTAACAAGCGTGTGTGAGAGAGTACAAAAGTTATGCTAGAAAACCATGAAAATGAACGTGCCCCAATGGGGGATACTTTACCCACGTTCGACGACATCTAAAAGTCAGAGCTATCTCATTAATACTCACTGTCCCATTTTGGAGATGGTGGGCATTAATGGATTATAGGTAGAAACTTATAATTCATTCAAGATTTTACGGTGGGCATTAATGAGTTAATATCAGTTGCAGAAGTATAGATCCTCCATCCTGTGTTATTATTCATCTTTCTGTTGTATTATTATTTCATAGAACGATGGGACATAGCAAAGTAATGCCCAACGATTACGCATTTCGACACGAAAGCACCGGTCGCCACAAAGAGAACTGAGGCTGTATTTGAAAATAATATTAAAGCCAACGTAATCAGTATTAATCTATTATTTTCTGACTGTCGATAATTCAGTTTATTAATTATACGAAATAACAAACTTTATTTGTTTACAAATGAAGTAATGATGGGGCTTGGATATTTCCATGAAAGGTAATGAAAAATCAAAGATTTTTTGTGGCAGGTACAAAAAGAAACATTAATTTATTGAGGAAGATGACCTGGGAATATATGATAATAAGGGATAAAGCTTATATAGATGTGAATATTGATGACGGAAAGATTATATGAAAAATCCAGCGAGGAGATAAATGTATGGTTTTAACGGATTTCTTAAAAATTCAATTACCATTAGTAGCTAATCCACTTGATCGACAGAAATTCATTCATCAAACTCATATATATATATATATATATATATATATATATATATATATATATATATATATATATATGTGTGTGTGTGTGTGTGTGTGTTAACTGTATGAGTATGCTTGGAGAAAAGAAATCTTTCACACGCTGGGTATTGGCTCAAAAACAATTTTTAATGATGAAATCATATTTCGTCCCACTCCTTAATCTACATTTTTTGTCCATGAATCATGGATAAAGAAATATTACCATAAAGTGCGTCAGAGTTGTTTCGGCCAATGAAGTCTCAAGTTTTTCTGTGATAATATTTTTGTGAGATTATTTATGACAAGAACAGTATATTTTATTAGTATCTGAAGAGAACTTATTTAAAAGTACGATAGATTCATCCTGTCCTGGGCCATTTCTTTTCCGTGCTGAGCTTTCAACCGACATTCTTTATTTATAATTAAACTTTACACAAGCGTGTACTCACCCACTCGTGTACAAAGTTTACTAACACAGAAAACGGGTAAGCCATTTATCATTCATTTTAAGCATCAGGTGGAGAGCTAGGTAGGTAATGCATCGTGCATATCAAATTTTGAGCTGAAGTATTTCATTATTCTATCAATTATTTGAAATAATGTTCTCATCATTTCCATCATAACAGTTCGGTCGATGTGTTCTCCGGCTTTCCTGATATATATGTCATATATGACTTTCACATTTGTGACTTTTTCCCGCAATTATCTCTTGCTAACACTTATCCCTCGTCCAATTATACTAATATAGACGTCAAAGATTTTATATGCATTTTGAATTTTAGAGGCATGACTGAAAAACCAGAGATGGAATGCATTCATAGCGCTGGGGTAGGGGAAATTTTTCAGTTCCACACAACTTTTTGCAGGAACTGAGAACTAATTGGAAGACTAAATTTGTTTTCTTGATCTCCGCCTATGACAATTCTATTGAATTGAGGTTCATTATTTATCTTAATCATTACTGCTATTAATTTTCAAAATGAGTAAGAAGATTTATTTTTACCCGTCTCTAAAAATTTTATATATGTCATATATGCAAAAAAATATCTATAGGTTTCATCTCAGAAAATAAGTAGTAGCGAAAAGCAAAAAAATAAATAAACTGTTTATAAAAGCGAAACGAAAAAATGATTACAGTATATATATATATATATATATATATATATATATATATATATATATATATATATATATATATTGTGTGTGTGTGTGTTAAAAGTATAGTTCCAAGGTATGCTATATTTATTGGTAAAGGTGCCCAATATCGGGGATGGATCGTATGTAAAAATAAAAGTGTACACCAAGGTCAACACTGAGCGGCGACAGTTTCATGCTTGAATGTAAACTTCAGGCCTGAAACTGTAACTAAGTTCAGCTCAGCATAGTTGTAGTATAAACCACATGTTGGCTCTGCGTATGTTGAACAACAAAAATGTGCCTGAGCATGCGTCTGCAACAGGAACTGGCTAACCGCGCTAGTAGACAGGCATACTATAAACAGCCATTATATAAAATATCTGTTGATTTTATGAGACGATCAGACAAAAAATATAGAATTACGAAACTTTACTTATCCCCCTACACACACATACACTCACTCACTCTGACTTCCACTTTATTTTATGGTGACATGCTTGGAATAGAGTAGGTTAAGTCTTAAGTGCGAATAAGATAAGACCGGACGAAATCGATGATTAGCCTTTTAGATTTGTGTGCATTATAAGATCAATATTTTTTCTCTTGTGTAATTTTTTTCACTCGGTAAACAAATGAATATATGATAATGTGATTTATTAGGTTAAAGCAAAAGTTTTTTTACATATTTTTTATTCATTATAGATCCAGAGAAACATTTATCCGCCATTGAATTGCTTATTCTGACATTCTATGAATGTACGCCATCTTTCATTTAAAAGTTCCGGTTGGGCTTCGATTAATTCTTCGAGTTTTTTTTCGATATCTTCAATTTGGAAAAGTTAATTAGAAAAGAAATGTTGCATAAAGCGAAACAAAGTTTGACTATCGTCCGGTTAACACTCCTCCTCGTTCTTTTGAACAGGAGTAGGGGTTTATCCCTTGTTTCGGATTAGGTTTCTGGTTCCTTTTAAAGCAGTGGTTCCTAACCTAAGCATCTGTAAAATCCCGTTGCCACCCCCGTGACATATAATTCTTATTATTCAAAAAGTGAACTCTTATTCACGTGGAGGAAGCCTAAAAGGCCATTAACTTAACTTTCCTTAAGAACTTAAGACTGCATATATGCAATAGTATTATCATTTTAAATTTAGAATATTGCAATATTTATAAACATATTATGTTACTAATATATATATATATATATATATATATTTAGTATATACGTAATTACATATGTACATACATACATACAAATATTTTTTATGTATTCATACTGTATATGCACCGTATGTATTAACTCACACTCATACTCATTAGAAAAATTCTCTGTTAATAATTCATTCTCGAATTGTCCCTCTTAAAAATAAAATTATCCCCTTGTGGGGCGTACGCCTCACTTTGGGAACCATGCTTCTAAACTCTTTTGATTCTCTTTCACTCCCAGTAGTACCTTTCGTCTTAGTGGCATTATATTGCATGGGGTGAATTCAGTAAAAAGACACGGTTTGAAGGTGACAAGCCTGTAGAATATACCGTGTGTGGATGTAATAACCATCTCCATACTACGTTTGTGATTGTTTTTCTCTTGTCTCACTTGCACCCTGAGGCCGGGTGTTGTCATGAAGCAAAGGCCTTTCCTCCTACAATGCATTATTCAAACGAGTTTACTGTGTTTACTCTCTTTTCCCCCTACAACTTCACCTGTTGTTTGTACCGCATGTTTCTGGAGAAAAACAATCTAATTCACCAGTTTTTAAGTTATGAAGTCTTCCAGAGCGTACTTTGTTGTGGTGTTCTAAATCTCCCATTTATAACTTTCGCAAACAATTTACAACCGATTAAATCATTAGCGTAATCCATTGTTTCGCTTATGCTCAGCGTTTTCACTTAGAATTAAACGTGAAACGTAAACAACCTCGAATATGCATTTTATTCTCACTACTATTGATATTCACCAAATCAAAGTAAAATTTTTCATACTGTTCGTAAAAAGTACGCATGCGCAAAACAAAGCAATAAATTGATGACTAAAACCTCACATTTCTCTCATGCCACGTAAAAGATTGGAACTTTTACATCTACGTAATAATATATAACACTCATTTAATATAAAATAGAAACTCTTATCAACACCTTCATTATATCTTCAACGTCAAACATTAAAATTAAATATAAAATAAAATTTACTAACGCATGGTAGGTATAACATATTCGCTTTATTTGGTCAGCTGGTAAGAAAGTCTGTTCACTGTATCAAACGAGAATATTTTTCTCTCCAGAATTTACCTTACATATCTATAAGTCTACCATTCATCTATGCTTAGATTATTGCTGCCACATATGGTCCGGTGCCCCTGCTATTTACCTTCAGCTCCTTGATAAAATCCAAAGAAGAATCAGAAATATTATTGGTCCGGGTCTAGCAGCTCAGCTTCAGTCACACCGTCGTAAGATTGCCTCTCTAAGTCTTTTCTATAAATACTTTCATAGTAATTGTTTGAATGAGCTCTTCGCTATGGTACCTTGAGTTTTTGAATTTAAGAGCAGCACTAGACTGGCATCGAGATCTCATCAATTTACAAATGAGCTGGCTAAATGTAGCCGTAAATTCTATAATAACAGTTTCTTCTCTCGTACTTCTCGCTTGTGAAACTCCCTTCCCGCTCCATGCTTTCCAGCGAATTTAATCTGCAAAAATTTAAATGTAATGTCAATCGCTACTGTCCTACTGATTATTCTCTTCTCTTTCTGCTCATCAATATTGTTTGTTTTCTAATTCTTCCATACGCCGTAATCCTTTGTGTTTTAGTGGCATTACTCTCTTGCATGGGGTGATGGCGTTTAAAAAAATGTTTATCTTCATCTTCATCTTAATTCACTCTTTGGCGCTTAAACTGGTTTCTCCACAAGGCTTTTCTGGCGACGAGGGTGGCTAGACACAGAGAATGATTAAAACAAGACCCTGTCAAAGACTGGATGAATCTTCTTGTGGAGTTAACTACCATGTCTCACAGTGAGGTAGACTGGACTCATAGCTATGTATGCAGCCATTGCTGTGATACAGCATCGCTGGGTGGAGAGCTTCCTAGATGGAAGTTAACGGCCATGGTGGATGGAACCAACGGCCACATGTCGTTGACCAAGGTGAGCTTTCAAGTTCGATGGCATCATCTGTGGTTTGACCTGGAGAGAGATGGGTTCTGTCTGGTCTACTTGTCCAAGACACGCTACGTATTGGTGAATACCTCTCCAGTTTTCAACCCAGAAATGTGGGAGGAACTGGTCAGGTGTCTATGGCCACACCCTGTTATGGAATTAATGATGTTGATGATGGTGATGATTACTGTAATCTGACACTTGGATTGAACAAAAAAAAATGTTTATTCCCATAGTATAAATACACTTGGCAAGATTGATGGTTGCAACACATTCGCTGAATGAGGACTTCTCATACATGAAAATACGACATTAAATTTCTCATAACATTACATCTTCTTCAACTCCGGACTTCGTCATTTACTGTTGGCTAGTGTGTGTGTGTGTGTGTGTGTGTGTGTGCACGCGCGCGTGCAGCCTCCAGCCCTCATACAAACGTGGACATTACATTCTCGTCTGCGATGTTTCAGCCCCTCTTCACTCTGGGGTGATTTTTAAAAAAAATATTTGACACGCGATTCATTCTCATGTGTGCCCATCACGTGTTCATATGTCAGAGCAGCTGTTAACATCCTGTGAGGCGCGGATCTGTACTTGATGGTCAGGAGGTCATTTGTCGCGCCAACCCATCGATGCATATGGCTTCTCTGGCATTACCCTGAGTACAAAGTATATTCTATCATTATCTGGGATGAGGCATATACTACACATGATCAGTCATATGGGGGCTAAGATTTTGGATGTTGCATGTTAGTATTGACTCTAGCTTAACCACTTGCTAATTATGTATTTCTGTGTGACGCCATGTCGTTACAATATCTGATTACTTTCACTGGCTTGATCTCAATTTCCGAATTGTCTTGAATCACTATCCAATTTATTACTATAGCAAGAAAACCAATGATAAATAAATTTCTCGTAAGATATCACGTCAACTTCCTTAGCAGCTATTCATATCTACCAATATTGCAATTGTTAGGCTCAGGGTCAATTCTCTATATCTATATTTGTATATTTGCATTTCTAGGTTGATTTCAGAATCTCATAAAATAGTGCAGTCCAGCATGCATATGATAAGAATGTGTAGATATTGATTTTCTTACCAAGAAAAATCAATGATTAATGGAATGAACCAATTGTGAAAATGAATTTAGCGATAGGGTTTATTAAGGATACTAGTAAATTTCTAACTCTTATTGAAACAGCTGAGTCTTTGTTAGTATATTTTGCTGAATACGTCTGCGGGGGATGAAACGAATCATATTAATAATTAAGGAGGAGTTAAGCGAATGAAACATATGTGCTGTAATACGAAGACTCGCTTGGATGGGTCATGACGTATGTAATGACGTCACAGAGCTGACAGCATGGAATAAACAATGGAGCAGATGTTCACTTTTGGAAGAGAATCAATGCTAGGTTTTATTGTTTGAGAATTAATTCTCTGTATGCACGAAGCTGCTATTCTTGGAGGATCTACCAACAATTGTCCATTATGTGAACAATACAGCTAGTGGCAGTGTTGATGGCAGAGCAGGTATTGGTCATTTGTTTGACGGGATCTGAAAGGGTCACGCGGCTATAAACGCTAAGCGTTTGGCTGTATTTCTGTCTAGGATTTCAACTCATACAAGAATAAACGGATGAATACAGAGCATTAGTAGGGTGGGAGAGTCTGAGAATAAGATAAAAGTTAGGGGAGTCAAAGGAAATGAATAAGAAGAGAGATCAAAAATAAGATTAAAGGAATTATAGAAGAGATTCGCATAGATAAATGGACACAAGTAGATTTTATACACATAATATATCTATCTATATATATATGTGTGTGTGTGTGTGTGAACTGGTATCATATATAAATCAAATATGGATCGAAATTCGTCAGAATAATAGGAACAAATAGGAAACATTTATAACTCTAACAGGTTTTGCGTTTTATTAAAGCTTTACCAGAGAATTAAATATGGAGGCGAAAAAGAAAATTCTGGTATTTTTAATTTTTGTTTTGTTTGTTTTATTCATCGGTTAAGCAGGCCGCATGTGCATCTATCGTGTCAAGTAGCGTCCGTATTTATAAAGCCTATGTGTCTGTATCATAATTCTAGGTGTGATTCAGATGGTTATGTATATTCGTGTGTGTGTGTGTGTGTGTGTGTGTGTGTGTGTGTGTGTGTGTGTATCTAGTAGACATTTTTTATCCATGTTTGGTGGTTGTCTGCATGTTGATTTGTGGACGTTTTGTGTGAGGTTGAAAGAATTTAAGTTACATCGGTTGTGGTAGCAGGCAGATCTATCCTAGATTCTTTAAGTATGGATTTTTATAAAAGTTAGTAAAGTGTGTTTGACATCTTTATGAGTAGTAAAATATTTATCAGAGCTCCCTCGAAGTATAACCTGTGCAAAGAATCATGTTCGTTTCTAATTGGGGTGACAATTATAAAATTTAAGTTATGGCTTGCTTTGTTTCCGTGTATTGAAAAATAAACAAAACAAACTTTAAAATATCAGAATTTCCTTTTTCACCTCTATATTTTATTCTCTGATGAAACTTTAATAAAAGCGAAACATGTTAGAATTATAAATGTTTCCTATTTGTTCATTATCCTATCATATATATATTATTTTGTAAATAATTAAGCCACATAAAACATTTATCAACAATAATTTCAGAGATAGAGCGTGTGTAAATATAAAAGTGAACATTGAAGTCAACTGTTAGAGGCGACAGGCTGTTTCATGCTAGACGCAATCGTCAGGCCACCGATTGCGTCTAGCATGAAACAGCCTGTCGCCTAAGTGTTGATTTACAAACTCTACGTTTCGTCCAATTTCGCAAACCAATCGATGAAATTTGAATAATCTCTACTGTGGCTCTTCCGCACCGCAGCGAGTGCTCATTTTGATACTGGCTCTGAACCTAAAAAGAAAATTTGAAATTTTTCTACTACTCTTGATATATCCTCTGCCCATTTTACTAGAATAAAATATATATAAAAACTTGAAGATATGCAAAAAACAATATTGCATTTTTATTAAATAAGTATTTGTTATTTTAATCATTAAATTGTTTTTTTAAATAGAGGGAGTAATTTGTATGCTAAATAATAAAAATTTCCCCCCAAATTATTGAAAATGTATTGCACTTAGCTACTGAACCTAGTAAAACCAACTGTACCTTGTATCCCGTTACCGGTTTGCACTTCAACCTAAAATTTGGTTTCAATCGGTCAATGTATGGCTATTTTAGAGAGTGTGACGGATAGTTTAACAAAGTCACAGAATTTATATATATATATATATATATATATATATATATATATATATATATATATATATATATATATATATATATGAGAAGATTAAAACAAAACCTCTTTGTCAAGTTATGAAAGTTTTAAGTATTATACAGGAAGTGTCGAAATAATCAGATTCAGGGCCCAAAGTCAAGTGGTAAAACATGTAGGACTGACCACTATGTCTCCGTTAAAAGACACCCATAAGGAAAATTGAATGAAATCGGCAACAGACGACATGAAAACCAATTTCCCAATTATTCTTTTCACCGATGAATATTGTGTGACCGGGAATCTTGGCGTAACCTCTTTACAGTTCGCTAAGCTCCTGCCAATCACTATTGTAATTTCTGTCGTTGTTTAACGTTTTTCGTGATTTTAAATGAACAACTTGACAGGCGAACAGGCTGCACAGTCGTCTGTGCTCTCTGAATATTTGAAATTGTACAAATACTTGAATGGAAAAAAAAAAAATATTACACTTTTTCATCAAGTCAATGGGAATTGGTCCTGCCAAGCAGTACCTCTACATTGCATTTAAAAAAGAGTCAAATAATTTCATGGTATCTGCAATTAAACCTGTGGAAATGTCCATGTAAACACTTTCCCGTGAACAGAAGGATAACTTCAAGTATATGATTGAATTGTTTGTTAATTTAAAAGTTTACTTATCTGATAGAAAGGTGTGATCTGAAAGAAAGTCATTATGCAAGCCAAAATGTTTGCTTTCTCTTTGGAACAGCAACTGAATTTTAAACCCAGCTATAATAGCTTTTACCAAAAAACAAAAAAAAAAGATCAATTCAAATTTGAAAATTTGAATTGATTTTTTTTTTTTAAACATTAACAAACATAATTTAACACTATATATTTTAAATATTTTCATTGTCATATCTTTCCGTGGCCACTTTGACGTGATGTAATGTTAGCAAACTTGTCTTGCTAGATAAATTACGACTGAGTAGTGAGTTCGATCTTCACTGGGCGCCCCAAATTTTCAACCTTGTAAATGACCATATTCTCTTTTCGTGAATCACAATTAATTCTAAGATTAAGGTTGATTTTGTTTAAAGTGAAAAAATTTGTCTTAGCATTGTTCTCGTAAAACGAGGAAGAAACTCCCCAAATATTATTCTATCAATATTACTGAAACGATTTTTGTTGTTGTTGTTGTTGGCTAAAATTCCTGATAGAGAAAGACGAGAACCGATTGACTGCTGATGAGAGACAGCATAAATAAGTAATCGCAGTCTAATTAACGTAAACGATATCTTTTTTCTTTTTTTTTAATATCGTTGCCAATTTTGAAGTCGATGACCAAGGCTCTCGGATTAAATTAATTTGAAATCAAAACATTGCTAGAAAAGGCGACAGTCACAATCTATTCTATAATATAAAACTCAATGTAACTTTGCATATTTACCGGTCATGCACCCAGAGCCTCCATTCTTAGTAACGGGATATTCCGTTGTTAACAGGAGGCATTACTCGGGGCTAGTTAGAAAGCATAACATGTTTTATTATAACAATAGAATATCTCAATGGTAAATTGGGCAGATCAGCTTGTTAATATATTAGGTTGGTGCAAAATTAATGACGTAATAATGTCGTTTTTTTACCTTTAAAAATACGTCAAAAAACGACATTATTACGTCATTATTTTTGCACCAACCTAATATTACATTTATTTCTTTTCATTCACATTAACTTTCTTTGGATAGTTTTTACTTAAATGGAAAACCCATAAACTTAAGCTGGACTTTAGATTTTCTTCGTAGCAAAGTTTAATATCTTAATTATTTTTTCTGTTTCATATTGCTTGTTCCAATATGTTGCAGGGACGTGTTTTCATATCTTTTCTTTGTAAAACATTTTTTATTGAAAAAAAAACAGAGAGAAATATACGAGAACAAAATACAAAAAATCTGAAAATACGCAATTAAAGTAAAGGAAAATACTAGAAACCAGAAATTGACCTAGAAGGAAAACTCCCTAGATAAACGTTCTCTTATTCGTAGTCTTAAAATTAACAACAAAATTTGTTTGAATTCTTCAATTCAGTTTCAAACCACAGTTACGTATTTTACATCCAGTTAGTTTAAAACCGAATCTAAGAACTCTGTCGACAGACTGATGGTGGCAGATTCAATCAAAACGTATAGGAATATGGGAATTGCCGGACTACACAGTGCCAAATCAGACAGGTACAACTGTATTATTATTATTTGTTTAAATTCATAAAAGAATATATTATTTTGCTCTCATTTTACAGCTCTACCAGAAAGCTATGCATAAATGTTGTAATTGAATGCAGTGGGTAAATAATTAATTTGACCACTAGTAAGCCACATGTAGATACTTAGCCATTTTGAAAACAACTAAAAAAATAATGTCTACTCTAAACGAATTACGACGCGGAACCCAACGCCACACTAATGTCCTAAATTGTGTAGCAATTCAAATAGTCGAGTGAAACCTCAGAGACCTTTTGCCATTTGATCTCATGCCAAATACATAGCTAACATGGCTGGCTGAAATTTAAGTACCTAGTTATTAAATCCTTGCTGAGCTTATTACTCGAGACAGCGTAATTGGTTTTAGGTAAGAAGGAATTTTCTCATTCTTGTTCTTATGCCAAGAACAAAAAGCGTTGGCTTTTAATGTACGTAGATACTTAATACGTTCAGTCGCGAGAAGTCATTATCTGCCCCATAAATGTTGCTTAAAGTAAAGATACTGTGAATGCATTATTATTCCAATTATTTCATATTTACCATTTTTATAGGTATGATTAAAATGTTATACTTTTTGAATTACATCCCTCGATTCCGCAGAATTGTTATTGACGTCTAATTCGTTTCTTGATTTGGTCATGACTTTATTTCTAAAGAACGCACATGAGAATGTTACGCATTGTTTCTGTGGACACGTGTGTTTATTTCATGGTTTTAACTATGGCAACGTAGCTATTGTGTTACGTTTTTACCTTGATTTGGAGAATGGTTTTGGCAAACATAACTATAACGCACAAATGCGTCACGTGACTATGGAAGCAGAAAAAAAAAAAAAACAAGAACACTGTCGGGAATGCACATTAGCGCCATTCTTTATAGTTTAATGAATTTAATTTGCGAAAATAAAACATAACGAATCTCATAGCAATTTTCTCATTTTAACTCTAACAAAAAGATATGTTATTATGTAAGTGTTCCTATATCCAAGGTAACAGTGAATGTTTTAAATTTGGGATTAGATTTTTTTTTAAAAGTTACTCTAAAGATAGCTATTATTCTCAAGTTTTTTCGGCAATTTCCTGTTAATGTCGCTTTTTTTAAATTAAATTCGTAACAATTTTCTCAGATATTTTCTGGCGGAATGAGTTTGTGTGCTTTTGCTATGTGTATTTAAAATTTGGCTCGGTACACTATAACGCAATAAAAGTATTGAATTGACTGTTGTGCTAATGGTTTGCTACCTTGCCACTCAGTAATAAAAAGCGAAATTGCATTTATTTATATTTTATGCAGGTCTGTAAGTCATAAAAAAAATGTTTCAATTCTGATTAGCGAAAAACAGCTAAAAATACATTTCGAAATTTTTTCATTATATTTTAATATTAAATTACAAATAAATTTAATGAAAATATAACAAATGAATTTCAGTGGATCTATAGAACATTTTATTAATTACTTGTTAATGTCATGTCTCTTCTGAACGTAAGTGATCATGGTTCTTTTTAGATTTCTTTACTTTATTATCATCTCTGACTATCATGACTTCGTGATAAATGTTGTGTATATTTATTGTACTTTTACATACAACTTTGGGACAAGGCTGAAGTGGGGCGAGTCTGATCGTCACTATTCTATATCTAGCTAATCTGATTTGCGACCCATTCATTCATTATAATTTACTCCTTCCCCACAAGAACACCTCCGTCTTGACCCAATCTTACATTTACCAAAATATAACATACTGACAACGGGACCACATATAAAAATTTATGGATATTTAGAATTTTTATTTTTATTCTTTTTATAAAATTATGTATCATGGAATGAGAGGATGATCCCAGTAAAAAAATTAAAAAACAGCCAAATATTCAAACTAAGACAAAAATGTTAGGACCCATTCACAGAAAAATAAGAATGGCCGCTGTATTCTAGCGATAGGTAAAACCAAGGCGTTCACTCACTAAAGACGAAGGAAGGAGTGGAAAAATCAAGAGGTAACCCGGTCAAGATAAAAAGGAGATAAAAACATACTGGTGAGATTGAGAATCTTGACAAGGATCATGAAAAAGAGAACTTCGGGAGCAGCAATTACTTCCATTAGCTAGGAGAACAAAAAGAGTTTAGCTTAACCAGAGGAGGGAGTCCGTCAGGAGACGACTCCCGTTGGGTCGAAAGAAGACTAAAAAAGGAAAAGGCTGGCACCAGGGACGACGACCTTCACCCACCCTTCGCTGAAATCTGCTCACAGCAAACGCCTTCGACCAGTTCTGATCCTTGTCCCGAGCTGCTGCCCAAAGAATCCAACCAGATTCTGACGAAAATAACGCTCGTGTCGCAAGACTCCATCCACCTGCATCGCCCACAACACCATCCAATATTGTGGAATAGCTTCCAGTTAACTTCTCCATACTTTTGAATTCAAAGTATTGCTTCTACTAGGCTAGCGGAGGCAGATTCATTCCTTTCTCAAGGGTATTAGTAGTAGGATTTGAACACAACGGATTTGGCTGGCATTTAAATTCGACTCACCGATTCCACTTTGGTAAATGTTACGCTACGCACACCGATTTTAAAGTACTTTTGTACTAAATATTTTTCTAATGTAATTTAAAAAATCTATACATAAAGTAAACAACTCTATATGTACTATTATTGAAGTATAACATTTCTAGCCTTATTTTTTTTTCAAAACTTCGTTTGGTCGTCAGTGGTTTGTTTATATTTTTCTTCGTATATCTCTACGAATCCAGCAGTAATCCGACATCATATCGATAACCCATCATCCCTATAGTCTATGCGTTTCTTTGATATAATCACAAAATCTTTCAATCGGTTTTTCACACACAGCTCCTAAGATATTTTTGGGAAAAATTCCAAATTCGAATTCGAAAATAGAACTCTGAGACTTATCTTGCAACTTGCTTCTTAAAATTGATTAACATTTCTTATTAAAATATTGATATATTTTGTTTGGAATTTTGATATTTATTTTTAGCTTCGAAATTAGATATTAATCTTTGAATGATACCCAAGCCTCTCGTTCCGGTTCATTCATTGGACCATTAAAATTCAGCTCCATAAATGTTTTTTTATTTGTTTTCTTTTCAATTTTTTTATTTTTCAAATATCTGGTCCTGTAAATACGAACTCTTTAAATTTGGCTTCGGACAAACGAAGAAACATTTGGCACAAATATATAAAATGAGTTCCATCTTGTGATCGGTTTTTAATAAATAGCTTCATTAACCCAAATTTCACATCAAGTGTTGGCAAAAGAACATTTTCTTAATTCGCCATGCTAGGATTGATGGTATTTTTGACACCAGACTTATCTTTTTCAATACTTATGTAAAAAAAAAAAAAAATACCTAATATACTCGTAAAATAGTTCTTATGCGATCAAATACGAACTCTACATGACTGATAATAATTCTCACTGGGATCTTGAGCATGGTCCTTTTAACTACTGTAAATTATATTATGAAGTTTTTCCTTCGTCCGGCACGTTTGCTTAATGGCATTATTATCTAGGTTTTGTGAAGCCATTTCTTTAACTCTTGCAACGGGGTAGGGTGCTTTATCCTGCTATTGTTGAAGATGTTAGCATGAAGGGGTGTATTTGATCTTCAATGATATTGAGGTAATGGGGTATGCAATAAAGTGCCTTCCACATGAGTAGCAAGACCGAATGACGATTTTGGCGATGGACATAGTTTAGCAGATGAATGTCTGGCTTCTGGCTACGCATCTTCATAAGCACCAAGTTATTTTTACTGTAGGTTGTGACAAATTTTACTTCTTTTATCTTGATTAGATTTTATCTGCAATTTGTGACACAGTAGCCCCTTTGATGTTTTATACTTGTTAGTAAATATTTTATTCACTTATTGCTCCGATAAATCTTGGCTATCTTGTCAGCGGTTGGTAGTTTTACCCTCACTAGACATACAGGACGTGAGAATACCACAAGCTGTGCCGTTTCGGAAATACTTTAGCTCTGGCCATAGCAATCCGCTCTTTGTCAAAATCACTTGAATCATTCTTCTTACCTATAACAATGGCATTTAACATATAAAAATGAAGCACTCGAAGATGATTTACCTGCTCATATACCCTGAACCTAATAAGCGCAGTTGTTACGAAATAGTAGCTTAGTGTTTATTCTTACCAAATTTTAGAGATCATAATGTGATGACTGATCAGTGTCCGAGTTTTGTTCAAAGCTCCTTGAATTTGATATGCGACATGCACCTTAGGAAAGACGGGGAGTGCAACATTCGAAACTTTGTTATCTAAACGACAAAGTTTATGATGCCAGTTTAAATTTTCCATGGAATAAAATATTTCCTATTCCTATTTCATCTATGAAATCCAATAAATATTGATATAAGGCCAGGTAGACATAACACTTTCTGATGAAAGAGATGCTGGTAGCCTTATGATTTCGGCATTGACAAGATTACAGACATAATAAATATACAACAATGCTTATATATCGGAAGGCCCAGGTATATCCATTTTCGTAGCACTGCCTAAGAAGCCAGGTGCAAACAAATGTGAACGACATCGGAAAATCAGTGTAATGAGTCATATAACAAAACCTATCATCCGAATTCTGATGAATAGAGTGTGTATCAGAATCAGACCGGAAATAGAGCAAGAACAGTGCGTATTCGTTAAAGACACTGGGATAGACTGATATGCAGAAGGATGTGTACCTGAGTTTTATAGATTATACAAAAGCGTTTGATAAAGTACGTCACAAAGAACTGTTGGAATTGCTAGGTAACGTTTATATATTTGGTAAGAATATTAGAATAACCCGGAACCTATATTGGCAATAAATCGCCTGTATACGGATAGGAAATACGTTCAGTAAAAATAGAAAGTGACGTAATGGACGGATGTGTCTTCCCACAGGAAAGCAGAAAGAAAAGACTAAATATCAATTGCAAGAAAACAGAATGCATGGTTGTTAGCAACAGGAACGGCCCAACATGCAAATTATAAATTGGAGATACTAAAATTAAACAATTACAACAATTAAATATATGAGAAGTGTTTTAACAAATGACGGAAACTGAGACATTGAAATCCGAATGCGCATTGGGATAGCGAATGATACCTTTCAAAAGCTAAGCAAAGTATTAAGAAACGGAAAAAATAGTTAGAAACAAAGAAAAGAGTGCTGATATGTAATAGTATTATGTAATATGTCCTCCTATATGGCAGTGAAATGCTTGTCAATTTCCTCACATATGAAGACATTTGAAGCAACAGAAATGCGATTCTACAGAAGGATAGTGAGAATACCATAGACCGAACATATGATCAATAACGAAGTTTTAGAGAAAATTGAAACAAAAAGGACACTTATACTTAACATCAGAAAGAGACCGTTGAAGTTTTGGGGATGCATAATGAGGAAACAAAGCTTTGAAAACTTGATACTCACAAGACAGATTTATATTTAGTAAGCTTGAGTAAATAGATTGCAGAGCAAGGTTTAGGAGAGATGATAAAAAGACAAAATGTATTAAAAGCTATAAAAAGGACAAGAAGCTGTGGAGAGTCATGATAGCCAACGTCCTGAAGGGACACGGCAAATAGAAAAAGAACATACTTTTTGCTGAAAAATTAATACTGTTCGTTTCCTAAACCTTTATATTGATTACACTTGAGCAATTCCTCAATCGTATTTATGAATACATTTCTATCTTTACTGAATCCACCATCAAATCATCCTTCTTATCTTTGATAAGTACGTTTATTAGCCTGCTTAGATATCTTTCTGCTAATTGTGTAATCTTCAAAACGCTTTATCTTTGTCGAGTATTTCTAATAGGTCCTACTTTTGTAATCATCGAGAAAGAAGATCTTTAAGCACCGGCAAAGATAATAGACTCCAGATTTTGTGTCTGCACGGGTAACAATCGCTGAAGGCAGAGACATTCTATGAGCGAAACTTGGATTAGGTACAAGGCCACTGAAGGCAGAGACATTCTATGAGCGAAGCTTGGATTCGGTACAAGGCCACTGAAGGAAGAGACATTCTATGAGCGAAGCTTGGATTCGGTACAAGGCCACTGAAGGAAGAGACATAATTTAACTAAATATTTCGACCCTGATTTAAGTCAATAAAGTATATGAACTCTTTCTGTTGATTTAAGATTAGGATTAAGGTGATACTTATTTTTTTTTATATATTGGTGATTTTGAAAATAAAATGGGGAAAATTCAGAGCTCCCCCCTCTCTCTCTCCACACACACACACACATATTCCACAGCTACAAAGGGCTGAAGGGGTTTCAACTTTTATTGAAATTGAGCATTAAACAGAATAAATTTGTTCTTTTTACTTCAATCTGACAATGCCATTGAGATGAAATGTATAATTTATTAAAAAAATCCTTGCTTCTATTAATTATTTAAAAATCTGAAAATTTAATTTTCCGTTGTTTTTTTTTCTTTTTTTTGAGTTTTTTTTTTCGAAATTTCAGCTTCTCAAACTTTTTATAAATCTGATATACAGAAAAATTTGATAGATCTCATTCTAGAAAATAAGTAAAAAAAAACAAAAAACAAAAAAACAAAAACGCAAAAGCATTGTATTAAAAAAAACTGTTTATAGTAGGATAATAATATCGATAAATGTTCCTTTTTATGAGAGGATCAGATAAAATATGAAATCAGGAAACTTTGAAACTTATTATTTGAATTGGCCCCCTATTTTTTCATCTGATTTAGTCCTTCCATTTTTATTGTCGCGTGTGATTTTTCACATAATTTACAAAATTAACATGAATGCGAAAAAGCACATTTTTCACATAAAACAACTATTGATTTCATCTTAAAACTTATATTGAATATCAATGCCATAACGTCGTGCGGAAATGAAATGTTTCAGTTTTGCATTTTAACAGAATATGAAAAAAAAAGTTTACTTTGATAATAAAAAAGAATAAAAGAAAGCAATTACTTGAATTTACAATTTTTTTCTTTTACCACAGTAAATGAATAAACACCATTATCTTTTAGTTTTCCAAGACTTCATGAAATCCAATATTATTTGGGAAGAATATTCTTTTTCGTCTGCTCTGCTATTCTTTATTATTTTATCCTTTTTAATATTAGGAAGCTGTCAAGTCTACACGTTAACTAGCCAAGACCGAACTCACTACAGCAGTAATAATCAGCGAGACAAGCTTGCTAACCAAATGCTCTAAACATGTTTTGTTTGAATATTTAAATATTGAAACACTTTTTTAAAAGTTGGCCTTACTTACTGAAAAGAGGGCACCTAAGAAATAATGGACAATCAAAAGTTTTTCACAGACGCAGACGCTGGCTAATGAATGGATCAAGTGGAGGTTTCTTGTTGAGTAAATCGCCATACAACGGCCTTACGACCCTGTCAGGTTATCTGATAAGAACTGTTTAATCTAATATGAAATATATGATATAAAAATATCAGGTAGGCAAGGTAGTTTTTTTTTTATTTTTGAACTGATCACTTTTTGAAAGTTTTCTGCAAAATAATCATTAATTTTTACATTCTAATGTTTTGTTTTTTTTTTTTTTTGTTTTTTTTTTAGGGATCACTTAATACAGGAACAGGTAAATTTTTTTTTTTTAGGGATTACTTAATACAGGAACAGGTAAATTTTGTATCGATTTAATCATTTTTTAAATGAGTTTAGATCAGATCGATTGCTGCATGAATTCAAACAGGGCACTTCAGTAAGTGAAGTGGCAAGAAATATTTGTTCAATGTATGGAAATTAAGCTTTTAGTGTGTGGGCATGACAATGATGATTTTGCCAGTTTCGATGGGGAAATTTTTCTCTCGATGTTTCTTCTTGATATGGGCGACCAAGTTGTGTGAATATTGAGTTTCTGCCGTAACTGAGGAAAATCATTAGCAAAGCACACGAGAAATGACAAAAAGCTTCAACACAAGTCGCACTTTGATCATAAAAATTTTTCATGAACACGGAAATGTATCTAAACTTCATCAGTTGATCCCTAATCATTTGACTTCTCAGCGTACTCCAAGAGTTTACTCTATGCTCGTCAATGAAGAGTAGACTTATTACCGAAACTTTTGGGGGTAGAATCCCTCACCATTGATGAAAAGTGGGTGCTCTCTAATCGTATAAAAAGTAAAAAAAAAACAAAAAACAGATTAGTTTTCACCCATTGAAAAAGGAAAATCAATCCCCAACCGAAGACTACACTAAAAAAAATAAAAAAAATTCTCTGTGTTTGGTGTGATATGAATGCTGTCATCTATCCTTAAATGCTAAATTAAAAATGAAACGGTTTTTATGTTTTAATGTGGAGAAGTATTGCCGTCAAATGGCAGTGTCGTACAAAAGTTTACAGAATAAGTGTCCGTCATTAATCATAAAGGTGTGTTGCCCTTACACGATAATGCAAAATCACATATTTCTAGAATCACACAGAAAAAGATTAAGACACTAAATAAGGCTGTTTTGCCTCATTCTGCTTACTCTCTTGATCTTGCACCATCAATCTTCTTTTCAGACCATTGCAACACTTTTTGAGGGAAAACAATTTAATAATTGTGAAGAGGTTAAAATCGGTAATCAAAACCTGAAGAATTTTACTCCCAATGGAGCAGCAATTTTGTCAAAGGGCTAGGATCATGATAACGATATGTGGGGAAATATGACCTCCATTAAAAATATCAATTAAAACCTAAGAAACATTTGTTACTTTTTCATTTTCAAATGTGACAGGGTTTTCGTTCCATCCTTATATATCAAACAAATAGTTGGTAATTATTGACAAAATGGTAAAAAGTTTCCTAATGACGCGTTTCGTTCTGAGAAGGAAGTTTTTCAGACAAATAACTGTTTTATTGATGGAATCAGTTGCATGCATAAAATAGGGAAGGAGGTGGTAAAATAGAGGAAACGCCAGTTATGGTTTACATCGAAACGTTAAATATACAGGGACGTTCATAACATTGCATTTTGTTTTAGAGCTGCAGTTGGTTATTATTATAGTCACGAAAAGGAAATTTTGGTTGTTGTGTCAACACCATCTGATCAATCATCACTTTTTTTTAATAACATTTTCAACAAAACGGCTTATTTTAGGAGGCCTTCTCGGCGGGTGAAACAGCATTGAGTTGAATTTAGCGGTAGCAATTAGTGTTAGTGGTTATGTTTCGACAGCTGATTATACAATATCCCTGCCTCTCCGGATAATAACGTTGCTTTACCATCTTTTTGTTCACAACAAGCCACCTAAAGTACTTATGATACATGCGATATCCAAGTGGTATCGTAAACCATCCCTTTCCAGTATTCCGTAACGATTCTCATTGTATAAACCAACCTTTTGATGTGAGATTAAGAGAATCGACATTTTACGAACTACAAAAACAGACTGAACCTCAGAGGATAGAAAGAAAATCAAATCTTATTGATTCTGCTGACCAATCAACTATGTTATGACCTGTAAACATTCGTATCATATGTGTATCGCAAAGTTCAAATTACTTGACCGCATTTAGCTAGGTTTAGCCGATGTCATTTTTCAGAAGGTAGTCGCATTTGGTGTATAGAAAGAAGTAGAAGTGTCATTACATTATGTCATACAAAAAATTGCGTCCATTGACAGTCATCGACTCTTGCTGAATGTTTAGGAAAACCAAACTGTCGATATGAACACAAAACGAAAAGAATGTGTTTCATCTGTGACGACAGTGATGTACGTGACGCCTCCGATAGCTCAGATTTTTACGGGCACAACATACAAACTCTTTAGTAACAGCTACAAAGGACCGGAAATTGTGGAGAGCCATGATCACCCACCTCCTGAAGGGACACTGTATATAAAAGAAGATTCAGAAAGTAGATGTTCATAATACTGATTGTAGCCACCAAAATTACACACAAGCGCTATACCTTCCAACCAGGAAAAAGAATAATATGCACGCGTGCTCACCCACTTGCATTTTTATGAACGTACAGTCCTTTGTCTTTTATTTCTGAGTCAGGTGACAATTGTAATTAGGTGTCTATAATTTAGAGCCTTCTATATCCGTGTTACTGAAAAGAAAAAAAAAGATTTAAGCAAAACTATGCTAGATTCAGGTAACATATAATCAAAGGTAGTTATTCAGAACTTCTTTTCTCTGATTTGGGGAATATATTCTTCGTTAATAAAATGATATAATAGCAACAACTTTCTACTGGCTTGGCTACCAGAATAATTCAATCATTGACCCATGAAAAACATGGAAGAGAGTTATCGGCAGCTTAAATAACGTGTCGACATTTAGATGGAAGATGTATAGCTCAGTGGTAGGCACTGGATAAAAGGAATCTGCCTAAAGTTCATGAACTAGTGACATGCTTGTGAAACATGTCAACACATACTTTTAAGAAAAAAAAATGAAGATATTAACTAAAATCAGTTTTTGTTTTCCAATGATTAGCGTTTTTATCACTTACTGCATATAAATAGAAATGATTCAGTGAATTTAAAGTAATGAATTTCACCAATGTAGATCAGTTGCTATTAACAACCAGAGGAAAACTTATAAATTGTATATTTCTTCTTTTATGTGACTTTTTTTTATCAAAGTAAGAGGATAAAAATAATGTTTTTTTAAAATAGGTTGCCCAAAATCAAACGCTGTCCCAATGGAAGATAATTAACCATATTGTTATAAACTGTAACAAAATCTGACAATAATTTGATCAATGATATTGGAACTTGAGAAAAAGAAATACCATGGTTGCGTGAATAATTCAGACGAGAATCTGTATAATGAATTTCAGTATTTGAAATCTAATTTTTACCTCAACTTGGAAATTGATTGAAAACCGTTTCGTTGTAAACAGGTTATATGACGACTAAAGTAGACCTCAACAGTTTATTTAGGTTAAACTGTAGTTCCTTGGAGAGAGGAAATAGCGACTGAATATATTTTTTAACATGTTACATTTTATTATTTATTTGTATTATAGACCCTCATTATATATAACTTTTAACGAGCACAACTTCACACACACAATGATGACTAAGATATTGTTTCTATATTTTTTATAGTTTTTATTTAGTTGATATGTGAGAGCATAAGAATTGTGGGGGGAAATTACAAAATTTTCGGATACTCCTTCAGTTTCCGTCAATGTTTGATATTTATTTTTTTCTACTGGGCTAAATTTAGAATCCAGTAGACGTTAATTACCTCTGTGCAAGAATCACCAATCCTTTCGAACGCGGCACATGATAAAGATTTATATTGCTTAGAGTAAGGTTGGAATTACCTATTTAAGGAATACACATTTCTTGTTGGGATTCTTTAACGTTTATATTAATAATAAATAATGTCGGATAACACACACACACACATATATAGTTTTAAGGTATGCTATATTTAGGGGTAAAAGTGCTCAATATCAGGGATAGCTGGTATGTTATATTAGTGAGATCTGACGCAGCGGAAAAGTTTTTCGTGTGATGTTTCTTTCTTAAGATCTTCATCGAACTAAAGTGATGTTTACTTTGCTACAACTACGCATACGCAAAAAGGAGAGGGGATAAAATCGTTTCCATATATATATATATATATATATATATATATATATATGGGTGCTGATGAAACACACCAAGAGTCTTGATGTTTGGATACATTTTGGCAATTGCGTCAAGGCGTGAACTGACACAGATATTAACAGAATGTTGATCTGGAATTATCGCTAGATAATTTTCGATTTATGTGATTAAGAGAAGTGCTGGGTTAAGTGTAATGACAAGCAAAGAAATTACGACGATCAGTCAAAAGTAATGCCCTTTTTAATTTAATTTTAAAAGTATTAGTCTGCATTTCTCAGTTTCTTTTTTAACTATAAACCAAGAAGTGTTACGAAGTCTAAATAAAAAAATTCGTAGAGTTATCTTCTCTTTCCCCACCCATAAATTATAATAAAGATGTCTGCCCCTCTGGCCACAAGCAAAAAGCAAAGAACTGTCATAGAATTTCTGTTTTTGGAAGGAGAATGTGTTACAAACATCCACAAGTGGTTACTCAATTTTTAAGGAAATGCTGCGATTGTTGTCAGGATATTGGTCAACAGAGTTAATTCCAATGCTCGAGAGAAAGGAGAAACTGATCCTATGTGACTGACCCCGCAATGATAGGTCATCTGATACTCTCAATTCAGCTGACACAAGAATCATTATTGAAAAGCTACGAAATCTTTCGGTGATAGTGCTTACAATTTAGAGCTGTCTCTTATCTGCTCAAAAGATCTGTGCAGAATTGATTTCAGAATGTTAACAGACTACATGTATTTACTTGCTACCCAATTACTTCTGAAGTTGCACAGCTCGGTTAAAATCTTCCTAAGCAGAACATTCATAGGAAATAAGACCTCCAATTGAATGAAGTCAATCTTACTCGCCTAGAAAGAATTTTACGGTCCCACGCTCCAAAAGTGTTAACCGCTGAGTTTTCGAAAGAAGGAGTCATATTGTTAAAGTTTAAGTCCAATCGTATCATTGTTGATTCTGACTTCTACATGCGCACACTGTCAAAATTTTGAGCAAGGCTTCTTTGAGTGGGGCCACATTTGAAGATGAGTGACGTACTTTTGCATCAGTACAAAGCCCCACAGCAGATTAAAAATCAGATAAGCAATCACAGCTGGACAAACTTGCCTTATTCACCTTAAAGTTCTGACATGGCACCATCAGATTTTCATTTGTTTGAAAGAAGGCAGTGGTTCTCTAATAATAATATGAAAGAAACAGCACACATATCGTTGTGAGAATAGTCAAGAAACTTCTACAAGGCGAGTATAAATGTCTTCATTCAAAGTTGAAATACGACAACTGCGAAAGAAATGTGCTGTTTGCAGTCCTGAGACTTGTGTATAACTGGGTAATACCTTGTGCGCTTTTATTATTAAATCTATTGTAATTAATGAATGAACCGGTATTATTTTTGACTGATCCTCATAGATTTAAAAAATAAGTATTTGTCCTTTAAAATATTTTTCAATTTTTTACCATACACACATACACAGTGCTGAAATCTCCTGACCCGTGGACTGAACAATTACAAAAAGGTTTCGTCTACAAAACTCCGGAGTTGAGGTACTGAATATAACATCAATTAGCTAATTGGCAAATTAATTGTGTGTGTGTGTGTGTGTGTGTGCAAAGTGGACAATGATGTTACCACACGGCGGCGACAGTCTGCTTCATGGTTAAAATCAATCTTCATCCATTCATGGCCTGAAGATTACGTTTAAGTATGAAACAGTGTGTGGGCGCTGGGTGTTGACTTCAATGTCCACTTTTATATTTACACACGCTTACATTTACATACGGCATCACAAGAATGAATTAAGTAAGAATTTACTCACATGAATTATCCCCCGCTCACTCCAGTATGGACAGCGGAATGGGAACTCGACTCTTGTAGATTGAATAAAGGGTTCGCTTCAAAATTCCAAGAATGCTATCCGGGCATACAGAAACCTAAAGACGGCTGGAAGGTATTAGGTTGGTGCAAAAATAATGTCGTTTTCTTACATATGTTACTATGTGAGAAAACGACATTATTTTTGCACCAACCTAATACAACGCCTGAAAGATTGTACATAAACCCCCCCAACCTCCCCAAAAACACACGAATTAGAATAAATTTATGTGTAATAACAAGTATTATTAATGTTTAGAACTGAATACTAGCTGATATATACTAACTCACTACTGTTATGACCACTGAACAAACGTATAGGTGTGAGTAAATACGTATATGTAATGCTGTACGGCAATAAGTTATTTTGTCTATTAAATATTTCCGATATGTATCTGATCAAAATTCTTTATATAATAAATATATATTATAATTTTCAAGGGCTAAATAGACAAATAGAACTGACATTATTCTATTGCAGCAAATAGGGCGTTCCCAGTAATGTGGGTGATAGTTCGCCAAACAGAAGGGAAATCTTGCATTCTTGAACGCGTTTTCAGTCACATATTCTAAAATGTTAGGGAGGGGGCAAATTTGGGCGCTCACTAATTATTTTCTTTTCGCAATTAGATTTCACATTCTCAGTCTCTACATTAACACATCAAAATAACACAAAGCCGTTTATTTTAATAAGGTTGTCTATTTTACTGACATGGTTCGTTATTGATTGTTCAGAGGCAATCCCATCTCTGCCTCTTGCATACCAAATGCTGTTTTTGATTAGAATTAGGAATTCTTCCACCGGCTCGATCATCTCGTGTCGCTTCGATTATCAGTTTGATCATTATCTACCATAGTTCGATCACTGCAATTTCATGAATTGTTTTTATCAGATTATATTTCTATCACAATATGGTAGAATTACATGACATAATAATTTAAATAATGTATTAACATTAAATGCAATTATATTTACACTAAAAAATTTTTTTTAAAAATGGGGGGACATTCGAGCAATTTCTTACCAAAAAATACTGCTATATGGAACAAACTCCCGCCAGGATGTTTTCCTAATTACTACAATCTTGGCTTTTTCATGTCTAGGGTTATCTTTCCTTTATAGCCACTTAACATTATTTCTTGCTTTTTCTTACGCTCAAACAACACCACACAGTAACCAACTTGGGCTTTGCATTGGGCGAACACGAGTATATATAAAAAGACAGAATTTTTTTTTTATCGATTCTTTATTGTAGCTTTTTTTTCTTCTTTTTTTTTAAAACCAGGTGACCAACGTCTTCAGTTTCCACCGCAAGTATAAAAAAACATGTCAGAAAAGGACTACTTGTAACTGACTTTGCAGATGCTAGTTAAGCAACTGCCATACATCATTATCATTTCTGTATGTTTTATTTTGTTTTTATAGTTGGATTCAAATATATAAGAAATAGATGCGCACGAGCGTATATATATATATATAGAGAGAGAGAGACAGAGAGAGTGGGGCGGTTGAAAAAGCAAGTTTTAGATACAGGAAACTTACCGTAGGAGAGAAACAACGTATTTGTTAAATAAGGAAGAAGAGAAGAAAAAAAAACATTTTGTAAGACGAATGATCATATGCAGATTCTCGTCTAAATCTTCAGTTTTTTCAACATCGAAAATCAGCTGGAAGACTGTTTTTTTTTTTTTCTGTTCGTTTCTCTTCCTCTCTATCAACATTTATGGATCTGTCTATATAAGCGTGTACGGTGTACTACAATGCATATATCTATATACAGTTTCTTGTGCCTAAAAAAATCTGCCCACAGTGTGCATGTTTTTCTTTGTACAGACAGAGGATACAATTTGAATGCTTAATGCAAAAATATGTTAGAGTAGGCTGTAATTTTATTTTACTTTTTATAATATTCATTTATTTTAGCTTCGTTATTTTCTGTGCATAGACACGCATGCACGCACTTGTTTGTTTGCTGTAACAACTTGGTGTTTTATTTTCGAAATCATTATAGATCCCTGTCTCCATCACTCACCCTCACGTATATACACAGTGTAACCCGGATATAAGTGAGTTGTCGGAACCGGAGAAGAAGTCTTTTATATCCGGGTTTCTCTTATATCCGGGCTTGGTTTATTTTGTATGGCTCTAATTTGGGACCAGATAAAATCTCTCTTATATACGGGTTTATCTTATATACGGGTTACATTGTATATATATATATATATATATATATATTATTATTAACCTTATTTTTTAGTGGGTAAACGTATATTTTAGATGTTACTGTTGTTCTTTTTTTTATTTTAATTATAAACAGTGAAAATTAATATGATATGATATTATCAGCCTAAATTAAGAAATCCTACTAGAAATCCAAACTACATCCTCTTTTTTTTTTAACCCTGGGAAACCTCTACTAGTTCGGTCACGGACCCAGACTGACAGGACAAAGCCAGAAATTACCTGTTTTTTTTTAATGAAGAAATGTTTTTCTCTCCGAGACTCCTACGAATTTTATAACTGCTATGCTAACTTCTGTTTCGTGACCGAAACGTAAACAACCGTAATTTTTATTATAAACGTTATTTTTAATGGGTGAAGTGTTTGAGTTGTTACCCCTGTTATTGTTGTTTTTAATTGAAATTAATACCCCAACCGGCCTAAATTGAAATACGTGCGGGTGAAAGGTGATTTTCCTATTTTAAATACATTAAAGCAGAAGGTTTCTATCAACTATGAGAAAAATATTAAATATCCATTAGTTTTCCCGCATTCCACACGAACAAACTCAAAATATGGAGACAATCAACTACAAACATTAACTACAGTGGGCAGGACATTTGAGAAACTTGGGATGATCGTTTGACTAAGAAAAGAACTTGAAAGTGGTAAGCGTCTGCAAATCAAACCTTGGAAACCTTTCAAAGATTCCTTATCGGACTCACTTTTCTATGTAGGGAATCGTGAGGGATAATACCCCCCCCCAAAAAAAAAACAATTATTTTAAATTAAGATCGGTTTTAGAGCTATTGTCTATAGCGAAGATTACACCAATCGATCCAAAGTAAAAAGAGCGGCTAGAGAGATTGTATCGCCTCAGTTGTAACTCAATGAGTTTGTGAAGAATATGGTCGTGTCCGCTTATCATAAGCTGGGCGAAAATGTAATGTGTAGGGACATTAAATATAAATGTTACCGTCAACAGGACTTAATTTGTACCTAGTGTCCTAAACAATGGAAGGAGAAGTCCAGTCTCATCTGGCACGGGAAAGTACATAATATCAATCATGAAGAAATATCCAAATTAAATTTGTCAGCAATATAAGAGAGCTTTTAAAAGCATTTCTGGTTTTAAGAGTCATTGTAGAAAATTTGAGCGGGCACAGTGGCAGCGGGTGCTTAGTTATGGTGTAGAGATAGTTATTCTCGTATATATATATATTAGGTTGGTGCAAAAATAATGACGTAATAATGTCGTTTTTTGACGTTAAAAAATACGTCAAAAAACGACATTATTACGTCATTATTTTTCGGATTACAAACACAGAAAATGCCTCATATCGAGAATATTTAACACTGAAAAACAAAAGAAAAAATGAATTATTTTTAAAAATATGTGGAAATCTCCGCTTTTACCCGAAGACGGTCATGAGACCAGAAACACGTGTAGTGTAACATTACGTAAAACAAAGCATAATATTTTTTTCTAAATAAATCCACATTACAACCAAAAACGTTTACGGCACCTCTCTTCTCTTCTTTTTAATATACATACTTTTCTCTCGTTGGAACCACTACAACCTCTTTCTTTTATATATATATATATATATATATATATATATATATATATATTAGAGTGGTTCAAAATTATTGATTCCACATATGGTAAACAAGGAAGTGTTTTACACGGGTCGCGTCGCATAGGTTTTTGATAAAAGTTCAATTAAAGAGAACGGTGATATTAGTTGATTTTTTTTTTTTTTATAAGATTCATATTTACTTTAAAATTTTGATTGAAGAAAATATTGATGTTTGTTTTTGTATTGCATTAGGAAAGATAAGGCTTATGAACACAATGCCAATACATCTCTCCATAATGTAACTATGGCATTGATTATTTGGTAATTTAAGTGCACCATCTTCTAATGACAAAATAAGTTTTATCTTGTTCTCTAATTAAAGATGCTGCTTCCATATATTAATATCTATTATTATACTATACGTTTTATAATTGAATTTAATTAAAATGAATATTTAAGGCATATAAAATTTAATTTCAATTGATTAGAATATTGTAAATGCTGGGCAATGTCTGAAATTTAAAAGAAAAAGGCAAATGTATTATTTTGACACACCTTTATATCTCTATGTATGTATGTTTTTTTTTTCTATCTGTCTGGCTATATATACATACATGCACACACACACACACACACACACATATGCGTGTGTGTGTGTAAATGTTTCCTCAGAAAAACCGTTTTATAAATGTGTATTCAGGAATAGGAAAGTGTCAAACGTTGCCTTAAACTACAATGGACAAGAAGTTGTGGAGAACCATGATTATCCACGTCATAAGATACACACAAAAACATTCAGTTTTCTAGTTTTCAAAAAAGGAACGCGGGGAATTTTTACATTCATATAATCTTAAGGCATATTTGAATGTTGTTTATCAATCGAATATATTGATTAAATACAAAATTATTTTCTGTATATATTTATACGATATGCATTATAATAATTTTGCTTCTATTGGAGCATCTATGTGCATAAGAGTTGGTCTTACTTTACATATTGCAACTTTTACAAGTACAATATGGAAAAATGTGCTTATAATGCATACACAAGCACATACACACATCTATATGCCTTATTGTACTTGTAAAAGCTGTAATATGTAAGGTAAGACCAACTGTTATGCACATAGATCCCCAATAGAAGAAAAATTATTATAATGCATATCGTATCGTTTAAGTAAAAAAAAATATGAACATGTTCTTGCTCATGATGCAACAGTTCTTTTTCTACTTGTGTGCTTCAACTGCAGATAAGATTCCATCATACTTTGTCTTTTTTCCTATTAGTATTAGTAATAATATAGCACTTAGAAGGGCGCAATTCAAGAAAAGAATCTGTCCCACAATATGACTGTTTCTTCAAGTTATGTTTAAAAAAATCTACAAAAAATTATAAGTCTTTGTACAAAGGTCGCTTATCTTGAAATCAACGTGTCAAAACAAATGAAACTCGGCCAGCGTGAATGGCATTGCAACTGAAACGTGAGTAATATGACGATCGCGCTCATCTTGGAATTTTTTGCTAGTTGATTAGTTACTAAGAGAAATTAATCAAACAGCTTAGTATAAATCCTATGGAATTCTCCTGTCATTCTATTCATTCCCCCCTCCCTGAGCGGGAAGTTAATGGTTTGCATACATACCTATCCTCATGCGTTGAAAGGGTCGTAAGGTCGGTAGATTCTGAATATTTTTTAAAGAATGTGCACTTTAAGATGCTCGTCGAAATTACAGTCTATAGTATTGACTATTAATACATATTTCGAAATATTGTTGAACACTGTCAAACACTATGTCTTTTCTTAAATCACGCTCTTCTCTAAAGGTTGAAAAATATTGGAAGAGTTACGTTAATCATTTTTAGTAATAATAATAATAATAATAAATTTAAAAAAAATCTCGTTGGTATTTTCCTTCCTTTTTTTTTTCTTTTTCTTCCCAAAAGCTATAAAAATTTCAGCTGCTGTTCATTTTGAAGAAATCTGTTCCTTCCAAATATATATATGAACATAGGTCTATAAAATTGAAGAGGGAAGACGGCTTCTTCTGATGCTGGTATCAATCATCTGACAGTTAACTTTAGGCTTTCATTTCTTTCTCTCTCTCAATCTCTTTCTTTCCCTCTCTCTCGTCCCCACAAACTATGTAGAGCTTTAGAGTAAGTGACTATGTCACTCATACAAAAGATTTTTATTGCTTCAAGTGGATCCTAAATTATTTTCTCTCTGGCCAATCAAAACTCAGCGCAGATAAATATATTTCCTTATCAATCAGTTTTCAGTACGATTAACTTTTGTTTAACCACTCAATCCTTCATGAAAAGGGTACCAAAATTGATAGACGCTAGTTAATTCCACGAACAACTTAAAAACCCACATTTTTAACAGTAATTTTCTCATCGAGCGGCAGTGTCTACACAAGACTTGGATTGAAGTTTCTTTCCTCTAAAAGTTACTTTTGTTGACAACCATGCTTTCCGTCTTGGTTAGTCATTTCTTCTTGCTTTCAACTACTTTATGTAATAGTCCTTTCAGGTATTTTTTAAATTTGCTATCAACACATGCGTAGTGTATGTTTGCTAATGTTATGTCAGACGATAATAATTCCGAGTAGATCTTCTAATGATCTCAGAATCATCTCGCTGTCAATTTAACCTGGTAAGAAAAGGCATTCTTGTACACCTTAAATCATTCTCTATCCGTAAAAACTCTTCCCAAAGCACCTTAAATAACATTTCAACAAGTTCTTCGACTCATACTCTATAGAATATTTTTGTGTAATCTACGAAGCGCAGATGTAGATCTTTCTGTATTTCTATTGCTCGTTGTAACTGCATTCTCATAATGCAAACTATATTACTTGTTCCAGATTTTGAAGAAAGCCACATGGTTATTCTCCATTTCCAGCCTAATTCTGTTACGGGCTCTATTCCTTAGAATCTTTATTTATTTCGTTATGTGGATCAATATATTTTTTCGATCGAATTTGCATTCATTCACACCTGGATTGATCTACTGAGGTTTGACGGTATTTCGCCGCTGTCATATATTTCGTCTACCACCTGAGTTTGTCAGCATCTCTTTTATAATCTCGTCTGGTCCTGCTGCTTTCTCCTTCATTTTGGCTAATGTTGTCTTTGCCTCAGATTTTAGTAGCATGGGTCCTTTCATGATTTCATGCATTCTATGTTTCTCTCCTCTGTCGTTATGGAAAAAGCTGTCGTAGATACTCATTCCAATGTTGTTTCAACATTTTTCCAGTATGACTATTCCCTCTATATTTTATACATCTTGCCGAAGAGCATGTTTTTCTGTCAGGCAATTTCTTTGATCTTTTTATATAAAGCAGCTCTGTTTGTGTTTTACAATTTAGTCTTTGACTAGTTCCCTCTTAAGCCACTCTGTTTTTATTTGCTTGCACTTATTTCCAATGTTTAACCCCCAAAACATAACGCTATTTGTTGGGTTTATCTGCTTCTTAAACTACATTAGATGGTGAATTTACCACCCACTTCCTTTTCTCTTATCTTTCTTTCCTTGGGATGTCTTCTGCCCAGCGTTTTTTTTTAAGTGTTCTACTTTGAATGCCTGATCGATTCTAAAACCTCATATTTTTTTTAATTGTTGACTGTATGTTTCTTTACAAATGGGGACGCTGTAAAGTTTTTAATTACTGCAGCCTAAATATTGTTGTGGGTTTCTTTTATAGTCTTACGAATTATTTGTATATATTGCTGTTCTTACTTCATCTTAGTATCCCTGGTCCTTCTATAGTTTTATGCATTGTAATTATTGTCATTTTTCAATTGAAGAGGCCTCCTATATACGCATTCCATTGTTATACTAATTTTTTGCCCATTGCCATCGTTCTCTCTTTTGAATTTATGCATCTTTCCGAAGAGCACGTTTTCTATCCTAATTTTTTTTTTAAGGTTCTTTGGGCACAATTGTCAGGTCTGTATATCGTAGTTCTTCAATATCTGCACGTTTCCCATTAAGCCATTCCTTTTTTTTTTTTTTTTTGCTTGTTTGCTAGCTTGCAATTATCTCTTTTTTTTTCTATAATCTGATATATTCTGTGCCATTTCTAGGCATTATCTGTTGCCTCGCTTTCATTATGTCGAAAATATTATTTACTTCTTTTTTCCTGTCTTTCTTTTCTTGCTATGATTACTTCTTCTTTTGTCACGGAGAGCTTCCCTTAAAATGTCCTGCTTTGAATACCTGTTCCAAAGTTTCACATTTTTCTTAACTGATTGTATATGTTTTCGCCAATGGAATCCCTGTGGCGTTTTTCATGCTGTAGTCTACTTTGGGCTTCTTTAATTATTATATTTTTACCCTCAGTTTACCTGTAACTGGGATGTGATTACTCCCACAGTCAACGCTTGGGAATGTTTTGAATTAAATGCAAAACTATGCTACCGAAACGTGGTTTAACGGTCAAGCAGTCGGGTTTTTGATGTCATCTGCTAGGCGTTTCCAAGTGTACCATTGTCTTCGATGTTTTTCAACCCAAGTGTTGCTTTTAACTTAACTATTCGTTGTGTCCATTTTTATTCACACTCATTGCGTGATCCAAGTACATTCTTCCAAACATTTGGCGATCTTGTTACCTTCCTACTTTTACATTTAGGTCTCTACCACGTACCACTATTCCCAAAAGAAAAAGAACTAATGAAATTGCGTGTGTAAATATGTCTGTAAACCAGATACTAGGATTCTGCGTACGTTATAAATGATGACTTATAATTATGTATTGTCGTCTGTAGATGCCATTTTTATGTATATAGGTGTATGCAGTGGCGGTAATTTATATTCAACTTATTCTGAGCCTTCCACATGTAAAGAGAAACATACTTTAAGAAAAGAAACACGAACTTAACAGACAAAGTAATCTAGGCATTTCAAAAACAACAAAACCAATTTTATAGCACAAATAAGGCGTACAAAAATAGGTATAATTTCAGTATAATAATTAAATAAAATGCCTTTATGCTAAAAGAGAGTAAGGATTAAATAAACGTTCTGTGAGATTTAAGTTCTATTCAATTAAAAGTCCATCTTATAAATATGCCCTTGTTGGGTATCCCAAATGTGTGGGTGGACTTAATAATACCTGTCGACGGTTCAGTTATTTTACCAAACATTAAAAGCACAAAAAATAATAAATAAATAAATATAAATAACGGCTAGGAAAACGGTCTAGAGAACATTTTATTTCATTTTCATCCAAAGAAAATATCCCAACAAAGTGTATAATTGCGTTAAATACCTTCTCTCAACCCTGAAAAGAAAAGCTAGCGAATATTACAAAAGCCTGTCCTTACAAATCCAGAATATTATGTTGGAAGAAATTGTTTTCCCCATGTAACCGGGAAGCATTTCCTCTTTATGGCGTCTGCCATCCCAAATTATTTGCTATCCTGACTAGGGCGTCACTGACTAACCGTTAAGGGTCACATAATAGGCTAAGCGCAGTACATACTAATTAGGGAAGAGGAAGGAAAGTTAGCTTTATAACCTTGTTAAAACGGTTTGTATGTATCTATGTGAAAGTTTTCCTGGGGAAAAAAGTAGTATAAGGCAGTAGAATGATCAAATGTTGCTAATCGTGAGTGATAAGGAAAACTTTACAGTCGTGGGAGTCAAGCGGAATGTGTTGGCTGAACAGTATGAATGGTAACTTGATCTCCTTGTGATGTATCGTTTCGAGAGATTTTCTTTACTGACTATATTGGCTCATATTTTGTTTCTATATGTGCTCTAATAAAATCAGTTCGACTCTAAAAATGAGGAAATCGTGTGTATTCTCATCTGTCAAAAACTGTTTTATCACATAGTATACTTACATTTAAATCTGTGGGATTTGAATGAAGTCAATTTAGTTGAAGTTCAAAGAATAAATAAAACGGATGTGAAGATAGGGGATGGATTTGAATTTATTAGAAATGTGACTAGATGATGTAATATTGGTCCTCCTATATGACACTGAATGCTGAACAAGTTCATCACAGATGAAGAAGAGACTGGAAGCAACAAAAATGTGGTCCTGTAGAATGATGCTGAGAATACCATGGAAAGAATATGTGAGCAATGACGAAGTTTTTGAGAAAACGGAAACAAAAAGTACACATAACAGCAGAAAGAGACAGTTGAAATTTCTAGAACATACAACAAGGGCTTAGAAAATTTAACACTTATAACGCCTTTCGCCGCCGCATACACTCGGTGGTGTAACCACGTTTAGTGATTCGGTCCTCAGGGTCCTAGTACGGCGTTTTAACCATAGGGCTAACTCTGCGCTGATGAATGCTGACGCTCGTTTAAGCTGGTTGCTTCGACCCACACCAACTCCGCCCACGTTGTGTTTTTGATCTCCGAGTAGTGGAAGATCGAAGGTCGTAGTATCGAAGTGTTAGTTCAAACCGTGGCGGGTGCTATATTAAGAAAGAAAAATATCTTCACGGCGAAAAATAAAACGAGAGATTCATGGGGTTAATCTTCAATTAATTTATATAGCTCTTGGTATAACAACTCTTCCCGCATCAATCTTTATAGTGACACTGGGCCTTGTCTAAACTTCTGGAGGAGCTGGATTCAAATCTGGTGGCAGCTGATGTGTATTTCAGAGGCTCTCGATGCAAGTTCTCAGCCTAAGATTGCTGAGCTCCCGAATTAATCTTCTTATATGCACTTTGGCCCAAAACTGGCATGAGCCCTAAGGGTTCTGGGGAGTCGGTGATTCCCCAATCCTCATATTAATCCCAATAATGTTTTCTTTGTTCCCTATTTCCACTTTCTTAATCAACTTTCCAGATTTAGAGAAGTATCTACCTTCCTTGGGAGTAGTCACAGAGTTTGCGTCTCCCTTAACTCAAACCTGCTTTACTTCACATTTCGCACCATCACTCCACACACGCGGGGCTAAATTCTAACTCTCCCCGATTTTCAGGACTGGCATATCTATCTTTGTGACAAATCTAATTTTTAAGGTGTGTAGGTGAAAGGGTGTAGTTTATTTTCCTCATTAATTTCGATTATCTGACTAACTTTCATTTCCCTACTATTACCTCTATCCAGCGAGAACACAAACCAGACCACTGCTTCCCATTTTAACCTTCTGAGCGATAGATAAAAATTATTTCCAAATTTGTTTTCATCACCGAAAATATATTTGTTTACCTAAATTCTCAACAAAGAGACACGCTGTTCTCCATCCTTGGGCCGATCTCCATCTCAGCGAAAACATAAACCAGACCACCTGCCTGTTACTACAGGATCGATTTTTCATAATCCTAACTCCCACAGAGGGTCAATTTTCTGTTTTTATTTCTCAATTCGTTTTCGCCAAATGGTTGGCAGAACGGAGATTTTTCGTTATTAAAGGAGAATAACCTACCAAACAAGATTGCGAAACGACAAAAAATATTAAGAGCTACATAAGACAGGAAATTGTAGAGGGACATAATCGCCGACGTCCTGAAGGGACAAGGTACATAGAAGAAGGCTGGATGATAAATACGAATGCTTAGGTAGTTTTTTTTTTTTTTAGCTCTCTTTCTTTTCTTTTTAAGTACTCGAGTGAGAAAATAAGTAAAAGTTGAAAGATATGGGAACATAGACTAAAACTGAAAACCTATGTTCATTGCATTGTATACAAGCAGTAAGGACAAAGTTTTATTTGTGAATATTTCAAGCGCAAGTATGATATAAAATCTGCGACAAGGACATCGCAGATTTTAGAATGGCTTAGTTTTCAAATTACCCCTACCACTAATCTTTGTGAAACAAAAATTCAGAGCGGGTGACACTCATATGTTTTGTAAGCATGGCTCCTCTCTTGTTTGTGCAATAGTGCAACCAAATTGAATATAGAATAAAAGCTGCACCAGAGGTAATTTCACCAAACATCACAAATTACTACAAAATCAACAGATTAACCTGGAAACTCGAGTTATGTTCTTAAATAACCTCGTCAGATCGAAACTTTCATATGGATGTGATGCACGGGGCCAAACCCGTTCAGAAATATCTAAACTGTCAGCTGTATACAGCCACTTTTTTCTAAGATCAATGGTTAAAATAGCTTTAAGCGAGTGAAGCCTATGGATCTTGGCGAAGACCACACCTCTTTGATTATCGTGAACTGGCGATACAGAATCACAAAAAAGAACTGTACCAAATAACACAAAATCACATCACTTGTTTACTATCTACAACAGCAACAACTAAAACGAGTATTACGTTTAACTTGTAAAAAAAAAAAAAATACGACATAATGAAGTGTCATATGCCCTACTCGACGAATAATTTATAATGCCATCATACGCCGACCAGGAGATATATACATTATCATGTCTATGGAGAGATACGGGCTATCTCTACCAGACCATGACAAATGTACAATTAGTAAACAAAAATATTTTAAAGAACACTGTTCGATTAAGATAATCAAACAGTAGTCTTTTCCCAGGTTCACTTCGGTTTCAACACAAATACTGATCCACAATTCAAGGATGAACAATAAGGCGTAATAAATTTTGGTATAAGAATTTTAATATGTACATATACACAAGATATTAAAATAAAAGAAAAATATAAGCATGAGTAAAACATCCGACGACCAGAACCTCAAGACTTATGTTGGGATACCAAAATATGCCCAAATCCAAGTGGATTCGACTGAACTCGAACTGATAAAAAAAATAAGTATGAATAACTACGAATGCAGAAATCAACGCATAACCAAAAAAAAGACATGGGATAGTATTTATATATTACTATTTTGACATGTGGAAAGGTGTTTGTGAGAACATAAAATTTATGGATGCATGTGTATCTTTCTAACACGGGTCCAAAACATATAGTTACTTATCTTTATGTTCAGTTCTCTCTCTTACTCATTGTCCTTTCTTTCTCTCTCACGTTTCCTCTTTTCTTTCTTTCTTTTCTTTTCTATCCAATTTCACACACGGTCCGGATGCAACAGAGATATATACTTTCTTCCTCTCTCTGGTTTTCTCTTTTCTTTCTTTCTTTTTTTACACAGTTCAGCTTCAAACACGGTCCGGCTGCAACAGAGATATATGCTTTCTCCTCTCTTGATTTCTCTTTACTTCAAACGCAGGCTGTATCCTCAGCGCACAAATTTCCTTGCGTCTTCTGTGATAAATAACTCGATTTATCTTCTTCAATTTGGAGTTAACGAACAGAAATATACATCCTTATATTAGGTTGGTGCAAAAATAATGTCGTTTTCTCACATATGTTACTATATGAGAAAACGACATTATTTTTGCACCAACCTAATATTTCTTATCCGGAGTTGCTTATGATGAATCCGACAAGTTCCATCATTACCAAAATGAGTCTCATCTTTCCGTTCATAAGTTATCAGCGCTTCGATTTCGTGTCTTGCTCCTGCAAAGACAAGACAGCAACTGACTTCCAAGTAATTTTCTAATTCCCACGTGTCCTGCATTTTGGCGCGAATTCCAGTTCCTGCTGCTTCATGACCGTACGTCAGATTCTGTCTAGATTATGTCTAGACGTCTGTTGCTACGGGTAACTGGGTCAGTCAACCTCTTGACTTGCTTTCCCAAAATGTCTCGAGACTCCCACGTGACCTCTTCTCTTGTCAAGCGGAGATTAACCTTAATATATGCGTGTATGCGTGTTTGGGCTATCTGCATTTGTAACATGAAGGTATAGACATTCTATGCTACTTCAAATAAAATATTAAGAAGGAAACATTCATCAATACTGGAAAGAGTGATAACAGTTACTGGACTTGAGAAACCTATTTTCCTGAAAAAAAATTTTAATAGAAAGATTTTATAAATTCCAACTGACAGCATTACTGGCTGATCGGTTAATAAATACAGAATGTTTCCTTGTACGGAAATGGCTAATGTTAACTGACCATTATCATCAAGAAATGTGTACATGTTGTGTATTTGAGAAATATTATTTGTTGGTAGAATTTGTTCTCAAATGTAATTGGATGTGTTAAACGTCATATATGTGTTGCTTGTACGCATGAGCGTGTATGTGAAAGCCCATGTAAAAACCAATATTTTATATCGATAGTCATGGTAGTCATGTAGGCAAGTATGGCGGAATTCCAAACGAACGTCGGAGTTATCAATGAGATGTAGCGTGTCTAGGCCTCTCACCACATTTATTTAATTTTTGTTTAGGAACCCAAACTGAAATAAGAACAAGGGACAAGACAAAAGTATCAATAAATATATGCGTGTCTGTCTGTGTATAAATTGTATTCAACAAAGCGTACAGTAAAGAATATATACGAAAAAGAAACATGCAATAAGTCAGACGAAAGTAGTCTCTCTTTGACTATAAAAGTTTATCAATGTTCTCTGAAAAGGAAATGAAAGAGTCATTAGTCTGTTATAAATGTTTTAGACAGCTCTGCTGTGCAAGAGGAAAATTAAGTGTGATAGAATATGTAATTTGAGAGTGAGTGAGAAGATGGGCGCATGTCTTCGACTGACGTGAATTGCAGTAGCAGTCGAAGTTTCACTGGTGTTGGTCCTCTTTTGTTCTGTTTATATAGGTAGTCATCGAATTATGAATCTGCGCGGGAAAAATCATTCTCCAAATGCATAGAATCTGATTGGTTGATACTGACCAATCAGTGCCTGAGTTTTATGGAGACTTCTGGGATTCCAATTCTTCCAAAAGTGCACAAAATTTACTATATGAAAATATAGCGATTTTAAAATTGTCGCTTCAGATAACAGCGTTGCTTTCTGTCCAATGAATGAAGGGTGTATGTGTGTGTGCGATGATGATGATCGCTATACAAGCATTTAAGCTGGTCCCCCTCGCGCTATTAAAAAATTGGCCTAACTAACACAATCTTCCTATACACACATCTCCACCAGATATTTTGGCTAAGAGAGAAATATGGAGAAGAGGGGGAAATGGGGGAAGAGAGAGAGGGGTGTTGTTGTCATTCAATGAATTATTCAAACAAGATCATGTGATTAATTTGTTTCGATCTCTATGTCTCGGCTAGTGGGCTCTCCGGCCTTCTTCCCAAGTGTTTATCGTATCTGGAAAACGTCATTACCCGACCTTTAATCTCTATTCCCTCGCGATAAAAAACAAAAAAACTACAAACGAATATCTTATTCACTTGACCAGTCAAGAGGTGGAGACTGAAGAAAAATCAAACAAACTGAAGACTGCTGTATGCAACGTAAACTTGAAGAAAGACAGAGAGCTCACTGTCCAAAATGCAGTGACCAAAAGAAATCAACATCGACAAAAAGATGAATAACATAAGATGAGAAATTATTTGGACTTAATTCTCTCAAAGTTTCAAACTAACTACACTACAGGCTGAGGTGCTTGTCTAAAGTTCTGAGGTATTTTCATTCTCCAGTGAATGATTTTGTTTTGACTGATATTTTTTTTTTTATCTTTGTTGTTTTTAATACAATGTTGCCGTTCCTTCGACTTTCCATTGGTACTAAAATGCTGCAGCCGGTCGACATTAGTACTTTAGTGTCGCTCAGTACATTTTTCGGTCCGATAGATAGATAGATTATACTAGATAGATAGATAGATAGATAGATAGATAGATAGGCACTATTTATTAGGATTTTTTGGCAGGTAGGTGGGATGATTCAGAATATTGATTCATCAATCAATAAAACAAAGAAGGAAAATATTACGAAGAAAGAAGACAAAGATATTAAAATTGGAGTTAAACACGGAACGTGAACGTGCACGCACGCGCGCGCTCTCACACACAGACACACACACAAAAAACCAAAACAAACGCGCACGCGTGGGTCGAAGTGGTTAACTGAATCATCATCTACGTCTAGTTATATGAAGTATTGAAAGTGGAAAAAAAAGCATTATCTAACAAAAGAAAAGGGTATGTATTATTAACCTTGGATTGAACACGAGCCTGGAGTGGAGAACGTAAAGTTTGGTGCGGCCGTGTGGGTCATTACAACCACCTTGACGAAAAAAAGCAGTCTGGATCGATAGAATGAAGCAAAAAAATAATGAAAAGAAAAAAATGATAAATGAATTTTTAATGAAGTGATATAATTAAAAAAAACACTGAAGCGTTTTAAAAGGGTAAGAAATTCAAAATGAATTTTTTAAGGGAAAATGTAGAGAAGGTTTTAAAAAGAGTCAGAAGAAAAAATGAAGGAAGACTGAAAAAAATATAGAGAAAGATGAAAAACAGAAGGGTTGAAATTAGGAAAGGTTCTTTATTGAAATCGAAATAACAAAAATATCTTTTAAAAGATTAAGATAAAAAAAACAAAGGGATGGACGGAAGGAAAGACAGAAAAAATTGGAAGAAAGAAAAAACGGAAGAATGAACCTGCACTTGTTATTTTTAAGTTTTTAAAAAGTAAACATTGAAAAAAGTAAACAATAAAAAATTATACGGAATGGTTTTTAAGGAAGTATGTAGCTTGTTAATAAATATTATTGTTACTGTTTGCCAAAAACTAAAAAGTTAGAAAATTGATATTTAAAATAGAAAAGAAAGGAAAACGAAAAACAAACAAACAAAAAACGAATGAATGAAAGAAGGAAAAATTATTTTGAGTACGATGTGAATCCGAAGTATTGTTTGAATTTTAATTATTAAAATACAAAAATCCTAAACGTTCAACTTTACAAAATTTAACTAACAGTAATTAATTTGTATTTTTAACATAAACAAAAAAGAAGATACCCAGGTTTCGGAGTTTTCACAAAATATTTTATAAAAATAAACTGTAAAAAAACACGCCAGTATGATTTTTAAATGCAATAACAATACATATGAAAAAAAAAAAAAAAGAAGTTTTTTACGGTATCGGTAAAAAAAGTTTAACGGTTACTTAAAAATTCGTTTAAATTTACTTGTTTTAGTAAATTCTTTCTGTGTTTTTTGTGTAAATAAATTTGATATTATTATATTTTTTAAACAAAGTATAAAAAAAGCTGCTATAGCTGTCAAATTTTCAACATCCATTCATTATGGTATAAATTATTGAGAGAAAACTGAAATTAAGTGATTAATTTGAAATTAGAAAATTAATAGTAAAAAAAACTAAACAAACAAGGCTGAACGTGAATTTAGAGAAAGAGTGTATAAAAAGAGAGAGAAAAGTAAAACCGAAAGAAGAAAAGCGACAGTGCGTACATGTGTGTGTTTTAGTATTATGTGTGTATCTGTAAATCTATGAGTATGTGTGTATTTGTGTGTGAGAAAAGAGCAAAAGACTATGCGAGTAAATGAGGGAAAGAAAAGAGAGAGGGGTAGGAACAAACAAGAAGACGAAACAGAGTTGTTTTTATTTATTTACTACAGTTTACATGCATACAACTTTACTGTTCTGAATAAGAAAAGAGAAAAACAGGCGAAGAGTGAGTGTATGTAAGAGGAAGAGAGATTGAGAGAGAGTGCGTGTGTGAGTGTGTATGCTGTGTTCGTTGGTTGCTATGCTTTCTAACCGACGAACGAAGTGTGGGTGGCGATTTTTAAAGAAAGGGAGATATACACATGAAGGTAGGTGTACTGTACTGTACTGTACTGTACACCACCCTCTTGGGATTTGTTTCCTTACGCATTCCGTGTCCCCCCCGAGATAGTGCATGCGTGTACATTTGCAAGTGCATGCGCATTTTTTAGTGTCAGTGCGTAAAAGTACACAAAAACGTGCCCGCTCTGGTGTTGTGTAAGGGTGGAACCACCCTGCCTGCACCAGCAGCATGGGGATTGTACTTGGACATATTCTGGCCGCAACCTATTTTTCCTACCGAGATAAAAACTGGTTTACAGTAGCTACAACAGGTGTGCACTATGAAGCACCGCCATATCCGGATTTAGGGTCCGACTCGGACCCGGCATCCCACAAGAAGAGGAAGCAAGATGAAGAAGAACACCTTTCCACAAGGGAACGACTGCTTCAGGTAAGTTACCCTTTTTTTTTTTCCTTTTTAGTTTTTAACGAGGGATAAAAACAAACCGTTACACATACGAAGTATAAATCACATACACACACAAACACACATCAAAGTGGATATATTCGCATATACAAAACAACTGATATCAGTCACATCCATATGAAACAAAATAGTCACTTGAAAGTAAAAAGTCTTTTACATACACACATACGGACGAAACAAAATCACACACACGCACATACAAAAAGAAAATAAAAACAAACTCACAGTCAGTTTCACGTAAATAGTCACGCATCTACACACAAACAAACACATACAGTAAGGTTGGCAGCTTCAGTTGTTATATTGTTTTTTTGTTTTTTTTTTAAATGTTTTACTTTTATTTTTTTTACACATAGACTGTGCAGTGTAAGTGTTGTACACTGTACACCCAGATAAAAGATCAATGGTAGGGGAACATGTGCAAGGAAAAAAAAACTTAATTTCTAATCGTGATACTGATACTGCAAAAAAAACCATTTTTTTATATTTATTTTAAAATTAAATTTTTTTTTTGATTTGGTTATTTTTTCAATGAAACACACTCAATTTTTTTTCTAAAACTTGAAGAACTAAGAGGTGGGGGAATCTTAAACACATGACTCTCTCTAAGTAGTAATAAAATAATAATAATAAATTAGGTATTTTAATTTTTTAACAATCGCCAAGAGAAGGTTTCGTGTGTAAACAAACGCATCTGCTTAGCTTCACACTTTTACAGTCACAGTTTTTTTTTTTATTTTGTTGGGCATCTTGGAAAAAAAAAATACTAACTGTAGTTTTTGCAAAGTTTATGAATCAGGTGAAAAAAAAAATTCCAAGTAGAGAAAGAAATATATCAGTCTTGACCTTACTGATCTGATTTCGAACATTTTTATTACACAATCTCCGTCACCTCTTCAAGGACTTTATTTGTAATTTGTGCATTACGGCGATAAACTCATCGTCAAATTGAAAAAGAAAAATACACATGGCCGGCATCTTCTTGTTTTTTAGCAGGTTGAAATAGAGACGGTTGTAGTAAAAAACTAAAAGAAAATGAATGAATTTCGAAAAGATATTCTTTATGTTCGTGAAAATGACATCTGTCAACAATCAACATTAATAAATTAAATTATTAAATAAATAATTAAATCAAGGTTTTCATTTGATCAGCAGTAGTTGTGATGTCTTATTCTTAAAATTTTAATTTAGTAATTTATTTTTGCATTTAATTATTGAATAAAAAAATAGACTCTTACTTTTTCTAGGAAGAGGCATTTTTAATAAATAAAAAAAAAATTTTTAATCGAAATTTGAAAAATCGTTATCGCACGTATGTACATTTTATTTTTTCATTTCTTCGATTTAGAGTGGACTCTGTTTTAAAATCAGTAGCCTATTATTTTCCCTGCCTTTATTTCTGTGTATTTCTTTCTTTGTAGAACAGACTATTATTTTGTTGTCAAGTGAATAAATTTTCTGTAATTTAATTCTTTTGAAAGTCTGTCATTTAAACTTTTTTTTTTTACTGTTTCTTTTGTTGTTTGTTTTTTTTTACGATGAAGTTTTTGTTTTTTTTCTGAGCGCTCTTTCTTTTCTTTCTTTTTTCTTTTCTTTCTTTTCTTTCTTTCTTTCTTCTTTTCTTTCTTTCTTTTTTCTTTTCTTTCTTTTCTTTCTTTCTTTCTTTCTTCTTTTCTTTCTTTTCTTTCTTTTTTCTTTCTTTTTTCTTTCTCTTTTCTTTCACGTAATTTTCTTGGGACGCTTGTTTCTGCTCGTTCGGGTGATTGTTTTTTTTTTTGTTTGTTTCTCCTGGATTTCATTTGATTTACAATGAAATTGCAATTCAATCAAAAAAAGAAATTGAATTTCCGTAGAAAATATTATTTCCGACACACAATATAGACTGGTATTTATTTTTTTAGCGTAGTTTAGTTTTTTGACACATAGAAAACAAGTATTGGGCACTCGGTGAGAATCGAACCCACTTATTAATGATTTGCGAGATTTATTTGCTGACCATCGCACTAACAACGAAGCCCCTGTAGCAGAGTTATTGTTGTAGAAGAAATTTAATCAAATAAATAAAATCGCCTGGAAGGTAGCCAAAGTCTAGTATTCTCAGAACCATAACACAACTCCATGTAAAGAATCTTGTGCTGTGTCCCTTCAGGACGTGGATGATCATGGCTCTCCACAACCTAAGTGCCTTTTTTTGTAACTCTCAGTTGAGTAAAGTTTGTCTTTTTGCTATCTCTCCCAATCTCCGTTCTGCCAACCATTTTTTTCCGTAGGTTATTCACTGCTTTCCCTTATTCGTCTTGCTTTCTAACATTCACTGTATCCTTTGAGTATCAAATTTTCTAAACCCTCTTTCCACATGATGTGTCCTAGATTTTCAACTCTTTCTGATATAAAGAATAGCTATCAAGAAAAAAATTACAATTTTAATTGTTATTGTTTTCCCATTTTTCTGTTATTAAAAATTACGTTATTTTATATTCTATTGAAAATTAAGCCCGTTTTTAGCAGCCAGAAGTCTTATTTTTTAACTGCTTCATTTCTTAGCGAATACGAATTAACTCCTTCTCCAAATTCTTTAAAATTGGTTTCTCTACGAAAGAAAGTACTTTTTTTTTTACTTTGACGCAATAAATAAAATTATTATTAATAATAACTACAAACTAAAAGGGAAGTTAAGGTTTCTACAATAGGCGCGTAATAGCCATTAGAGTTGCGGGAAATATTACAGTCAAAAAACATGAACAAAATCATAAAAACAATTCAGTGCAAAATATGTTCATTGTTTATTTGTACGATTCAAGAACATTTACTTAACAATGTACATAAAAATGTTGTGTATGCCATACATATATTCGTGAGAACGTCATTTGTAGTTGCGTAAGCAATGGGATCGAATATCTCCAAAATTGCGTTTGTAAATCATTCTGTTTTTACTTTTTAGTGTTTTTTTTTTTTTTAGTTTAGTGAAAAGTTGTTTGTCATAATCAAGTACATGCATGGAATACTTGTATGAAACGAACCTTGTCTGGTGGTTGATGCCTAGTAAAGGAAGTTCAAGTGTTACATACGGTTGTGCTATTGATGAAGTTAATTGTAGGATACTGTCGTCTTGTTTATCTGGCTATGGGTTCAGTGTTCGACTCTGAGTGACGAAGTTTTTAGTATCAAACGTGAGAAAGGTCAAGGTCCGTACAAGTTATTGCTTACTGTAGTGTAAGGGTATTTTTATGCTCAGAAGGTATATCCCAAAATTCTTCGTTTGACATGCAAGGGGAGGCTTCTGATACACCAGAAAATATTTTTCTGAACTGATGATCTTTTATGTCTTATAAAGAAAGGTATACGTCGAGCTTATGTGTAAAAGACGAATTTTATTTATAAATTGTCCGTTAAGGTGTACCATTCTGGTGTCGCTGACTGAGCCTTACTCGAAATTGAATATGCTTGAATTTAAAAGGTAATAGAGCGGCTCGGATTGAGGAATCCGTAATCCGAATTCCAGTCGAATCCATTATATTCACTTACGTGCTAATACCCTTGGGAAAGGTATGAATCATCTTTTCTCCCCCCCCCAGCTATGGGTAAATAGCAGGACAGACCGGGTTCTATAGCCCTGGATAGCAACTGGTCTACCGCAGAAAGAAATGGCAACATACTGTTTTGAAAAAATCTGCCTCGTCAGTCATGTATCGAAAGATACATGATCGCCTAAGCGTGTATCACGCACGGCCTATAACTGACTGACTGACTGACTATAGGAATTATGGGGATTCTAGTAATTATGTTTGTCTACTCCAGTTGAATCGATGACATGGAGGAGAACTTCTGTGAGAAGTTCCATTATGAAACTTTCAAGGGTTGAGATTTCTTAGAAACATGATAGGTGTACCAACTTTCGAGGAGAAAATATGGGACAGTTCAGGAGTTAAGGAACTCAGTTGGGTTGTGAACAGATCCAGAAGTATTTCGAGTTGTCAGTTGATCTGTTCAGCTGACAACTCGAGGGAGCAGCTTTGAGTTTATTTCTCCAATTGAATTATTCTTCGCTTACAGTGCCAATGCTAGTTTAAACCACTGATTTTTTTTACATTTAAAACTGCTGAAAAACCAAGAGAAAAATAAAAAAATGTTCAGGATTATCCGGAACATTTCACAATTTTTTTTTTATTCACGGTTGCTTTACATTTTACAGAGAAAACAGAATGTTTTTTTTAGCCCTGAGAAAATTATTTTAATGAATAGTGACCTTTAGTGACATCCAGTGATTTTAGAGATAAACACTCTCTATCCTATGATTTTCGTGTGTGCGTTATGATTGTGGGGGGGGGGGCGGTGCAATTTACCCATAAGCACTAATTTACCTCTTCTTTCTTGGGAATGTCATTCGCTGCAGTACTGATAATGAAAGCTAAAAACTAAATTTTATTTCCAGTAATATCAGGTGGCCCCGAGGTGGAAATTAATTTTATCTGCCCTACCATTCATGAGGTCAAATATTTTTGTACTTCAGAGAAAATTTAGTTTGCTAGAAACTGCTTCATTTGGCTAGAAATGGCATATTGTGCTCTTTGATAACATGTGGTGGCCTCTACCTTCCAGGTAAACCTCGTATGACCGCCGATGTTAGTACTTCAAGTCTTGCAGTTATCCATGCAAAATAAATGAATGAAATAAAAAAAAATGCGTCTTTGGGACTTTGTTTGACTGCGATATACGCGCGTGTCCCCCCCCCCACAATTGGGAATAGAAGACGTAGTCGTTCCGATAGAGTACCAGGTGATATTGAAAGTAGCTAAGGAAGTAAGTACCAAAAACTTAGTAACCATGTATCCACAGTCATTGGTGCATTATCGACAATGATCATTCACAAAGGAAAACATTAGAATGATTAAAAAAATCTGCGGAAGAATTCAAACTACAGACCATTATAAATCATGGAGAATACTGCAGAAAGATTGAGAGTACAAAAGATTTGAAGAGATTCGCCTTTGCCTCTTCATCGCCAATAATGGCCTTCAATAACAATGAATGGAAATAATTTCAACAACACTTATTTTAAGTATACGTAGTAGAAGATCGTGTGACCGTTGTGACCATTTCCTATGGCTGAATCGCTGACATTCTTTATCATAATTTTTAAAAAATCTTTATAGATTTGACTGTTTTCTTTTAATATTGGCTTTTAGTATTGGTAACTTTAATAATAAGGATCTTCTCTTCAGACTGTATGAATAGTTGTGGATATTTCCTAATATTTGCAATTGTGTTAGTTAAGGACGAGCATTTTGTGTTTTAGGGATTTTATATATAGGCTTTTTCCTTTCGGAAATATTTATCGCAAGAGTCTAATTGTAAATTAACTTGAAATATACTTTACATTAAAATTCGCCGTGTCTGAAAGAATACATACATTTTCTTTTCTTTAAACCTGTGAAAATTAAATGGTTTTTCAGGATTTTCAACATTTGGGTAATTTTTTTTATCATGGCTTTAAGCGCAATCGATAAATTGGAAGTAAAATGAATAAATAATGTTAATGGAAACCTTGAACGCAATAGATGAACTGTTAGTGTGTGTGCGAAGCGAGGCATATTATCTGTTTTCCAAGAATTGGATGAGATTGGGCAAGATTGTTTTAGATTCAATTAAAAGAACGAAACTATTATAATCCTGATGCGAAACAAAAGTACATATTCAGCATTTATATATTAGATCTAGATAGGAATGAGAGTCTTTTTGTGTAAAGTCTTATGGAATTTGTAAATGTGCGGGTCGTGTAATGAATAGCCGCTCGGAATGAGAAATTGGAGAATTCTAGACGTTTGTTATATTCACTTACGTGCAAATACATTTGAAAAAGTTATGAATCTCCTCGAGATTATGGATTAAACAGTAGGACTTAGATCTCGAAAATCATTGTTATTGTAAAAAAATTGTTAATGCGATATTCACTCGTAAAAAAAAGTGTTATTCTTACAATCTTATATTTCGGATTTAAATAACCCACAAAGGATTGATAAACCGTAAAAAACAACCCAATCTATTTTATGGAATTTAAACATTGTTTCAAGTGCCAAATGAATTTCTGGTCGATCGAACTGGTGTCTGTAATAAATTGGCTCGCAAAACAAGCTTGCTAACAAAATTCTACATATGTATACGTATACTTACATATGTACTTACATATGTAGCGTGCATAGTATGTAAAAAAATTATTTCTGTTTATAGAACGAACATCTGTTCCTTATTATTCCTCTCATCCCGTTTATTCAAGCATACAGCATGTGCTATCCAAGGATAAATTAAGTTTTTGCTTATAGAACGAAGAAATCTCTACAGGTTACTTATAAAAAAGTTAATAATAGTGCACTTTGCTTAACAAACATGCAGCACCATAATTTTATTCTTTTAGGTCAGAATTAAGAACTCTAGACATTGTAAAATATAGATTCACAGTTCCTCCTCAAGAATCCTAACTTGTTGTTCTGTTAGTGTTGTCGGCCATTTTAAGTCATCTGATATTTTCAAAACGCTTTAAAAATAAACGTTTCATTAAATCTAAATCACCTAGATAAATTTTAAAAAAATTAAAAATAAATTAAAAAATAATTTAAAATTAAATTAAAAAATGAGCGAAAATAGGAAAACAACGCGATTTCCTTCATCATTTTCACTACATATCTAATGACAGATCTCTATTTGTTACTTCTGAAAATAACTGTCGCTAAATATACAATAGCATTTTCTGCTCATATTTATATAAAAAAAAACCGTATTTATACTTTTTTTTTATGTCAATGGCGTATACAGCTAGTAATATTATTAATAGTTTTCTGTGTAAAGGCGTTTTAAGAATGATTTATAGTAGCAAAAAGGAGACGCTAATCTTTGATAACCTCTTCCTCGACTATTAGTACTACCATAACCCAATTCTCGATAGCTTATTTGATCCTTTTTTTTTTCGCGGCCAATCTACTTTCGTCTTCTGTATTGAAATATGTTACCGATATGACTGGTCCAGAATACTGAGGTTTGTTGCCGATTGATTGCGCTTAATAGTACTATTTATGTTACTTTTAGTTGACTGACATCTCTCAAGTTTAGCAACAAATGTAAATTTTGTTTAATTCTTGATACTGCTTGAACAGTAAGGGATAGTGGTTTGCCATCGATTCTCTTTTTCCATCAACCAGAGGGTGTATGTAATTGATTCTGATTTTTTTATCTTTCCTTTTGATCACTTCTCTTCACTTTTTGATTTTCCCCATTGATATTTTTTGATTTTCTTCCGACACACCGCCAACGTATTTTTGCTTTTCTCAACAAAATCTTATCGAAATATACATTTGGCACCCTTGATATGCTACTAATACTATAACTGTTAATTAACTATGTAATAATTTAATTAAGTTCAACTTAGTAGTTCACTCCTAACATTGTTCTTTACAAATTAGATCCTTGGTTATTAATGGATTTTGTTCTTCCAATCAACATTTCAGATTTTATTCTCCTCATCATTTTGTTTTTGATCTATCGGCAGGGCAGGGGCGATGGTAGATAGTCAACTTTATACACTCCTGGTCAAGATATCTGGCAATGGGATGATGAACTCAGAAATATAGATTTACATGAACATTAGCCCAGCCGAAATTCGAAATCGTTTTGTTAATTCTGTTTTCTATGCTGACATCTATTGTGCTACATTTTTAGTCCGCTTCCATGTTTATGTTGGGTTTCTGAAGATGCGCCGAATGACCGCCAAAATTGTCGGATATGTCGTACAGATTATATATCTATATATCTATGTTGATAAGACAATTTTACGACTTAAAGTTGAAGGTAATTCTGAATAACACTTGGGGTTAATCAATATTCGATGAACAAAAAAGTAATACATGATTCAGTAAATATTTTGATGTTAATTAAAATTCTCTTCAGAAACAAAAAAAACAACAAAACAATGGAACAAAAGCCTATTACGAGTCAGTGGATAGAATTACAAAGAATACATAAAACAACGTATAAAGAGATAAGAATTCAAAAGTGAATACAGGGTTAATATCTAGCTCGGCAGCCTTACATTCATATGCGCGCGCACACACACGCACGCACACACACACACACACACACACATACATATATATATATATGTGTGTGAGGAAAATGTATCCAATCAAAACATGATTATTACAATATCTTGCTGCGTTTCACCGACCCACATAGAGGTAACGACAACAGACATCCCCCGCAAACATATACACGAGAATATAAAAATCCAACCAAATACAAAATTATTGCAGTATTTCGCTACATTTCACCCGCATATACGAGGTGACATCTATTGACATTTCTCACACACACACTTGTATACTTACATGAATTAACGTTACCGCCCAACATACACCTAGACAAACAAGCGTTTCTTTACATACACACTCATACACGATTATACACATTACGTCCAAAATTTTCCTCATACATATTTTTTATCTATTGCGTTAATACACGTGACACGTATCTAGCAAATAAGAACTAACCAAAAATTATAACATACCAGTACTCTGTGTGTCTTTGCTTGCTTTTTTCATTTCTATCTCGATCTCTGACGAAGCTTTCATAAAAGTGAAACATTTTAGATTGAGATAGGATTCCTTCCTACTTGTTCTTTATTTTATTTTATCATCTTGTCGGATTCCTATCCAGATCTGATCTACATTTGATCTTCAACTCAAATATATACACAAGTGCGATAAAGCCTTTTATTATATTTTTCTTGAATTTGTGCAAGTGATTTCTTTTTGGGATATAGTGTGCAAAAACTATCCAAATGATCTGTGGACTCGAACACACTTGGCTAATCTATTAGCCATTATGAAAGGTGTTTTTTGTTTGTCTGAATATATTTTTTATGGCAGTAGGAATGTCTCAATTTCCGAATACAGTCAGTACATTGTGACCGTGTTCATAATCAATTTTATTGAGAGTTGGTTTCTTTTTTTATTATTATAAACGCTTTCATTATTTTTAAACGTTTTCTGCATTTAGAAGATTGTATTAGATGAGTCTAAATGCAGAAGACGGTTAAAATAATGGAAGCGTTAACAACAAAAAAAGAAGAAACCAACTCTCAATAATATCGATTTGGGGAGGTCTTCTGCGTCTCATTCAAGCCTGTATAAGAAAGGCTCGCTTTTTCAACAGCTACAGGAGTATTGTTTAGCAGCCAGCTCTGGGCTTGCTGAATTTTTTCTCTCTTTTTATCAAACTTGCTTAGATCTATCAGCCACCCCCATCACTGAAGTTCACTTACAACTTACATAATATGTATACATACGTGGCTGAGTGGTTAGAATGTTCGCTTTCCGACTATGACACTCGAGTTCAAATTCTTGATTTTAGCGACTTGGAGAGGTGTGGCCAATGCAGTACCTTTGGAAAGTGCCTGGAATCCATACCAAGTGTTAACCCAAGCTTTGTGAGCAAAATTGGATAGACAGAACTATTCAAAAGCCGTCGATGGCTGCACTAGTAGGAAGTCACAAGTCATCGTGATTGAGGGTTTGAGTGTATTGACCTTGATCATACTGTTGATCGTGCCAAATTATCCACACTCCCACAGAAACTGTAACTAAGGTCCACTGCCACATGTGGGCTCTATTGAACAAATACAAATGTGCCTGAGTAGTCGTCTGCAACAAGGATTGGCTAACCGCCCTAGCAGACGAGTATGTTCAGAAACGAATGGCCGGCCATTATACAGAGGAAAAAATGTCAATCTGGTTATCCTTACACTGGCGAACTTGTGCACATATATGTCTACATTTTTTTTATTATATATATATATCTGTAATTAAATACAGTTAAACACCTATATTGTGTTTATAATCATTTCATTTGAAGGCGAAGTTTCGCTTAGATGTTTGTATACATCTACTCGAGAATACATCTTTAATCTCTTGCCGACAATTTTATACAGGCATCATGGACATATCACCAAGATAAATTATAGAAGTGTCTATCTACACTTGTAAAGGGGTGTCTTTATTAACTGGCCATATATTTATTATTTTTTTTAATATTTTTATTGATAAATGTTCTTCGTGTTCGTGAAAGCGAGCCCACGTTTTCATTAGTTTGTGAACAGGTCTTTCAGACCTCATAATGGTAATGCGTATGTTCATGTTCTTGTAAAATCTACTACTATCGTGGTTTTAACAGCAAACGCAGGTGCGCGCGCACACAACCTGAATTGTGCTAGATTCTTATACTTGACTATATTAAATACTTTTTCACGCGCGAATTCGCAGAGACTGTTATTGAAAAATAGGGTGGTGATGAATTGTTTTTCACCCTGCAAACCCTTTCCCACAGACGAAACGTTGCTAGCCTCTCTTTACTCTATTTTAATGGAAAATTTTCATACAAGCTATTTTCCTTGATTCAACCAGTTAAGACCTTTACATCTCAGGACTGCCAAGCCACATAGTACAATCATTCTCTTTGTATTTCATTGATAAAGAGTTTGTTTGATGTGTTTCAGTATGTAACTTAATTCTTAGGAAGAAGCAGACTCCCCCGAGAATGCTTCCCCGATCACTACGATCTTAACTTTTTAAGTCTATGGTCAACAGTTATCTATCCTACATATAGTCGTAACCTGCTCTTCTTACTTCTCCACAACAAACTAATTCAGTAACCTTCCACTTTGAGTGTTTCTTTGGCCTTGTCTTGAATGAACAATAGTATATATTTTTTTTTTACTAATCGTTCTTCCATTTTATTTCTGTTGTTTTTTTTATTGCAACTCTCAAATTCAAATTCACAATCATCTAATTGAAATGCATACTTTTGCTTTCGAAAGAAAAAGTTCAAGTTACAACTTATTCTTTTGCAAGAAAACAGAATGTATGGTCGTCAGTAAAAGGAACAACCCAACGTACAAATTACCAATTGGAGATACCAAAATCAAGTAAACACAACAATTGAAATACCTGGGAAGTGTTTTAACAGAAGATGGAAAGTGCAACACCGAAATCCGAAGGCGCATTAGGGTAGGGGAAGATGCCTTCCAAAAGCTAAGCAAAGTAACGGGAAATTTTTGTTAGGAACGAAAAAACAAGTACTGAACTGTGAAGTAATATCAATCCTTCTATATAGCAGCGAATGCTGGACAATCTCCTCACAGATAAAGAAAAGACTTGAGGCAACAGAAATGTGGTTCTTCAGAAGGATACTGAGAATACCATGAACTGAACATGGGAGCAATGATGAAGTGTGTTTTTTTCTTTTTTTTTTTAGAGAAAATAGAAACGAAAAGGATACTTATACTTAAAATCAGAAATAGACAGTTGAAATTTCTAGGGCACATAATGAGGAAAGAGGCTTGAGAATTTTGATAGTCATAGGATAGATTGAAGGCAAGAGGGACAGAGGAAAGCAATACATAACCTACATAACGAGCCCGTATAAATGGATGGCAGAACATGGTTTAGGATAGTTAGCAAAAAGACAAAATTTACCAACACCTACAAAAGGGAGGAAATTGTGTTAAGCCATGATCGTCAACGTCCTGAAGGGACATGGCGCATAGAAGAAGATTTATAAACATCTCTCAAGAAATTTATGTCAATTGTAATTTCGATTTTTATTTACTTTTTTTTTTTGCAATTTTCAGATCGTTATTCTCCAACCGCTATTAAGCAACGTGGTTTGGAATAAAGGAATCGAATTCAAATCCCATCGGAGACTTATTCTTTATACGCGATCCACTCTATTTACTTAAAAGTCATAGACTAATTTAATTACCTAATTGTTCTAAAAAGCAAAACTTGTATTACCAAATCATTATTATCTAAAAAATAATTCTTATCTAAGAATATTTTCTGGTTTTAAATAACCTGCAAAGAGTTGATAAGCCGTAGAAAACGAGTCAATCAATCATAAACAGAATATATACTCTAATTCCTCTTAATTCACCAAGACAAAATATGTATATGCTAACGCCACCAATTAAGATCAAGAAGCCATGCCATGAGAGCTCTTCCTGGTGTAGTATCAGAGCAATTATTATTATCATTTGTGTATGTTATGTTTCCTGCTTTGTATCCTGTAGAGCCAGTTCCAAACTATGGTCCTGTGGCCCTTTAGGAGAATTGTCATTTAATTGATAGCATTTTTCTTAGTATATGGGGTGTTCCTAGACGATCTTCTGGGCAACGTTGATGTTAACTGGGACTGTTAGTAAAATTGTCCATTCCTTTTCTCACGAAGCCCAGAGCTCCGATTACTATTGATACAGTTTCAGTCTTCATTCCCCACATCCTGTAAATCTCGATCTCCAGGTTCTTTTGGGTAATTGTGCCTGGTTGGTGCTGATGCCATCTCTCGGTGGTTTCAGTTTTGTGCTCCTTGCATATTTTCCAGCGCACATATGTCGTTACCTTGTCATGGCATTGGGTATATTCATTTTTTGCTAGTTCCGGGCATCCTGAGATAAGATGGCCAACAGCTTCATCATATTTTCGACAGATCCTGCATTTCGTGTTAGTTCAATCCTTGATTATGTTACAGTGATAGGATCTGGTTGCGAAGCTTTGGTTCTAAGCTGCAATAATTAGGCCTTCTGTCTCAGCGTTCAACCCGGTGCTCTTCAGCCACTGACGTGTTTTCTGTTGGTCCACATCTGCTTCTTTCGTTCTTTTTAGTTATTTGCCATGCAACGCCTTGTCCTACCAGTTTTTATTTCTTTTTGTAATTTCATTTGGCCAAGTTGTTTTGCTTTCTGTTTTACTCGTTTGGCGAAGATGGTATTCGATTCGTCTTTTGTTGGTAGGATTTCAGGTATATTAAGTTGTTTCTTGAAGAGTGCAGCTATTTTGTTGAGGGAGTGGATTTGGTGTTTTACTATTTGTAGGAGAGTGACATTGGTTTTTGTGCTGTATACTTCCAATCCGATTATTGCAGTTTTTAGAGTTATTTCAAGTTTGATCATCATCATCATTATTATTACTACAACTATTATTATTATTATTAAACTATATCCAATGTGCAGTTGAATCGGGCACAACGCATTTAATATTATCTTCTTTTATTTTTAACGTTGTTACATAGTAATATAAACATCTATTGCTTTCAATAGGAAAAAAATTCATAATTACTAGTCATTCCCTAAAATTACATATTTTATATCTTTGTACTATTTTTGATCTCGTTAGGTGCGTATCTATTGTAATTTCCTAAATTAAATTGTAGGCCCTTTTTTATAAACTCCTCCCTGTTCTCTCGGTCCATATCTGTTTTCGTACGGAATGAACTTAATGCATCTGGAAGAAATTAGTAGAAAACAAAGTTTCTTTTGGATTTCAAATACACAAAACTATTTTTTGAATGAATATTAAAATTCGCCATACCAATTTATACAGTTTATATAATTGAGCAATAAGAGATCAATAAATTTCAATAAAACTTAATAAAGAAGAATTTCATTTTTCTACTAGAATGTATTTTATATTAATTTCAGTTACTTTTTTATCGCAATTTCTTCCACGGTGATTCTCTGATCTTTCATCAAAATATGGATCAGAAATAAGGAATAAACCTCTGATGAGACTCGAACTGTCATACCTTCTTCGTCTAATTGGTAATGCAGCCAAGGCGCTAAGACAGCATTCGAGATATATACTGCAAAATTTTATTACAGCCTTAAATAGTACTGATATAAGCGTCTTAATGTTAAAAAAGGGGAAAATATCTGAGGAACCTTTCGGCCAACCCTTCCTCAGAGATCAATTGTTGGCGAAAACAATTATTTTTTTTCAACAAGAACAACGAAATGTACTTTTAGGAGATTAACCTGGAGAACAAACTGTTCTACCATTTAGTTCCTTGAATGCATCATTCCATTTTATTAACGCTAGATATACAGTTTAAAATAGCTTCAAGCGATAGATTGATTTGTTTTTTTATGGCTTTTCAATCCTTTGTGAGTTATATAAAGCTGAAACATTTTTGGATTGTAAGAATAATACATTTTTGAGAGCGAATATTGAATTAATAATGTTTTTTAGAATAAAAATTGATTTTTTTCAGATACATGTCCTACTATACAACCCTTAACTGGGGGAAGATATGGATTCATACCTTTCCCATTGATATTTGCGCGTAATTGAATGTAACGAACCCGGTTGGAATTCGAACTCAGCTCTACGATTTCTCATTCTAAGTGGCTATTCATTACACTATCTGCACATACTTCAAGCAACTGAACCCTGTAAGTCTTAAAGACATTCCTTAATAAGGACTCAACGACTGACGCTACAGAAACACAAATAACTTTGCAAAGTAACAGAAATGACATCATTTCAAAATTTCTAACGACAGCAACAACTAAAATGGATAGTACATCTAACTAGAAGAGAAATAATGACAAAATCAAGATATCTCCATTCCGCACTACCTTAAGCAAAAGCTTGGGAAAGAAACCACCATAAATGCTAGGAAGAGCGATTACGGTGAATTTGATTAGTTTATGTTCCTGAAAAAATGCTTTAAGATAAAGATTTATAAATTTCAACCGACAGTAACGTTAACTGTTCGGTCACTGAATGCCGAATGTTTCCTTATAAGGAAATAGTTAATCTTATCATTACCATTAATTGAAGCAGAATATCAGTCGTTCTTAAAACTAAGGTTTTTCCCCAAAGTGGATATCTTGAAAGATATTTAACACGTTAGTAATTGGCTGGTACATACATTATTGAGATATTTTTATATTGCTCCAGGAAGATAAAAGAAGCATGTTTTATTTTACGAGTAAAAATCTTTAATGACCTATAGGAAAACGAATACATCTTCCATAATTTATCCCGTACATCCCAACTCAATGTTAAATAAACATATAACTCGATTTTGATAATGTTAAAGCGTCACTTCTTAGATAGATAGATAGATAGAATTATGTTAACCGGACATAGTATTAAAAGATGAAAAAGAAAACACTCTATTTTAACGTAGTGCATCCTCGACTTTCGTCAGAAAACATGTTTATGAAGATAACGTCAAACAAGCTGAACAGGAAGGTTGAGAATTAGATTTACTAAAAAGTGGCCAAGGTAGAAACCATTGTAAAATTGCTGTATGAGAAAACGCAAGATACAAAAGATACATCTAGGGGACACAGCGTAAACATTACGTCAATGTCTGCTTACAAATTGTCTCAATATTAGCATATATAATTATTGTACTTAGTTTTGGGGTTATGACATCATTATTATCTGGATGGAGAAGCACTTGATAATACTGATATCTTGATAATAATAATTACCACCATATAATAATGATGTAATAAGGATAAAGGCGATAATATGATAATAATTAGGATACAATAAAATGTATCATAACCAATTATGTCGAGGCAAAAATTGCGAAAACACATTCCAACAATAAATATTGTCATTATGAAGAAAGAGACAAGACCCTAAGTCTTATTATAATTGACTTGCTAGAAATAATATGAAAGCAAGCATGACAGAATAGGAACAGAGACATATTGGGATACTTGGAGTCGAATAAATATGCAACTGGCATGAGCACAAATCAGAAACTGTTCAAGGATATTGAAAAAAGATTTAGAGATTTAGACAATTCTATGAAATCAACGAGACTCGATCTGATTGCTGTGAAGAAGGGAAAGGAAATTCTCTAGCTTGTGAGCATAGTTCTTTCAGCAGATTCCCGATCAAAGGAAGGAAACAAATGAAATATTTCTCTGTTTAAAGGATTAACCACTTCCGTATAACTGACTACTGTTCCGATGTTTGCTTTTGAAGACCTCTCCTGAGAAATGACGAAGTTGTGGAGCATAGTTGTTATGGTCGTTTCAAAGACACAGGAAGAAATGGAAAATTTAAGAAATGGTTGAAATTGGTTTAATCAAGGTCTTGTTAGGTTGGCAGGAGTGTTGAACAAGGTACTGGAGATTTTAGATTTTCTCTCATTTAATCTTCATTGATAGCAACAAAATTAATGAGAACAAAAATAACATTACAATGATGATAGGAAACATGGTAAATAGCACAACTGTTTCGCGTCTGTTCACATCTTGAAAAGATTTGTTTTAATCTTACATACTGACTCGTTCCGATCTGGTGAAATAACCAGTACCCTTTATATACTCTGAAAATATTTTGGGGATTAAAAAGAACATTGTTATCTTATCAGCTTCTCATTCTTTGTGAAACAATTTGTTGGTCATTAAACTTATTAAAAAGATAAACTCACTTTATAAATGCATTTGTGTGCATAATTTTAACATTATATTTAATATTTAGTATCGAGTACCTATTCATAGACATTCCATATATCAAGAAAAAATCGCTCAATTTGGAATAAAGATGGCGTTTTCCTACCTTTCTGGTTAAATGTAGTTCAGTATAACACAAGAATATGGAGATAAAATCCACTAGATTAGCAAATTGATATTAAGACTAACCTACTATCGTGCTGTGGTATCCGCCCTAATTTTTTTCTAAACTGGTAACCGTATTGGACTTCTTACGTATCAGCCACTAGTCCATTACTCTGTCGTTGAGGCACTCATACAACTACTACACTCAATAGTCGATACAGAGAAATTAGAATTCCGTTAGTATTGTAAATTTTACATGAATTAAAAGAATAAAAGAGTAAAAAATGTTCAAAAATTGTATTTCTTTTAGGCAGAATAACGGTGTGGTTCTACAGAAAGATGCTGAGGATGCCATGGACTTAACATGCGAGCAACGACGAGGTTTAGAGAAAATGAAAACAAGAAGGAAACTTGTACATACCACCAAGAAAAGAGTTGAAATTTCTAGGGCACATAATGAGGAAGGAGGACTTGGAAGATCTGTTATGCACAGGACGGATTGAAGGGCAGAGGAAAACAACGTATAGCATAATTGAGGAACTTGAGAAAATGGATGGCAGAACAGGGTTTAGAAATAACATAAAGACGGAACTTATTTAGCCATGATTGCCTACGTCCTGAGGGGACACGGCACATAAAGAGAGAAAGAACGGATATCGGTGCGGAAAGTGGAATCGGTGAGCCGAGTTCAAATTCAGGGCTAGTCTGTTGCGTTCCCTTCTGAAAAATATACATGAATCCATCTCTTCTCTCTCCAGCTATGAGTTAAATAGCAGGGTAGAATGAGCTTCCTAGTATGAGGTAGCAATCAGTTTAAGTGAAGGAAAACTCTAAGAGAAAAAAAAAACGTGAAGAAGATAACGGAAAACAGCTCCACTTTTTGCGAAGAATGCATGTCAATTCACAGATAATAAAAAAAAAAGAATCTGCGGAGAGTCGCGATTGCCTATGTCTTGAAGAGTTGGTTGATTTTGTTTAACAACATATCAACCTCTATGGGTTATTTAATGGCGATATCTAAATATTTTGAATACAAGTATATGCCTTCAACTACAGATAAAATGATAATTTTACTATAAATAGGTATTGTTAGTAATTTTGTTATAAATAGATATTGTTGGTAATTTTTTCATTTTTTTTTTCAGAAAAACTGTATCGCTGTTATTTTTATACTTTCATAGTGTTTGGTTTTTGTTTGGGGGTTCACTGTTTGCCCATAGATGGGTCCCTAACAGGTGCTACCACACCGGGTTAAGGTGGACCTGAGAACAACAGCAATAAAGATGTGGTTCCATGCCTCCTCAAAACCTCCAGTCTCCCGATCAGAGCCCTTGCGAAGTCCTCTGATGTAGTTTATCGTCATACCCAGGACTTTGCCAAAGAGAAATGTGTCAAGTCTATATAAGATATTATTTCTAATTTTCGATCCATTAGGAGAAGCAAATTAATGTATGTGTCGATATTATTTTGTGATGTTGATTTTATAAATATGTGAATTACTAAGACTTAACACGCTGGTGCCATACCTGTACAAACTGAAACAAGAAGGATCAACTGAAAACTTATATCTTATAAACAGATCTTTGTTGAAATATTCAACTTTTTACGGATTTCGATCTAATTCAATTGCAAGTGCTGGAACCAATAAAAGGAAGAGAGAATACATGCCATATAACTGAGATTTTCAATAATTTCTTTAGATGTATTGGATTTGGCGGCCAATAAATCACGTGTTTTATAAGTATTTCTTCTCCAATTCTTATTGATCCCTTAACTGGACAATTCGAGATTCTCATCAGTGCTTTAGACACGGCGTATTATATGGATTCTTTTTTGAAGAAAATGTACATCTTATATGCCATCAAATACTATACTTGATTTTGTCTTTTGTTTTCTCTTCCTCACCGTTGAAACATCGGTTATTATATGATCACCGAAGTTAAGCAACGTCGAGCCTGCTCAGTTTCTAGATCAGCGTTTCTCAACCTGCGTTCCCCGGAAACCTAAGGTTCCGCAAAAGGTTCCTATGGGTTCCGCGAGAAAAGGTGAGATAAGCTATATGAATGAATTTTATTTAGCATTACCGAAAAATTTGACATACTATGATATTTACCACATGGACTACGATGAAAATAAAATGAGAAAAAATATATTACTTTGTTTTTGCGCAAGTGTTATTTGAGACATGTAATTTATTTTAAGGGTTACACAAAGGTAAAAAGGTTGAGAAACGCTGCTCTAGATGAATGGCTGTTTGGGAATACCAGGTGCTGTAAGCTGTGATGTGCGGATGGTATAATGCATAACTGCTCGGAATTGGAAATTGGAGAGCTGACTTCTAATTCTATTTGAAAAAGTTATGAATCCACCTCTTCTCCTCAACTATGGGTTAATTAGTAGGACTCATATTAGTAAATCATTTTTACCCCTAAAAAATTCTTACACTCTAAAAATATTTTCTAACTTTAAATAACCTGCAAAAGGTTGATAAGCCGTAAAAGACAAATCAATTAATATCTCCTATCTTTTAATATTTAAATCAAATATGTAACTGAAGCAAATATATGGCAACAAATATGAAGCATTCGATCAATCTATGAGATTTTGCTACATTCTCAAAATCGTGTATTCGGTTAAAAAAAAATTAAAACTGTATAAATTTGAGATGTAGTGATAAGATGCATTTTTCAGCTTGAACTGAGTCTCCATATTTTGTGACCAATGTTCAACCCGTTAAGCATATCCTCACTCGTCAACACTTCGAATGCTAATTTTATCGACACGTAACTCCTTCTCAGTGATAAAACAATATTCTTACTTTACAATTTCCCACTCATTTTTAACTTACGTCTTACTCTAAACAAAACTCAGTCATCATTCTAGAGATACACCGAATTCAGAAAACCTTACAACGGAGGCAACGGAGGCAACGAATACATTTAAAATAAGAAATGGCCTGATGGATTAGATAATTAAAAGATATTTATCTACGTTGTTGTGTATATCGACTGTGATTTTATGTTTAAAACTTCTGTTCTTGATATTAAGCTTAGCTAAGTACGGTGTAAATTGAATGGTAGAAATGGATGTAGGAAGATTATGTAGCGCCAACCATTCAAAAAAGTATGTATGTAATTGTATGCGCGTTTTTTATCTGTTTTTGTGTGGTATTAAAATTTAACAAGCCTTGTCTGCCTTGAAAATCAGTATTCGTTGTCTTTTTACCTAGGTTTAAATATTAACAATTGACATCTGTGGGAAAAAAATGTAACAACTTCAGCTATTTCTACTAATCTGTAAGATCAGCTCAGCTCAAGATAATAGTGATTTAGTAGCTTAGATGTAGGGCAAGGCTGAAAGTATGAGACACCCAGTGAGGATCGAACTCCCTATTCAGTCGTAAGTTGATCCAACGAGATAAGCTTGCTAGCCATTATACCACGTCGAAGCGCCCCCAACTCAAGATAATAGAGAGAAGGCAGTTTATCTCGGCTTTTAATTTCGTTCTTTTTTTTTTAATCTTTCATCGAAAACAACTGATTTTAAATCCTGGTTTGAACTGTGACTCTTATGGATTCCAGCCATATTCTTTACAAGAGAAGTTTATCGGCAGTCGCTATGTCTCGTGGCTAAAAGAATAATGCATTTCTCACAAATGATAGAGGTCGATGTTCGAGCCGAAGTAAAAGCTAGGATATCGAATGTTTGTCTTCTACACAGGCAAATTCTTCCTCCTAGTTGGAAGATTGGCGCAATATAATCTTCCACCCACCAGTTCTACTCATTTGACCTTGTACAGTATTAAGTTGAATAAATTCTGACAACTTCATCAGTAAGCATATAGAATAATCCTGATTTTAAAATAATAATGATCAATGTACTGTTTCCTGGACAGATATTTACAGCATTTATATTTTTATACTAGATTCTAATATAGAAATAAGTACACGGACTGACTTTATGTGATCGATCCTAATGTTGAGATTTGGTATTGATGAGTGAACGGTAATTGCAAAGTAAATCGATAAACGATTTCACACAATGAGATTCTGGACCAGGCAAGGAAAGTGAACTTGTAGCTCCTGGGTAGAGCTGTCATTTTTTCTCTGTTTAAAGAACTAACCACTTCCCGATAATCGACTACTGCTCGGGTGTTTGTTTATAGAAACACGATAATATCTCTTTAAAAGAATATGACCTTGGGAGAAGAGACTTTGACCTATAGGAAGAAAAACATTTCAGCCAATTTCATGTTCAAATGATTTTAACCGCGTGCCACTGAGGACAAAACAGGATATTTAACGTACCTACTGAAGCAATAATAAAGGATTCGAATATGTCGCGTTCAGTGAACAAGTAATATGGATGGAATAGTAAAAGGATTCTTTTGAGTGCAGGCTCAGATGTTTTTGGACCTTTGCAGATGATAATATTAGGCGTGTGCAAAAGTTCCCAACGCTCTCTTTTTTTAAATTTGTTTTTTTTTTTAAGTAGAGACTGAATACACAGTATAAAAGTTTCTTTTTATATGCTAATTTTTTCTAGTATTTTTCACCCACTTAATAGTATATATAGCCTATATATGTGTACGCGAAATATATAATCTTGTTCCTTCAAAAATCTCTTCAAAATGATTTTTGATAGTTACAAGAGAATATTTACAAAACTATTTTTAGTGTCCTTGTTAAACATTGATGTATCTTATAGGCTGACATATACATATAAACATGCACACATACACATATGTCCATATATTTTCAATAAATGTTCAATGGACTTATCTCATTGACCAACACCAGAGTTTCACGTAATGTCGCTCATCAGTGTCAGATAGTATGATAAATTGAATTATTACCAGATATATTTATACTCCACAAAACAATTGAAACACGTACTACGCTAATATATATATATATATATATATATATATATATATATACAGTGGGGAAAATAAATATTCGTACACTTGAAAAATTGTATTTTTATAAATGTAAAAGCCTTAAATAAAACAAATCTCGGCACATTTTATGTATAAAGACACATACTATTAAAAAATAATAATAAACTTAATTAATTCTTATTCTAACAGAAATTAATGCATTTTTAAATATTCTAACTGGTGAAAAAAGTATTCGTACAAATCAATTATTAGAATAAAATAATCAATTAATTATGAAAAAAGTTTATTCTAGAATGTTCCAGTAATGTTATCAGTAATTATAGTTAACGCTATTAGCCATTATCAGAGCATTCTGCAATTTCTAGTCTTACGAGAAGGTTCTAGTAATGCCTAAAGGTAACGAATTGACTATTTCACAAAAACAACACATTTTGTCTCTTTGGAAAGATGGGAACAGTTACAGAACGATTTCTAACAACCTGAATATTCCTTTTACTACAATTGCTTCGTTCATTGCAAGGTTTAAAACTCGTAACAGCGCCGAAAACCAAAGACGAACAGGTGCTCCGAGGAAGATTTCTTTAAGATCGGCAAGGATATTAGGACGCCAGATCCAACAAAATCCACAGGTTACCTGAGAAGAGTTGCAGGAACATCTGCGTGCATTAGGGATTAAAGTAACCAAGCATATAATAAGTAATGAACTACACAAAAACAGTCTGAAATCACGCATCCCAAGGAAGACTCCACTCCTCTTGAAACGACACAGAGATGCTAGGCTAAAATTCGTTAGAGAGCATAAGGATAAAGAATATTCGTTTTGGGAAAAATTATTATGGACAGATGAAACTAAAATAGAGTTGTTTGGTCATAATTATCGAAATCATGTGTGGAGGAAGGACGGTGAAGCCTACTTACCAAAGAACACGTTGCCATCGGTAAAGGTTGATGGTGGCAGTATCATGATCTGGGGCTGTTTTTTTGCAAAAGGTGTTGGCAGAATATCAATAATAGATGGCAAGATGAATGCCGAAAGATACCAGAAAATCCTGCAAGACAATTTAATGCGTTCTGTTGAGAGACTTCGGCTACCTCCTGATTGGGTTTTCCAACTGGATAATGATCCTAAGTATACCGCTAGATCTACAAGGAAATGGTTAGTTGAAAGTAACGTTGATGTTTTGCAATGGCCAAGTCAGTCCCCAGACTTGAACCAAATCGAGAATTTATGGCGATATTTGAAAATTCAAATTGGGAAAAGAGCACCAACAAATATCGAGAATTTGAAGACAATATGCCAAGAAGAATGGGACAAAATACCACTCAATGTGTGCAAATCATTAGTTGAAACGTACAGGAATAGACTGGTGGCTGTTGAACTCAATAAAGGATATTCCACAAAGTATTAAATTAAGTCAATATGCTTTTTTTGTTTTGTACGAATACTTTTTTCATCAGTTAAAATGAAAAAAAAAATGCATTAATTTCTGCTAGAATAAGAATTAATTAAGTTTATTACTATTTAAAAAAAAATGTATCTTTACACATAAAATGTATCAAAATTTGTTTTAGTTAAGGCTTACATTTATAAAAATACAATTTTTTCATGTGTACGAATATTTATTTCCCCCACTCTATATATATATATATATATATATATATATATATTGTTACGAATTCACAACGTAAAGGTATGAACTCAGGTTCAAAAGAATAAAAATAAAAAAGATGGGTTTGCATAGATAGAAATACACGAACATATACAGACGAACAACAAACACAAGATTAACATTTGTAAACAAATTTTATATAATAAAATACGAGAAAAGTATGGAGTGACAGACATACAATTAATAAAAGAACACTTAACTGATATTGGATGTCAGTTCAAACGTTTGTATTTCACTTCAGGCATTTGGAGTTCGAATGATCGTAACGACAGACAAAGTTGCAGTAGAATGATCACAAAAATTGGTTGTTTTTTTTTTCTTCCGCAATGTGAAATATAGAATTCCGAATAATGTTTGTGTTCTGTTTCTCCTTGGTTAATTGGATTGCATCCGGGATTAAAGTAAGATGTTTTCTTTGTATCTATTTGGATACAAGTTTCCTTTATTCTTTAGCCATTAAATAGCAAATTGACCCAAGATCTCCAGGACGAAATTTCCTTATTCCCTACACAATAAGTAATGGAATAAGCTTGTGGGTGTATTTCTCATCCCTTACTATTGCATAAGAGTGTATTTTTTTACGAACTCTTGTCGTTGGAGGTCATCGGGAAACTAAAGTTACAATACCAAAATCCCATTTGGTAATACATGTCACGTGAGCGTAGTTGACCGATTCTTACTCCCTTTCTTAGGGGATCATTCTGTTTGTTGTCAAGTGACCCCAGATCCCTTTCCTCCAGAGTTGCGCAGACGAACCTTTTTGTAATCGTTTGGTCCACTCGTCAGAAGGTATCAGCAACTGTCTGCTGATTTTCTCATTTATATCATTTTTATATTAAGTTAAAAACAAATGATGCAATTTTTATTGGTGTGAAGTTGATATTTTTTCTTCTTTGTGTGTTTGTGTGTGTTTACGCCTGTACGTGGGTGTATGTTCACATATGTAATGTATATGTATTTTGTTACAAACATATGTGTATGCATGTGTATTAAGTCCAATGCTGGTAAGAATAAATTATTAACTCCAATTCCCCCTCGCACCCTGCCTGCATGAAGTACGGCATGCTGTTTTGAATAATTTTTCTCTGTGACATGGTTATTTTGTTCCAGGAATAAAGAAAAATATCGGCGGAACATTTATTTGAGTCGGCATTCTTATTAGTTGAAAAATTTCCACCAATATGACTATTCCAGGCGGCATTTATATTTAGTTTAAAAGAGTATAATCGGTTAGTATGGTTGTGAATTTGTTTCTCTCGTGCACCCCAAAATGTGACCTTTTGCTAATAAATGTGGTCTTCATTCAACAAATATCTATATGTATATTAAAAATTATCGCTATTATCATTTTATTCTTATCATGTTCCATGTCCTTTCAGAATGTAGGTGGTCATGACTCTGGACAAATTCCTGCCTTTTATTACTACAAGTAACTCTTGCCTGTTTACCACTCCACCTAGTCTTTGTGGTCCTTACTCTGCCATTCATCCATTTATTCAGACTCGTTAGGGACAGAAAAGCAACACCTAGCGAGCTTGAGTAAATGGATGATGGGACAAAGTGTAGGAGACATAACATCAAGAGAAAATTTATTAAGATCTACAAAGGACAGGAAATTGTGGAGAACTATGATCGCCAATGCCATAAAAATACACGGCACATAGAAAAACAGAGGAAGTAGGTTATATTCATCAGTAAAGACATTAATGTCTTACAGCAGTGGTTCCCAAACATTTTTTTCTCTGGGCTGCATTTTCGGAATGAAAATTTACTCACATCTCACCAAATTATATGTGATAAAAGTACATTTAAAAATAAAAAAAATAATAAAACAGACAGAGGGTTAAAGGGAGATAACCGGGAATTCGAAGTCAGAATACGATCATTGATAACTCTCTCCTCCAATTGCAGACCCCAGTTACTATATTTTTAATACTTGATATAATGCAAAAATATCACATTAATAAAATCTGTCAATAATTATTTATGACTATTTATACTGGGACTCATGCATGCAATTACAAGTAATCCATAATAATATTTTAAATTTTGAAATCATATTTATTTTTGGCATATACATTTTTGGAAACTGTTTGTAAATCTTTGGTTGTCTTTCAATGATTCTGCCTCACCTGCTATCCTCATCCGCCGCACCCATGAGAACCATTGTTTTACAGTGTCATTTAAAAACGACTTCTTTTGGTTTCGGTTAAATTTTAATAAAATCTTGGAAAAATAAAAAAAATATCAAAGTTTTGAAATATTAGATTTGCAATCGTACTGAACAAATCAGATTTAAGGGAAAGTTTAAGATTTTGTGTCGTTGCACTTTATTCTAGCGCAAGGATTAACAAGATACTTGCAGACCATTTCCCTATTTTAATGAGTTTGATTTTCCCTTGATGCCCCGTTACTATGGCCTTGTGCCAGAATAAGTGAAGCATAGTAAATAACTACTTGTTTGCTATATAACTGTACGTGCGTGTGTTTATATGTTTGTGTGTGTTATTCTAGATCTGTCATGCAGGCGAGTAACACCTTTTCTATGTGCATGAAAATATTAAGTTTGTGCAAAAATAATGACGTAATAATGTCGTTTTTTGATGTATTTTTAACGTCAAAAAACGACATTATTACGTCATTATTTTTGCACCAACCTAATATAAATGCTTATCCATCTCCAACCTACATAACAACATATCCGACAAATTCTAATCAATAGCACAAATATACTATATCATATAAACTGTAGAACAACGTCTACAAATACGAGAATCATTAATCCTTAAGAAACAAACGACCCAACATAGATAAAAGTATATCAAATCTAAGAACAAACATGCTGAATATATTTCATAAATAAAAAAAAAACAAAAAACGATAGAACACTTGATGACGCGTGAAGACGCGATATTTAAAAAAAGATAAACTGATATAACGCAAAAAACTCAATACATACAATATAGTCATAACATTACATACAAAGATTGTTTGATTAATTTATGGCTTATAATTTATGTTCGAATTTTGACCGGAAACCAAGAAAATATAGAAAAAAATTAAGAAAAAATCTTTGACAAAGAATTTTTGTTGGTCTTTAACCAAACTTGTATAAACGAGAACTTGCTACACACACATACACACACACACACACATACATACCACAAGGAATTAATGTATAATACTTTTAATCCGACATTATTATTAATCCAAACGTTATTTTAGTGGATACCCATGTTTGAGTAGACGCCATTTTTTCTTTTCTTTTCTTTTTTTTTTTTTTTTTACTAAGGCGCATCTACTTAAACATGGGTATCCACTAAAAGAACGTTTGGTATATATATATATATATATATATATATATATATATATATATATATATATATGTGTGTGTGTGTGTGTGTGTATGTGTGCGTATTGATTTAATCTTGGATAGATGGTTACAGTTTATGGGGCATTATTAAGTTGGCTTATAAAATGAAGGAGACCATACAGAAACAGAATGACTAATTCGAAATGGACTGTAAGCAAATGACTAATCCGAATGACGTCAGCAGCCAACACAAACATGAATTGGAGAATCGGGTGCCGACTGCAGCCGCTATAGGAGTGTACATCCATCGCATATATGAACATTTATATATTTGATTCAATTGTTTGTCGTGTACAGCTGATTATGCTTTCATCTGTCTACGTCGTGTTTAAATAACTTTTCTTTCAACTGGTCGATATCTTCATCTCTGTCTCTCTCTTTTTCTCTCTTTTTATTCACAATATTTACTTTTCAATTGTTTGGTTCTCGTGAAACAAGAATCATTACCAAATAACTTCAAAATGAGCCATTGACCAGATTCAGAGACGTAAGGAATCAACAATTCCAGTTTGTTGAAGTGCCAACGATCAAACATGCAAGAAATATTAAATAGATACTTATAGTATGTAATAATTGTAGATCTTATAAATTCCAAACTGATGGTTCACATGTTGCACAAAGTTTTAATTTCTCATCTCGTAATGTTATTTTTTTGACAATGGACTTTATTAGAATCACTTGGGTGAGTAATATCAATGATTCAGGTATCTCAAATAGCTATAATGTTTGCACTACTAAAAATAAAGTCTTACTAATTTATCAAAATAAATTAAATAAAAAAAACCCAGATCTTTTCAATATCTAATAAATAATAAACATTCTTCGACTTATAAACCAATTTCGTACTGAGCATTTGAAAGTGTCTTGTGTGAATGTTGCTTCGATAGACATTTACAACAACTATGGTTAGCAAAGCGGCTATTGAAATTGTATTGTTTATTCGATGCTGATGTTCACTTTTTGAAACATGAAACACCGTTATACTAGACATCGCAACCAGAGAGTATAGTGATTGACAAAAGCAATTTCCCAAAGGCCAAATTGATTTCTTTTTTTTTTTTTTTTTTTTTTACTGACAGCGCTCTTTGTTTCCAATTGATCTCATTAAGTGTTGCTTAATAAGACTAAACACGTTCTTCCCTATACTATCATTTTAGTCCACTTTGTAAACTCTCTAATGACCACGTGGGATAGATAACTGTTGACTGAACGATTCAATTATTATACGTATAAATATAGAAAAATGAAAATACATAAGGATTTCATGTGTTTGAATGCTCAAGTTACTATTATTCAATAATTCTTGTTTTGAGAATATTGTTTGAAGTTCATTTATTGCTCGACCATGTGAACTGTGGCATCAGAACCTCTGTACAGTTAACCAGACAACAATTAACTTGCACATCTTATAATTCGATATATGACTTTAAGTTATTTACTGTGAGCTTTAAAAATGCAATCAAGCTTTCACATAAGAAGATAATATCTTCTTAACTCTTAATCCTTTATTTCAAACACAGCTGTTGCCTTGGGTAATGATTCCTGGCTCTCGGGCAAATCCCATTTTGAGCTTTACAGCTGAATAGAAACTGAAAAAAGTATACAATTACCGGCCAGTTTTATTTATTTATTTATTTTTTTATTGGAGATGTAACTAAAAGGGATTTTCAAATTAGACATCAGAATGACTTAAAGTGACAGATTGTTGTCTTACTAAAATCAGACAGCCACTCTACAGAACAAAAAAAGAAATGCGTACAACATCCTGTGCAGAGAGTCTATATCAGCTTTAAACTTGACAACCTCGTATGGAGATCACTATAGTCCCAGGTCGTTACACATTTCGGTAAGAACAGAGTTCAAAATTCAGTCTTTTGGAAAGACACTGGTTTGACAACTTAAGAATTAGAATATTATATCCACGTGACTGAAAGGATTGTTTTCTAAACCGGTCAAAGTGTACAGGTTATATACTTGCTGATGGTCGTAGAAGACACCATTCGACATGTTCTGATAAAATAAAAATCCTGCTTTGAAGAAGTCATTTATATATTTCATTAGGTAAAGCTGTATTCTTTTTTTTTTCTTTAGGTTTTTCTTCTGTCAAGTTGTTTTTCTTTATTTTCTGTCGATTTATAATATTTTCCGTTAAAAAAGCAGTTAAAGGTAAGAAAAGGTATGAAAATTTTATAATTTTGGTGAAAGGAATGAGAAATTACAAAATAACCACTGTAATGACAAAAGTACGCAGGTATAAGCTTTATTCGGCTGAGAATACAAGGTTCGCATATAGTGTCCTTTTATAATCCCAGTAAACAGAAATAGCCCTCTTAAAGAGGAGAGTAACAAAATAAGGTGATACCACTCTTGATTATTCATAACAACCACTTATATCAAAATCAACAGATTTTCACTTCTATAGAATTAGGTTTTCTGATCAAAATCAACCAAAACATGTTTTTGAAACACTTTATAATCAAATCAAATAGGCATCTGAAAAAATTGTTTTGAACTCCACTCCTCAACTGGATACTTTTCATTTAGCTTCTTGAAAGTTAAGACATTTACGGATAAATTTGAAAAGAGAAAAATAAAATGTAATTTTTTGGGAAATTAGCATCCCGGACATTTCCTTTGCAACTAGAAACGTCATTGCCTACATATTTTGTTTGAATATTGGTAGAGACCAATATCTCCAAAGGAATTTGATCTTGGGTTTACTTTATGGTTATTTTATAATCCTAAATAAATAATAAACATTGACACAATATTTGCCAAGAGAATAATCCCGCCGTGTTATTTAGAACCGTAGTTCTGATACATTGTTTTCCTTAAATAGCTTGTTATATTTTCGTCTTATGACCTCGCACAAAAAGTAAGGTTCAATTGTTATTGAAACGATAAGTTATCACTTTGATTGGAATTTTATGCACTAAATTATGTCACTCACTTTATAAATAGACAGTAGACAGTAGACACCAATTAAAAAAAGCATAACAAGACGCATTAAGTATTTCCAGATTTAACACAAACCAGCCTGAAAATAATTTCTACAGAAAATTCGCGTTTGAGTTTTCAGTTTTAGAGAGGGTAAATTACTTTACAACTCAAACAAAGTCAAAGAGAGGGTAATTAATTACTTTTTTACAAGAACAAGCCAAACAAATAGTGAATGCGTGATCTAATCCAGTCACTGCCAATATAAAACGTAAAACTTTCCGCAGGAAATTTCAGTAGCTTGAACAGGTCTACTCAATTAAAAAAAAATCTGAAAGGCCACATTACCTGCAGAAAATTTTACAGTACTCTAAAAAATATACTCTTGCAGTGTAAAATTACTATCGGGCCGCATTCGCCCCGCGGACTGTATTTTGTGCAGACCCGGGGAATAAGTAACAGAAGAAAACTGTACTCAAAATTCGTAGATCTCTTTCATTCATCTAAGAAGCAGCGATTAAAACATTTTTCTCCAAAAAGACTATCACTATGGATACATCTTGACAATAAGTGTAAATTTAATTTACTATTTTTTTTTTCAATGGTTTTTAGTAGTTTGAACTTACTTACTTACTCATTCAAATAGACATTCACTTTCAATTCATAGATTTTTTTGCGTTACTAAAATTAAAAAAAAACACACTATCTTCTGCATACAAGTCAACTAAAAACTAACGTGTAACGAATACACTTTTGATTTTTTTTTTTACAATTCATTCATTCATTCATTCATTCATTCATTCATTCATTCATTCATTCATTCATTCATTCAACTTTCGTCACTTTTTATTACTTGTGAATATTATGAATAAAACGATAATTGCAATTAAACACCGTTTCCGTTTTTTTACAACCACTTTTGTTTTATTTCAGTTGATATCCGTTGTCTCGTTACTTTTTCGCTTTTTGAGCCATCCGGAGTTGTATGTTAAGGATAAAGTTACGATTCTGATAAAAAAGATGTCCCCTCACTGATACTTATTGCTACTAATTATCAACAACCAGAAATGTTCAGTTCTTGTCACCGCCAATTAGTTCACTGAAATCTTTTGTGAACTAACAACAAAGCAGCTGTTAGTCGCAGCTCCTTTCCTTACTTCGCTTGTCGCTCGATTTAATTATGAGAGTGACATTTCAAAAGTTTACTTGGAGACAAATTTTTTTCCTAGGTAAAGTTTATTTGTGGAATTGGTAATTTTTTTACAATTTTCAAAATTCAAAGACAATCAGATTTTTTTTTTAAACAGTTTTGTTACGTTGATGCACAAAAAAGTTATTCGTTAGTCGTTTAAAGTTTAAACTAAAAAACAAAATCAAGGTTAAAAATGCAAATCGATTTTTAAATATCAGGAAACAATATGCATACAGTTCTTCTTATAATTAGCGCCACATATTTAAAATAAAGTTCTTATTCTTTCCATTTTAAGAATAACAAAGGTTTATTTAGGTTATATTTTTAAATTTGGATACTGTTAGTGTTAGTGTTGTGATATGGAGATTCATTTTTGGTCAATGTTTGTTTACCATTGGATAATTTTGAATATGACACCATTGAGTTATTTTGTATGAAGCTTCTTTAATTATTGAATATTCTTATTGTTTTTGAAAGTTGACAAAGCAATAATAATAGGATATTTTATTACTCTTCTTACAGATCTTATGTAGATCATTTGTTGATTGCTGTTTTAATTTATTGTGCCAACAGTTATTGCTTACAATCTTTTGTTAATGAGAGTTAAATGCTGCAATGAAGGTTATACATAAACTAAATGCTGTTTTATGTTCAAACTAGGCTGATAAAGCCTTTGTACATATCGGTGGAGAAGCAAAACTTACACTCAGATTTAGACTAAAATTTCCCACCAATCACTGTACCAAATGATGTGAAACCAAATACAAAACAAAGAGTATACTGTCAAATATACTTTTTAGGGATATCATGGAAAATGACATCCCAGAAGGACAATTGAGCAAAAAATGTCACACTTGCTTTGTACACAAATTGAACCTAAAAGCATCTGCAATATTGTTGGTATGTTCATGCATGCTGTCTACATTGTCAAGAAGAGAGCAACTGCAGTGAAAGAAAACTGGACAGTGATTGGGTTGACAAGAGTGGAATAAGGATTTTTTTTAATGATGTGAAGACTAAAAATTACAAAGGACTGAATGATATCCATATATAAAATGGCTGCTGAGCTAAAAGTAATCAAAAGACCATCTAAGACCATGAAAACAGCTGTACCTTTCAACCTGAGTTGTAAATAATCCACAAGGACAACACCTTCTTACAGAGTCCATGAAAAAGTTGGAAAGATGCAAGAAAGTGGTCAAGTAATTCAAGAATCATGAGCCCACTGTTAAAATATTTAAGACCAAACATTCAACCCAGGTGATAGATTTGGATGTCTAAGCTGCTGACAAGATCCTGAGATACCATATTTTGCCATGGTTCTGGGCCAACTTCCTAGAAGTAAGTATATGTGGATCCAGGAGAGTGTTTTCAGCCACACTGCCAGGAAGGTATCAAAATTCTACAATGTTAACTTTACTGATTTCAGCCCCTCATCTATCCTGGATCTCAACCAGCTGTTTGGGGCATTCTGGAGCAGGCTATCAACAAGACTCTCACCTTAACATCAATACCTTCAAGGCTGCCATCAAGAAAAAGTAGACCAAGGTGTCACAGCTCTTTGAGATTTTCTATAGCCCCCCCCCCCCCGCACTAAACTTAAATAAAGTCAATTCAGGTTTGCTATGGTAAAAATTTTCTATCCCAAGTAAAAATCATCACAAAAATGGCAAAAGTCATTTTGCCACAGATTATTTTCTCTGAAAAAAATGGATTTTCATACTTATATAGGGGTAAAATATTGAAAAATGACTGTGTTGTCTTCATCGGAACAAATATCAAGGAAAGTTTTGATCTGAACCCCATGAAACTAGGTATTTTCTGAAAGCAAAGGATATATTCTTTCATTTAAAAGTAAAATTGGCTGGTGTAAATGTCTCAAAAACTTTTTTCAGGGGGTAAAATGTGAAAAAAATAGTGAAAATTTTGCATTTTTTCTAGTTCTAAACAAAAATTTTCCTCATTAATGGGAAATTAATCATTTATTTTGGAAAATCAGAAAGCCTAAATCATAAACTATTTCAGGCATAAAATTGAGAGTTTTGAAAGAAATCAACATTCCTATGGGTCAAAATGCGACAAAGTCCATTGGTAATTTTCAATTATATGACTGCTAGAGGTTAAAAAAATTGACACCCGGCCATGGAAATCTTTAGCAAAAGATTTATCTGCAATTCTTGACGACCAGAAACCAAAAGTTTTTTTTTTTTTTTTTTCAAAAAAATAGCAGCGATAAAAAAAATTAAGCCAAATTGACTTTAACATATCTGGGTCAAAGGTCAGCCAGCAAGCCAGCAATAAACGTTTAGAACAAGCTGCCATCAGCTTGGAATAAAATCCACCATTCCCAGATAAGAGCAAAGGGTGAAAAAAAGGGGTCAACATTGGTAGGGCTTGATATAAGGTTTATTCTTTTTTCAAACCTATGTTTGAACAATGGCTTGATGTCTTTTGTTTTGTTTTTAACACCTAGTGACCTGGGTGATGATAACAACACTTAGCAGCCCACATTTTTTTCACCACATGTCTTTTGTATTTTCTATTGTGAGGCCATTTAGCCATTCTTTTATTCAATTATGTTCACACCAACTTAAGGAGAAAGGGATGAAGTTTGAATGATATTATTTTGAAGTGAAAATAAATATTTTTTTCATAAAAAAAGGTGATTTTTCTCAGAAAATTGGGCATAATTTCTTAATGCTATCCACCGAGTGACATTTTCACAGCCAAATTGAAGATTAATTACCAGCGAATAATTCCACGTGCAAACCATAGCCGTCTGGATATAACATCATCTGAAAAGGTCCAGAAGTTTACTGATTTATCGAAAACTTGTTGTGCATAATTGTGTTTTTCACAGTGAGTTTTCATTATTTCAACTTGATGTTGTCATTTTTGGACAGCCAAGTCATCAAGGATTCAGGAAAACAGTTTGGCACAGGTTTGCTTTAAGAACTTTACATTCTATGAGGTGTTTAATATGTTACTGACGAATGGGATTTTTTGCCGAATATTTCATTTATGTGCCATGTTAAATTTTCGTATATGACAAAAACAATGGTTTTAAACAGCCGTGGTGTTCAAGGATTTTGTGGCTGTGCAGGTTTTTGACATTGTCTTGAGGTTGTAATTGAAAATAATGAAAACATCATAATTTATGTATTAAGTGTGTTTCAAAGGTCACAGCAGTTTTACAAGTTTTCCATTCCCACCCCTTATTATGAGACAATTTTACAGGTTTCAGTTTTGCATCCCATATCTTGTGTATATACACACACATATTTTATATAGAGGAGACCAGTGCTAGGTGGAATATTTTTCACTTAGATGACAGTCATTTTCTATGAAATTAAAGCATTAAAATGCAAATATTATCAGCAATTATAATAGAAGAGACTTGCATTAGATGAGTTCTTTACATCTGAAACATTAAGTTTTATTTTTATCAGATAAATATTTAGAAAAAAAAAGTGTACCTACTTACTCTACTAGGATGATAGAATATGATGGAGCAAGTGATTTTCCTTTCTAGGTACAGTTATGGTGAATATATTATTATAATTGAAAAATATAAAATTTTAAACCTGGTAGAAGTATAAACAGTAATAAAAACAACTGCATTTGAGTGAAAAGTAAGGTTTTAGAAATATACTGTCCACTTCATAGAACAAATAAAATGAAATGCAAGTGGACCACAATGTTGCATTGCAATCAGGAGGAAGATGAAAATAAGGAATAAGCAACAAACAGAGCTTTATTGACACTCCGCTCTTATTGAAATGGAAATCCATATTAATATAGCGTCAGTAGCAAATCTTAGACACCAAAGAACAAATTATAAATTTGATTCTTTATGTTAGATCAACATTTCTCAAACTTTTTTTTTACTTAGGGCACACTTGTAGAATAACTAAAACTCTGGTGCACGCTTTTTTAATAAAGAAAAATTAGTCATGAAATTTGAAAATAATAAAGAAGTCTCCTGAAATAAGCATTTATTTTTAAGACATTACATTGTATATTTAAGTATACTTGTATGAAACCCCCGCTTGAGGTGCTTTGGCAAAGAAGAAAATTACCTTTAGCTCTTCCAAAGAAGATTAGTGGTACAGTTTTCATTTAAAGGGATTTATGAAGAATCTGCCATATTTTATAAAAACCAATAATTACTGATTTAAGTCCCTTGAGGAAAGCAAAAGGGAAAGGATTATCCACTCCTTCTTAAAGATTAAGGAATTTAGCATCCAGTTTAAAATATCAAATGACAAAGACTTGACTTAGAAATAGAAGCCATGTGCTTGGTGTCTTTAGTTTTTAAAATATAAAAATAATTCACAAAATACTCTTCTGTTAAATAGGGGTGCACTTGTCTACCTTTCGGGTTGTTTTCTGAGATATACTCAACAGGTCCAAGCTTTTGACAATATTTGTACTTTGCTCAATTCTCATGAGACCCTGAATAGAAATAATGTCCTATCATTGTTGTCGGCACCCACTCACATCCAAGCATTGGTATCATCATCCTCTATTCTTATTTCCTTCCACCTCTCAGATGGCAGTCATGGAGATGGCTGTGAAGGCCCAGCATACTCCTGAAGAGTTATGAGCAGGAGGCACAGAAGCGTGTGGGTGATGGATGCAGCTGGATGAGTTGGGCCCTACTGACAGCACATCACAGAATCTCTTCATGTTGACGGTTGTACTCAAAAGTCTCGGTCAGCCCTTGGATGGCCCTGTGACAGGAAAGACGATTTGCAGCAACAGTTTCCCAGGTCTCAGTGATGATGTTGGCCTGTGTCAGAGATGTTTTCAACTGATCCTTGAAGTGTCATTTTGGGCATCTGTGTAGCCTTTTGCTGTTGCCAGGCTCTCCAAACAGGAGGATAGTGGGAGTTGAATGGGATACATTCTGTCCTATGCAAACTAATCAAAAGGTTTAATCATTTACAAATTTGTCAGTGTTATCAGTTTTTCTTTTCTTTTGATCTCTTTCACATTTTTTCTTTTTTTTTTTCTGAAAACCTTTTGACTTTTGTTATTTTATAGACTTTTTGTTATTCCTCTGCTTCAATTAAATTCTTTATAAGGATGTCAGTGAGAAGAGCTGATCTTCTCTTCTTTATAGTTTTCACTGGATAGTCTCAGATCAGTGTTTCTCAACCTTTGTTTTTACTTTAGAGCACACTTATAGAATAACTCTGAGGCACACTTTAAATTTTAATAAAGAAAAAATTAGTCATAAAATTTGAAAATAGAAAAATCAAAGTCTCCTGAAATAAACATTTGTTTTTAAAACCTTGCATATTTAAGTGGTATAGTTTTCATTTAAATGGATTTATGAAAAATATTAGTTTTTAGAGAGGCCAATAATGAGTGATTTAAATCTCTTTAGGAAGGCAAAAGGAGAGGGATTCCTTTTTAAAGATTAAGGAATTTAGCATCCAGTTTTAATATCAAAGAACAAAGACTTCACATAGACATGGATGCTATATTCTTGATGTCTCTGGCTTTTTAAAAATGAAGATTTTTTAAAATATAAAAATAATTCACCTGGGGTGTACCTGGCTATGTTTCAGGGTGCACTAGTGCACCCAGGTGAAAAACACTGCTCTAAGTGGTGCTTTGGGTGAAAGGCAAGCATTTTTAATAGAAAACTTTTCACTTGAATGTTTTTGGAGGTTCAATACTTTAACCAAACTCGACTTCCTTGTCCTTAATGTCTATTTGATCCAAGACTTTTAAGTACCAATGAAACATTTCCTACAGAAATAATTTTAGGTTGACCAGGTCATATACATAATATGATGATTCCATTGTGAATTTGATGCAATTGCAGTCAATAGCATAGCATTGAAGAAAGCACTTAAATATCATGTCTGAAGTGTCTGTGCTGTAATTGTTGTCATGTACATTTTCAAATCAGTGGAAATTGTTACACTTCCTTCTTTAGAAAAAGCTTGATAAAACTGATGGTTTTCTAAGATCTCGCTGCAAGATTTGTCTGTTAGTTGCTCACAAGAATGGTTGACACTCTATGACAATAATAATGCCCTCGTTGCATGTAGGAGACAGTAGCCATCTTCAAGAATATTCTGGGGTTTCTAACTTTACTCTGCAAGATATTTCCCCAAACTCTCATAAGTTTGCTGTCTTGCATACATTTGAATATCAGAACATGTTTATTGCTTCTGTCTTGTGAGTGTTAAAATTTAATTGGACAAGGATCATCAGAAAGGATAATTTAAAAGGAGATATTGTTCACACTTTTTTCTTAGTGGTACTCTCCTCTGGCATGAAAAACATGTGGTCATATTCCTAGGTTGGCTGAGTGAGGTACTAGCCTGTGGAATAGAGAAACATTTATGTCAGTGAAAATGTTAAGGTTGTCAAGAACAATTCCTGAGATTTTAAAAGCATTTGTGATATTTGCAGGAACAGCAGCTTAGGGTCAACAATCTGTCACAACTGAAGGGAGGTCAGATATTGTTATTGACCTGTCAGGATTATTTATCATGCATGGTTCTTTTTGAAGCAGGGATCAATTTTTTTTCAGTGGCTCAAAGTCAATTCTTTTAAGTCATTGCAGCTTATGGGAACAGTAGGGGAGGGAAAGAGTAGAACACTACAATTTCCCTTTGTAAAAAATAAAATATTTCAATACCAAGTTTAGACATGTAGTTGTCAGGTAAGATGAGAATTGTTTTTTTTTCCTTCGTGCAATGTACATACTTTACACAATTCTTGATGAATTCTAGAAATATTTCTTTCTTTATCTATTCAAATGGGTTATTTTTACCAATACAGCCAACTGGTCCTTCCTGTAAAAAGTGCTCATTGAAAAATTTTCTCAGAATCATCAGTGTGGTTAGTGGCAAACTGGCCAGGATGTCAGCTTGCCTAATGGCAGTGCACTTCTGATGGAGTGGGCCCCTTATATTAAATAGAAATGCAATAAAAAAACAAAACAAATAAAGACAACTGTTTTAGTAATAAAAAAGGAAAATAACTTTATAAAGTCATCTGTACATTAACAGTTACTCAAGTCTAATGTGAGAGGACATTTTCAAAGCTAAATATCATAAAGATAAGATTAAAACATTTGCTGTCTGAGGAGAATTTGGTATCATACATGTTTTTATTCATTGAAGAGGAATTGTTAGATGAACTGGATGCAGAAGCAATTATTGGCAGATCCAAACAATCATCTAGTGAACACAAATGATTGCTCTTAATATAGTGAACTGCATTCAATGCTCAATTCGCTTTTGGACTATTTGTTAATGTGGAAATTGTGCAGTAAATTATTTAAAAATATCAATCAATTACTTAAAATTAAAAAAAAATAACATTCTGTATTTACATTTGCAGTAATATGTACAGTACTAATCACTATGATTACTAAGAAATACACATTTTTTCCACAAAAAATTTCATTATACCATTTTTTTTTCTACATGTATTTATCGAAAATTTCATTTATTCATGATGAAAATTAATTTATAGTATTGTAGTTGTGATTGGGTCCTCTTTGTCTCTTGACAAATAATATTTTTAGATTCAGTTTGCCACTGAGTATGGGTGAAGCTAAAGTGTCAATGGTACAGACAGTAGCATATAATTTTACCAATTGGTCATGCCCATCAGAAATAACAGATCCAACGTTGTGATAAATATGGCGACAAAGATGAGGACAATAGTCCGCATAATGTAAATACTGTACATAATACCTCATCTCAGAAATATAGACAGACCCAGATCCAATTTGTTTGTTTCCTTTCATTGCAACAATACTTTTAAGTTTCTGATCACTTGTGACACCAATTTCATCAGTTCCATATATGTGTTGCTTGACCGTTTATAATGGTCACTGATTTCATCAAATCTAGGAAAGAACACTAGTTGGAATGAAACTAGTAGCTCTTGTCCACCCTGTGAGTTCAGGCAATAAAAACATATCCAAGAGGTTTCAAACAACATTTCTTTGCCACACTGAAGGATGAGAATTCTTATTTCTTTTGGTGCTAAGTCAAATATATTTTTGATGCTGTATTTATATCTCTGATTCTTCCACTTGTTTATCAGTGAAAATTTGAGGCATTTTGATATTAACCACCAATCATTTCTTTTCCACCCACCATTTCTTCTTTTGAGTATGTTGAAGGATACTGTTTTCATACTACAATTGACCTACTACTCATATTATGTTGTCAGCAGTATGTATACCATAGCATTCTTTCTTTTATAGGTTTGAACCATGTTTTATAAATCTGAAAAAGAATGTGATATAAGTTGCCAGTCATGGACCAGTTGCCTGCCGAAACAAATTCTAAAGCTTGGGGTTTCTAAATATGTACCTTAACTCTGTACTATATGGCTTGGAATGAAAGAAAACTCTATGCCAATTATAAGTGGTATTTGTATGTTTTCTGTGGATAAAAGATACTTCAAATATAATTTTAAAATGATGTGTAAATTTCCTGTGTCATATGTGCAACAAAATAAATAAGATAAAGAGAAATAAAGGAAATGACAGTGTGACACTATTTGTTACTGGTAAGTAATATAAAAGGGTTAATAAATAGCCTGAATGATATACTGACAGACCCCTGATAAACAAGAAGGGTTAATGAATAAACCTCGTGGGGTAGATGGAAGGTTTTGATTCTCAAAAGGACCAGGAATCAGATGGCTGGCAGAGAAAACAACATTCAACTACAATGGGTCATAGGGTAAGATTTGTTGACATTGACTGATGACACCCAGCTAAAAATATGGGCTATCAAAAGTGCGGAGAGAAAATCAAATAGGATTTAAAATCATAATTTGGAGATATAGAATTCTCTTACAGAGTGACCCCCGATTAACCCCAAAAGGTGTAGACAGCCAACTAGAATTGCATGTCAGTCTTGGACAATGGAAAACATCAGATGATTTTTTTTTGCACTTAGGATTGATTGTGTGTCAGTTTTGGACAATGAAAACACATGGGTTGAAAGCTTTTATTTCTGCGTAAATAACAAACTTAGAATTAATCTTTCATTTGTCTTCACCCTGGGGCAGTCAACAACCCTTAATTGGAGAGTGGCCGAGGTGATAGTCGCAGATGAGACACCAAGGAAGCTGAAGGAGCTACCCATGCCCACTGAGGAGCATTAGTGGGAGAGGGTAATAAGAGAAAGTTACCAGGTTGAGTGATGCCTGCAACCATCATTTGTGGAAGAAGGGAATCCCCCAAAATTATGGAGTAATTCAATTCTCAGTAATTAAACAAGGAAAATGACAGCAGGGGAAACTCCAAATTCTCCAACTGCACTGTGCCTCATGACCTAAAACCACAGCCTCCAGATGACTTTGGAATATACTGCAACTCCACTGGATTGCCTTCAGTTCATCTTAGTTGTTACAAGGAGTTTTGTCGGTCTCTCACTCAACTGCATCCCACACATAATAATCAAGGCAGTTGCAGTCTGGGGAGTTAGGTAGCCAGATGTAAGAGGGTGATGTGGTTCCAAAAATTGTCTGACAGCCATGACTGGGTTTTCCTACTTGTGTGGCATGGTGCAGAGTCCTATTGCCAGATATAGGGTCTTCCAGCATCCACCCTCTTGACCCAGGGCAGCACTACCTCCTCAAAGCACTTGATGTAGGCCTCTGTGTTGAGTATGAAGCTTCCACCAACAAATTCAGGAGTTCTTTTTTATCAGAATGATCAGAGTGAGTTTTTCGTAATCATCATTAGACTGATTTAACTTTTACCAAATCCTCTGCACTGTCCTCAGAATGAAACCCAAACACTCTGAAATGTTTGTATTGGAGCTTCTGGCATGAATATCAAGCAGTACAGCATGACATTTCCAAATTTTTGGCAATGTGAATTGTGTCATGATGCTCTTTCTCTCAAGGACAGTGCCCAACTGACCCTACTATACTGTGCAGTTGACAAAATCAAAAACAAACAATGCACATGTGCAAAATTAAAAACAGCAACAATTTATCCACTGTACGCTGTAGGAGTATATGTGTGAATGTACAAAACTTCTTTAGTCATCAAAAGGTATCATCTTTCAACGTCAAAAGCAAAGCATTTTGTTTTTGGTGTGACTGCCTTAAATACCAAAGACATCAATATTAGTTGTAGACATTAAGAATCCAGTGTTATTTTTGTCAGTATAAATTACATTTTTATGTTTCTTTTTTAATTACAATTGTGTTATGCAAATAAATTATACAACCTACAAACTTTAAACATGAAAAAACTTGTCTTAATAATAGTTTTTATTAGTAAATAAATTTGAAAACTTTTGTTGTAATATTTAAAATATCATGAACAAAAATACAGAGAATGTAAGGTCACAAAAGATGTGAAAGTAGAAGATCACCATCATAGTCCTCTTTATTGAAGACGACTACTAAAGTGTTTCTGAGCTTTCAATTCCATAAGAAGAAAGCACCCATTGAAGTAAAGGTTTTAAAATATGAAGAGTGATCTGTATAAAAATATAGTACAATACAATCTGGAAAAATCACTGTTATTTGCAAAAAATTTTTAAAGTAATATAAACTTGCAAAAAAAAGAAAAGAATTATTCTTATAATCCAAAATATGTTACAGCTTTAAATAACCTGCAAAGTGTTGATAAGCCATAAAAAATAATCAACTTTCCAATGGGAATTTTATCTTTGGTTAAAAAAATACTCAAAATGGAGACACAAATCTGGCTGACAAACCTGGGTAATGCAATATTTTGTCAAAAATAAATAAATGAACCTCCATAAGATATGAAGAATGCACAGTCAGTATATTCAAAATGGATGGATAATTTCCAGAAGGCCATAGAATCTCCAGATCTTCTAATTCTTACATTGTCAATTACCGATTTTCTTTGATTGCTTTCTGCAATTTTTAGCTTTTTTTTTCAACATTTTTAGATGTTTTGCTTATTGAAGATTTCCAAAAATGTGTATCAATTTCAATGGATTCTTAGTCAAGTTTGATATGTCAGTAATAGGATTTTATCTTGTCATTGATCATTAAGTCTTCCTGAAAAATTTTATCATTTGAAGTTTCCATGGATGAGCTTGATATATATTCACTTATCTACTGATTCAGTTATTATGAATTAGACCATCACACAGTCTTACAGTCCATATAGAAAGATAAAAGGTGGTTTTATCTTGATTCCAACTGTTTCTGTTTGATAGACCAGCAGATGGTTTCTTTTGAAGTTCAGTCTTCTAAGCAGCATCCACTTTAACCAAAGAAAAATGGGAAGTAAAGGAGTGGATGAGGAGTTTTCGGAGATCAAGTGGCAACAAAACTGGAAATAGAGTACATCCTGGTGCTGGTATAGATTAACAGTCATGTTTGGGATTGGGAGAAAGTACTGGTCCATTCTTGGCAGGAGATGGACATCCTGAAATGTGCTGATCTGCAACCTCCGTTTGTATTGCCAGTCACCATGTTGGGATGACGAGTTGGTAAGAGGAAGAACTGACATAGCAGATGATGTCCCAAGTAACACTTACCTAACCACCCAGATGAGTAGTGGAAGCTTTGAATAAAACTTATACATATAATACGGGAGACAGAATTCATATTCTTATTTCTTGATGTCACATTTATCTTTCATGTTAACACGTGAGCATACAGTATGTCCAGCTTTTGGCACACATTGATGAGATTGAGAATTGTAATGCAATGTCAGGTAATCATTGGTCAGTTGGTGGAAATCTTGGGTGACATCTATATGTTTACAACTCATTGGGTGATTGTTTGTTCATACATGTGCAATAATGTTCCTTTGATTTGTTGTCAAATTACATCAAATCTATGCCACTGATTATCAAGGTATTAAAATACCTAGATAATTTCCAAACATATATCCTATTAATCAAGGTATCATTCTCAAAGTTTTTGTTTTTTGGTTTTGTCACATAAGTTGATCTATGGACTATTTCATATATGTAATATCTCATGTTCAAATACTTAAAAAAACATTGAGGCACTGGTTCTTGTAAGATCATCGAAGTTAAGCAACATTGAGGCTGGTCAATACTTAGATGGGTGACTGCTTGAGAATACCAAGTGAAGCTTGGATGTGTAGGTAGTGTGAGAGCTGAGTTCCAGTCAGGTTATTTATATTCACTTGTGCACACATACCCTTTGGAAATATATGAAATCACCCCTTCTCTTCTCTCAGATATGGGTTAATTAGTAGCACTTGTATCAGTAAAAATCATTATCTTCAAAAATTCTTACAATCTAAAAATGTTTTCTGGCTTTAAATAACCTGCAAAAGGTCGAAAAACCATAAAAAATCAATTAATGAAAAAATTGAACCTTTGTTTAGGTAGCAGTTGGCTCTATCTGATAAACTTGATATAGATTGATATAGATTAATGTTAGAGACTCCGATCCTTACTGGGTGTTCCAGAGTTGGGCTAGACAAAAGTAAATTTAGTAAATAATGATTAGACATGCTAGTGATTATGTTGGTATCAGTTATAATGTAGTTCAGTGATAATATGATGTTGTGACATTATGATAGCTGACAAATCCAGGTCATCTTGTCTCATATTCAGGAAATGACAAGAAAGACAGGTGAAAAAAATTAACAAGAACAATAATTCATTTCTAGTTAGTGCAATCTGTACTAATGTGTGCTGGAAGATTGGGGTTCAGTTGTAAAACTTTCATGATAAGTGCATATAAAATATTGGTTGGAGTTTAGCTAGTGTAGTGTTTTTTTTCTTCTTTTCAATATATTGATGTAGTCTTGGGAAAACTTCAGAATCATATTTAATGTGTGTTCTTTAGAAGCCCAGTAACGTAATGGATAATGGCTTGGATTGAGGAATTGGAGAGCCAAGTTCATTGCATTCACCCATGTGCTAATACCTTTGGGAAAGGTATGAATCCATTTCTTCTCTCCCAGTTAAATAGGAGACAGACTGGATCATAGCTTTGACTGGAGAATAGTCTAAGAGAAGGAAAAATCTGACTTCAAACCAGCCTGGTGAGTGTTGTGCTCTGTTAGGCTATCTTGCCTAAGACACACCACTGCTACTGCAGTACATGTGATACCCCTATGGCCCTAATGGGTTACAGGACTCATGATCTGTGCACAGAGATATACATGCTGGTAAATTGTCTTTCTAATGAAACTGGAACATAGATACTTTTATATAAGGAATCATAAAAGTCTCAGTGTACTGATGATGAGGAGGACTATGCTGATGACATAGGTATTTATAGTTGGGAGAAGAATGATCATGACCAGAAAATCAACATCCTCTACCAAGGGTTCTAAAAAATAGGACTCAAGATAAACATTTCTAAAACAGAAACTATGATATGGAATTGGAATGAAAGTGATGGCATATACCCTGAATCCATCATAAAAATTCAGAATCTAGAACTAGTAAATATTAAACACTTTAGATACCTTGACGTATGGATCAGTTATAATGAATTTAATGTAGGAGAAAAGGAAATTGAACATAAAATAGGCTGCACTAATGGTAGTTTTGCCCAACACCACAAATTGCTATGAAACCAAAATGTTATCTAAAAACTTGAGCCATGTATTTAAATAGCTGATAGAGACTTTCATGTGGATGCCATGCATGGTGCCAAACACATTCAGAAATATCTAAATTGTCAACATTTTAAGATCAATGGTTAGAAATGACTTTGAGCAAGTGAAGCCTGCAGGTCTTCGCAAAGAACATCCTTCTTTGAATGTTGTAGAGTGGCACTAGAGAATCACAAAGAAATGTATCATAGGAACCACATCACTTGAGTATTATCAACAGCAGCAACAACAACTAAAATGGATAGTACGTGTAACCCAAAGAGAAAATAATAACACAACATGTTAACCTTCCACACTAAATAAAAGGTTACAAAAGAAACTCCTATCAGTACTGGAAAGAGCAATATCAACTACTGGATTGCAAAACCTATTTTCCTGAAAAATCATTTTACTAGAGACATTTTATAAATTTCAGCCAATGGCAGTACTGGCTGATTGGTCATCGAATGCCAAATGTTTCCTTGTAGGAAAATGGCTAGGTTACCATTAGCATATCATGTATTTAGAGAAAACAAGCAATGAAAGCTATATGATTGGATTCGAGTTTCCTTTTCTGGTTATCTTTGTAGCCAAATTGGTAAGGCAGCTGTTGTGCTAAGATAGATTTTCTAAGGAAAAAAAGATATGAGTTTGAGTTTTATCAGATTTTATTCCTTATTTAAAATGATGGTCTGGGAAGAAAAGCAACTGAAGTTAAAATGAAAGCAACAAGTTACAAATTAATAATAATTATCTGGAAGTGTTCAAAACATAGCTTTTACTTAAATTTAGTCTGTGCATTAAAAATAGGCACAAAACTATAATTTCTAGACTTGTACTAATGATCCAAAAATCTATGATATCTATGCAACAAAAATATTTGAAAATATTGTTATTCCATTTATGGGTGTATGCATGTTGAAAGTGAGATTTGTGTGCTGAATTCAAATTCCAGCTGAGGCTGCTGCATTCACTTTCATGCAAATACTGTGGAAACATATGAATCTATCCCTTACCCCCAATTAAGGGTTAGTAGCAGAGCAGACTGAGCTATCTAGCTTTAGTTAGCAACCAGGTCTAAAGAAGGACAGTTCTTAATTCAAAACCGGTTAGGCACTAGGCTAGCCATTTTGCTCTATAAAAACCTACTTACTAGAGGAACCACAACAGCAATGCCTAATACAGTGAGGCTATTGCCCTATACTAAATAGGTGAATCTACAGGAACATAAATATTGTATTTCTGATGTATTGGAAGCATAAAGCAAGCAGATGCCAATTGATTTATCCTATACTTCTTTTCCTACAGAAAAGTTGCTGGGCTTTGACAAATCTGCCTGAACTCTGAAATTTATACTGTAATTATTATTTTTTCCTCCCCCAATAGGAGTACATAGGCTGGTTCATACTCCTACTGAGACTTTTGAACAGGAGTAGAGGTTTATTCCTGGTTCCCTATTTAGGATTGGGTTTCTGGTCCCTTCTAAAGTCTACTCCAACCCTATGCATCTAATGTCTCCATTAACGTTATTCACTAATTAAATCGTGACCTCTTCAAATCTAGAATGAGCTCTTATCTTTCCTGTATAGGCCCAAGAACTTCACTTCTTGCCCTTTCTTATGCTAATACAACTCTACATAATAACCCTCTACCTTGAGTGGCTCTAGAGCCCTGTATTTGGTGAACATTAGTAAAATAAAAATTATAAGATCAATTATTTCTTTAATATTTTCCAATAAAAAGAGAAATGGTTATTATAACATGATACAAAGTTATGGTCGATCTTGTTCAATGATAATAAAATGATTTGTGATTCACTCTTTTTAAAAAATGCCTTTCTTATGCCTTTAACTACTTATCAACAAGTAATTGGATATTTCTAAAGAGGAAATGTTAAATGCTGTCTCTTGTAGGGAAAGACCAAGGTGTCACCTGATCTTTCTTTCCATTTATGCCCAATACTAAACAGAACATTATATATGACTTGGCAACAACACGCAAAAATGAGGTCCTGTGAAAAGCCTTTTAGTTTAGTTTCCATACATTTAGTATGGGAATGGGTATGTTATATGTTTTCACTAGTGTGCTCTCATCATTGAAATGGCTGGCAATTGAACAGAAAAAATTTATCCATAACTTTTTTAAAGAATATTTGTTTCAAAGTAATGGCATCAAGGAGCAAAATTGAAACTTTGCTTATTTCCTTTACTTGGTTGTTATAAAATGCAGCATTTCTGTTCCCACTATATTATACACTGATTTGTTTTGACTAATGTCTTCATCTTGGTAATCATCATCATAACATTTTAGCTGTTGTACTATCCAGCTTTTTTCAGGTGTTTGTTTCAGTTGGTAACCATCTGGGAAACTGAACCCTTTATTCAATCCACAGGAATAGATTCTTTTCACTCTGCTGTCTATATGAGAAGAAATCTTGTATCTGTTAATTCTAGTTAGTTAATTTTCTCTAGTAATATAGAGAAATTATCTAGTAATATAATTTTTCTCTTCTACTGAACTAGAGTATGTAACCTTTTTGCATTACTCAAAGCAGGGATTGATTACATAACTCCAAGATAACTCAGTTTGTTTAATTAACAATTTTATTCACTCGGCCATATGTCCCAAAAGGCTATTATCAGCGACATTTGAAGAAAACTAGAAGTTACAATGGCTGAGACATTGTGATGATAACAACCAAGATGAAGATACTAGTCTGAACCAAGTAATATATAATTATAATAATTCCTCAACTAAAACATTTGCTTTATTGATATTATTTGATATTGATTTTATTTATTTGATATTATAACCCATTAATGTCACCATAAAATCCAGAATTAATTATAAGTTTATAAAAAGAAACCTGGTATTAATTATAGGTTTCTACCTTGATCCATTAATACTCACCATCCTTAAAATGGATCAACAAGAATTAATTTGTTAAGTAACTGGCATATGGGAGCAGAAATGCAGCATTTTATAACAACCAAGTAAAGAAAATAAGCAAAAATAATACTACTAATAATTTGAATATCTAAGATGTCAGCTCTTAACTGTTACTGTGGTAAAGCCCATGAAAACATTATTAATACAAATATAAAATTTGTCACATAGCTGATGATTGGTGTTACCTTCCTAACTCTAGAGTTTTGTAGAGGGTCCTCCAGCAATCACTTTGTCCACTCATCAGGGAACATCATCTATTATTGAATATTATTAAATGTATAAATATACAATCTACTTTGGAATGCATATATTATTTATAAATATTTATGTCCATACAAGTGCACATGCACATTTATATGATTATTAAATGTGTAAACAGAAATGATACAAGCATTTAATATTAACGGAAATAGAAATGATCTCTTCGTTTTCTCAACACCTTTATCTCAGCATCTCTTTCACTTTTCAAAACTGTTTGCAAAATCCTCTTTTAGAGTTGCTGCCAACTGCCTTGTTATGTTCTCCTTAATCTTGTTTGTTGTTTAAAATCTCCTCTATCAACAATTATTTTAGTCTTGGGCAAATCCAGAAGTTGTAGGGAGCCAAATCTAGACTGTAGGGGCAGAGTGCTCACTGACCTGGATGATGGGTTGCATAAAACCTGAAGAATAAGCAGTTGAGATTCTTTCCAGACATTTCATGAAATTCCCAGATCTTGTACTATCAATTGCTGATTTCTTCAAATTGTAGTCCATATACATTGAACATTTTTGGCTGCTCTACTTGTTGAAAACCTTTCAGAACATAAATAACTTCCAATGGATTCACAGTCTGTCTGAGGCATCAGTAACAAAATTTTATGTAGGTTTGGTCATTTAATTCTCTCCAAGAGCCTGTTGATTATGCTCTGTCTGAAGTTATTAGGCAAAACCAAATAATCACATTTTACTTCAATAAAAAGCTAGTAAAATCATCAACAATTGATCATCACCTATAATAGAACAGATAACAAACACATATGATAAGTCTTTGAATCCTTTACATTTTAATATTGACCCTTTCTCAATAACAACCAGTAATCTATTATCCATTGATTTTGTTATGTTTTTTTTTTTACTTCAGCAGGTTCAATATCCAACATGGTAGTTTTAATTGCTTTCTATAGGTCTGCTTTGCTTTTATATTGTTTGCTACCTTCATATAATTTCATCTTCACAATTGACCATAGATTTTCAATCAGATTCAGGTCAGGACTTGATGTTGACCATTTCATTATCTTCTCTCCTGTAGATTTTTTATGCTCAAAGAATTGATGGGTAAGCTTAGATACATGAAATGGAGCATTATTGTACATAAATACACACCTCACTTTGAAACTGTGAGACTGGAATTTGCACTATGCAAAGAAAGTATTGTTCATAAAATCGCAATAGTTAGCACTGTCCAATTTAACTTCTTCATTAGCTTTGAATAGTGTACTAATGGTTTGGTTGACAATTCCAGTTCATATCATAACACTACCACCTTCTTGTTGCCTTCCTTTAGCCACAGGCACGTCTGAATTGGATGAAATCCACCCTTTGGCCTATCCATCAGGTGCATCAAATGTCACTCAAGATTTGTCCATAAAATTACTTTAGAAAAGTCAATTTTCATGTATTTCTTGGCCCAATTTTGACGCTTTAAAATATTTGCTTTAGTGAGTGGAGATTCCCTAGGAGATTTTTTTTATAGATCCCAATTTGAAAAGTATTCTACACCTTTTGTCCTTCTTGACTCCCTCAATTCCAGCCTTTCCAAAGATCTGAGTGCTGTTCAAAAGTGGTTATTTCGCTATATAACTCATTTTAGTTTATATTCATCTTGAGGAAGCAAGTTCTTAAAGCCTTTTCCTTTGCTTTGAGTTCTTAAGTTACTTATATTTTCAGCAGCTTTCTTTATCATTCGATGATCTCTGCAAAGGTCCTTTGATATCTTCAATGTGGACATTCCCACACTCAATAACTTCATTATTTTCTGTTTTTCAGCAGTTGGTAGCTCTTTCCCTTTACACATATTTCAACATATATTATGGGCAAAAAGAGAAAAATAGTTTTTATTAGATTTCAGAGGTCTTGAGCTAATATTAGTTTAATCTGTATTCTAACTTCAGTCAGTCTATTTTCATAAATTCCAAATATCTCAAAATACAACCACTAAAAATGGTAGAAAATTTAGTTAAATATTTTACTAAGGGTGAAAATGGACGAGATTAAATTTGAAAAGTTCAGATCTTTTTGAGTTACTGAGGTTTATTGGATTTGCATAATAACTTCAGACGGGCTGTATTTGAATAATTTCCAAAGATGAATGTTCAAGTTTCAAGCAAAACTTGATTCATTTTTGCTATGAATGTGATGGACACACAATAAACAAACCCACTCAATGAGTAATCCCATGAGAGAATATCTGTTACAGTCCCATCTAACTGATTTCCAATTTACATTAATTTTGCATGATTTAAAAATGGCTGGATACTTTTCGAACATTCATGTATATTTATATGTATGTAGGCTTATGCATATACAAGAATAAGGCTTTTGAGAGTAGATGAGTGTATATATATTTGATAATTATATATACAAAAGTGTGTTGAAAGGTTCTCAGCCTCACCAAGAAATAAAACCCACCTGATCAAAAAAAAAAAAAAAATCTGATATTTGGTCAGATTTAGGGAAATGGGTCAGGCCAAGAACTTTTCATTACACTTGCATGTATACAGTTATGAAATGTATAAATGCTCATTTATTTACAAAAACATGATTCTTGCATAGTTATGTCTCCACACATGCACACACACACATCAGGAAATAGCAGCATCTTCTGTTACTTTACAAAATGATCATTAAAATTGTTTAGATATTGTGCCTGAGAAAAGATATCAGCCAACTTATTTATTAATCCAATTTCCATAACTATTTTTTTACAATCAGTTGGCAAACATCTTTACTCTTCCTTGATTATACAATGTGATAAAATATTAATATTGTGCCTCTAAGTACAATAAGGTGAATGATTATTAGATGTTAGTCAGCCAATGTTGAAAATAACAATAATGATTAGAGCTTCTGTTTGATTGCTTAGATTTTGTGGTCTTGACCTAGAGATCAAGGTTCTGCAGTTCATTTCTTAGTCTGGTATATGATAATTTTGAGTTCCAGTTAAAGCAAAGGAAGATTTTCACTACACAATTTAATACTTTTTCATCAATATAAGTAAAATAAATTTGCACAGATACTGAAATAGCTCATTTCTTCTTTTACAAGAAAATATATCCTCTAGAATAAAATCTTAGAATGTTCAATATTAAATAACAATTACTTCAAAGTGGGTATACTTTTAAGAATTTATTTCCAACAAAGATGAAAAAAATCTAAGAAATAACAAATCATCATAGCAAAGTAAATATATCTGTGGTTTAAAAATATTAGTCTATTTGGAATGGCAACTTTATATGCTCTGGAGATACCTTTTGTTAAATATGCATAATTCTGAGATTAATGAACTTATAAACATCATTTTCAGCAATGGGCAAACTATAAAAATTTATATAATAAAAAGAAATGTAAACTTATATGAAAATAATTAAAAGGTAAATAAAGACAATACAATAGACTAGGTTTGTGTTGTAATCTAGGGAAGGTTACTGAATGGAATAATCACATGAAGGTTGGTAATGAACGATAATACTTAGGACAAGAACAACACATAAGATTTGTCAGCAGCGCGTAGAAGAAGTAGTCAACTGCTAGAAGTGAGTCAAGTGAATTCCACAATCAATCTACAACTTCAGACCACAGACCCACACATACAGTATTCACTACTGTATTTATGGGAATGGGGGCATACCCATTATCATCCATATGTATGCTACAACAATGGAAAAATTAATTAATTTTTTTCTTGTTTTTCTTTATTATTATTTTCTTTACTAGTTTTATTTCTTTTTCCTACATAATCTTGGGAAAAGTATGAATCCATCTCTTCTACCCCTAGCTATGGATTAAATAGCAGGGCTGACTGGGCTCTCTTGCCTTGAGGTAGCAGCCAGTTTAGGAGAAGGACAACTTTGAATTTAAAACCAGCCTGGAGAGGAATGGGCTCTGTTAGGCTATCTTGTAAACTACTGCTGCTATGGCTGCAGTACATGTGGTACCCTTACGACCATAATTGGTTACAGGAATTGTTAAGTGAAGTAATGACATTGGAGAGATGGAAAAACACTTAATGTCCCCAGAGCAACCTAAAGACTTTAATTTGTTTCAACCGCTTAAGTTCAGTCATCAAGAAAGCAATTGACAGATAACTGCATAAGTTGTTATTTATGCATGAATTAAAATTAAACTTTAATTATGCAATGAAGAAAATACACTACACTAATTCTCCAGGCAACCCTTTTCTACACAGTTCACTACAAGAATGTCAGACCAGGACTTGTTTCTCTGATGTAGCTGTTAGCAAAAAGAAAAAAGAAAAAGAAACAAAACCATAACTGTTATGTATGAAAAATTGCCTTTGAGTGGCCAAATCCTTTACTCTTTCATAGATGGTTTTTAAGAATTGTACAATAGATAAGCAAACAGCCTACTTTAAGCAACCTTGCTCTACAATTTACATCATTAAAAAATAACCTAGTTGTAACTGAACTTGATACTGTTAGAAGCACTTAGTAATTAGATGTACATTGACCTTTATTTGAGCTTGAACATATAAAAATATCTCAGTGTAAAGCAGCTGGACAAACACAGCTGGTGGTGCAGAACAGCAAGAAGTGTATGAATTCAATAATTTTTAAAATCATGTTTACTGAATTTCTGTGTCAGTCAACATATTCTGTCAATAGGTCTGTGATTAATTGAGGTTACTTACTCAAATATTAAAGAATGGTTGGTTTACTTGAAAATCTTTATTGATAATGAATATATTGAATTTTGTACTCCATGTGAGGCAACTTAGTGTATAAAATATTTCTCTCTTACAGTTTTTCTAGCTATTGATTGTGAGTTTAGTACCCATCCAATGTTCTAGAAATATTGTTTTGAATAAGACTTGGTTTTGTCAAGAGATCTTTTTTATCTCTGTATGTGAATGCATAGATAGCAACACCTTTGCATTTGATTTAAATGAAAGAAAGAGGATGATATAAAATATATTAGATTCTCATTATTGGGCTGTTGAGTCATTACTGAGGACTAAATAGAAGAAGGGATATTGATTTAAAAAATGCAAAATATTTTTTTTTTCCATTAAGTCTAGACCTTATAAAATCTAATATCCATGCTATGGAAGTCTACACACATGTGTGCAAACATATTATACACTCATATAAAATATGAATATAAGAATTATAATAATGTGAAATAATTTTGGATTATAAATCAAATCCATGAATTTGACCATGAAAAAATATTACTTTGCCTCCTTTGAAGAAGTCTTTTTCAAGCTGTTAATACATGAGTTCAAAAAGAGTAAATGATATTGGTCACAAACTGTAGTAATAAAAATTTATTCTACATTTTGACCTATATGGAGTTTGTCGTTCATTTGCTACACATACATGTGCACTATTTAAGTTCCCTTTTGAACTCATACTGGTTTTTTGATTGATTTGTTTTTTTATGGCTTATCAACCTATTGTGGGTTATTTGACACCAAAAAATATTTTGCATTGTAGTAATAATTCTTTTTTTATCAGTCACTGTTACATTAACATTCTTTTTTTAGAATAACAATATTTCCAGATAAAAATTTTACTATTTAATTCATAGCTGGTGGAGAGGAAATAAGGTCATAACTTTCCAAAAGTTATTTGTACGTAAGTGAATGTAATGAACCTGTTGGAATTCAAACTCAACTCTCTGATTTCCTATTCCAAATTGCTATCCATTATACCACCTGGACATCCTCACCTCATATATTGGACAATCATACCTTATAAATCATTTGTTTTTTTTAATTGATTCCATCCGAAGCAAGGCAGTAAAACCACTGAGACACAAAGTGTAGAAGAATTAGAAACAGAAACATTGCTAAGGAGCAAGAACAAAAAAGTAATCAGGAGGGCAGTAGATAGCAATTGACATTGCATTAAAGGTTATTATTGCATTAGATTATATCATGTTTTAGAAATCATTCTGGCCACACATATTTATGCCTATTGACATGTCTGATTGTTATAAGGCAAGCTCTATTTTTCAATTAACCTGAAATTTATTTACATTTTGACTAATGTCCTCATCTTTATTGTTATGATCACAATGTTTTGGCTGAAACAGGAAAAAAAAAACTTGAAATGTTGTTTGAGTAGCAACATAGGAAAGTTTTTGTTGAATGATTTGAATGCCTTGCCATTGAGCAAGAAGCCACTTTTCTTTTATCATTCATACTATTGTGTGTTCTGTCATCATTGGATGCCATAGCCTTGGGCTAAACTAAGTTACGCTTTAGTAAATATTAATATTAAAGGTTATTCAAACTTTTAATTCTCATTTTTAAATATGAATATTTTTCTTTTGTTTTAATGGTGATGTCCTAAGCAGAGACTTTGGTCTGTGCTTCGATCTGCTTATAACCAATGTCAGATTTTATCGTTCAAGTTAATATTTTCACAATAAAATTGATATTAACTAACCAATGTCTGATAAATATACCATGTGCATTTCAGCTTAGAATATCAGTTTTTTAGTAGAAATATTTACAATAACTTATTTGGTGATGTGAGATTTTATTAGGCAATTTGAGGAATGTTTATCAGATTATAAATAAGTATATATAATAGTATAGTTATTGATGTTTATTTTTAATTCCAGATATATAAAGAGTGTCATGGGCCATAAGAAATATATAACCCCAAAAGAGAAACAAGATATTGTAAAGTTATTGAGTAATAGAAAATTAATGTAATAATGAAGGGCTGAGAAAAATTAAAAAATGGCAATAAGCAAGAGATGTGGATTGATCAGAAAAAATATTTGAAGATTCTGGTGTGGCAAATGTAAAGAGAAGGAAGAGCTACTGATTATTAAGAGGATTGGCTAAAGACAGGAAAGTGACCAAATTACTACTTTTAAGAAAACATCACTAAAAGAAATGTAATTTGGCTGAAGGATTACATGAAAACTGATTTCTCAATAGCAATTTTTAGTGATGAATGTAGAGCTACATTGGATGAAGTTGATGGCTGGAAAAGAGTTTGGGTCCTTCATAGGAATCATCAACCAACATGTCTAAGACAACAGAGGGAAGTAGAATAATGTTTAAGGTTATTATTATAGGCAGCAAGATTATAGATCACTTCAAAATTGATGATGGCTCAAGATAAATGCAGAGAATTGTTATAAGTTCTTGAACAAAATGTGGAACATTAAGCTAAAAAATATATTCATGTAAGATAATGCTTCTTTACATTCCACTAAAGATTTCAAAACACCAATTTAATATTAATTCAAGAGAAAACTAGTGATCCATCATTTAAAAAAGATATATATGTAGATGGAAAACAATTTTAGAGTAATGAAGACCTGTGGAAAGCAGTGCAAACTGCTACAAGTAATATAAAAGTTGAACCAATAGAAAAATTAACAGAATCAATGTGTGGAAAGGCTGATGAAGGTTATCAGATATCAAGGATCCCATATTAACATGTGAAATAATTTCTTCAGTTATATTGGATGGTATATTAATCAAATATTTTTCTATGGCCTATATTTTTATTTTTTATTAAAGTTCACAGAATACAAGGACTAAGAGCCACTCAAGGTAAAGGGTTACTGAATGAGGTATATATGATGGAGGGACTTAGAAGTGAAAATTACAAGGATATGGCGGAGAGATAACAATTGACACCAGTCTTGATGTCAATATTGCAGTATTTGGAGAAGCATCTATGCAGGAGTCCATTCCATAAAATGGTTCTTAAGAAGAAGCTTTTGGAGTGGAACAACCTTCTTAACAAAGGAACATGTCCTAGCAGCAGACCTAGCAATTGATTCAATATAATCACCCCACTTCATGTCAGTAGAAAACACTAGCTGAAGAAGGCACAGTGAGTTTTCTTTTTGCTGAAGGAGGACAAAAAGGATTCTCTGTGATGATTAAAATATAGCAGTTTTGTTCTGTAGATGTTAAAATTTACAAGTCATTTCTTACCCCAGTTAACCACTGACTGGAGGTTATTTTCAAGAGCAGCTGCCACTTTTATTTTGTTGGGCCTATTGGACTTACTATTAAGACAGGAGTAAATAGTTGTGTCATCATCATAAATAACTTGTTGGGAATTGTTTGCATATTTCTGCTAATGACATTAGAGTACTCACATGGCACAAGGTTATTCAGTCCTGTATGCAGTGAAACAATGAGGATCCTGTTGGATGGGCAGTGAAAATGATTCATTAGACTTTCACACAGAAAGGGATACTCAAAATGATGGGAGAAAAGTTCATATTTTCACAGAAAATGTCATATGTTTTCAGGAACTTTAACATCTAATAAGTGTCTAAATATAAGTTTTTTTTTAATCTTAAAGCAGTATTCTATTTAATATATTTCAATAGCAACTGCTGAAACTAGTAATTTTACAAAGTGAATTTTATAGTCTGGGCCTTTATATAAAATAAAATGAGATATGTGGTGATATAATAAATAAATAAAAATAAATATCAAGTATGCCAAAGTTTCACCATCCCTAAAAATAAACGGATAATAAAAATCCCCAGGCAAACAAAACCATAGTTTGACCAACAAATCAGAAAGCTTTCATAACCAAGATGTAAGAAAAGAAATAAACAAATAATGACAAGGAGAACAAAATTTTCCCAGTCCTAAAAATTGTTTGACCAACTAATCAGAAAGCTTTAACAAACATTCTCTCTCTCGTTTTATCTTGCATGCTTCCACAAAACATAACCCCTATAAAAGATAAATGTATTTTTTAAAAAGAACAATAATTTAACATCTAAAGTTACATACATACAAATTTACTTTTACAACTTCAAAATAATTTGCTGTAGTTATTGTATTTATATTTATAACCACTCTGATCACTGAAATACATTAGAGAATACAGAAAAGTATTCACTAATCTTTTTCAATGAACAGGATGGTTATCAGTTTGACATTTCTCAGATTATTTCCTTTTTCTAAAAGTATCATTTTTAATAAAATATTGTCTGCAAATGACTCCAATACTTTCAAAATAATGCTAAGATCTACTGTCTAAAAAGTAGAGTGCAATTTTATCATTATGTGGTTGATACATATTTAAAAAAAAAGAAGAAATATATTAGTATATTTGTAACAGTCATGTCTCCTTTCATCTTTTTGAAGTATTTATCCTCTTTCCTCATCTACTTTCCTGTGTTATAGGTCACGTGATCTCATCTTTCATTTTGCTGAGTTTGCCTTATCTTAAAAATCTGGGATTGAAGTGGCTGCTATAACAACCATTAGCAAAAGTACTATGCAAATATTTATCAAATAAATTGAGTCATGAATACATGCAACTCATCAAATATCCAATAACATGAAAAATAATTTACCACTTAGAAGACTGTCTGAATTCTTTTAAAAAGCTGAATTTGAGACCTATCCAAAAAATATCCTGCCATTTTGGATATATTAAGAACTCCTTGTGTAGCCTTGATGTATTTTGACAATCATTAAGAGAGGAAATTACTGCATATGCATGAAAACTCTCTCATGTGGTTACTCAGTCGGCATTGAGATGCTATTGAGTGAGTTTATGTATTGTGTGACATTTGCCTATAGAAATTAGTGATTCAGTGAGCAAAACCCATAAAAAACTTTTGCTACTGATGCTTTTAAACTTGGCTGGAATTAACTAAGAGTAATCGTCATTCTAAAACACCTTCAATCAAAGGAAATTGTTGAGTGACTATGTGTGAATTAGAAGATCTGGAAAGACTACAGACTGTCTGAAATGTATCCAGCTATTCAGAATATCTTAACTGTACATTCATCATGCCCTTGTGCAGGCCTTTTGGCAAACATCACATCACCCAGGTCTTTCAGCCCCACTCTGGTACAGATTTGGAATTTCTAACATTTCTAAAGTTAAATTCAGACTGTAAATGAGATTAAAGAAAATGTGATGAAGTAGTTGATGGTGATTTCTAAAGAGGACCTTGTGGAATTTTTTTTTAAAGCACAAATGATGCTGGGATAAGTGTGTCAGGTCTCAAGAGGAGTACTTTAAAAGGTCTAAGGTGATATTGCTACTGTTTTTGTTTGTTCTTTTTTTATTTGAATTGTTTTCATGTAGAACTTGTATCATCATCATCCTCCTCCTCCTCCTCATCATCATCATCATCATCATCAGTCACTTGACTGCTTCAATCATTGGGAGGATCTAAGGGCAGAAGAAAAAGATAACCTCCTCCATGATGATCTGTTGGTGGTGGCTCTCAGGAGTTCTGGCATTGTCATGTTTGTCTACTCTTGGATGTTGTCTGACCAGCATTTGCATTGCCATTCCCGCTTGCATCTGCCTTCAACAGTGACTTGCATGATGGTCTTGTAGAGGCTGTTTTGCCATGTGATGTGACTAAATCATGACATCTTCTGATGCTTAATAGAGGTGAAGAGAGATTCCTGTTAGTCCACAAAACTTTTAACCTTGCTCCATACACAGATATTATATATAGAACTTTTATAAGGCCACCCTAAGAAATTTAACATTTAAATTGCAAAAATTTTAAATATACGTAATTATATCTTTGACTTGCATGAAAAAAAAAATCATATAAACAAGTGAATACAAGGTAAAAAAATTTTCATGTCAGCTTGATTTTTACCCTTTTTATTTTATTATGTGTATGCAAAAGTTTCTAGTGCCCACTTTTTTGAAAATTAGATACTGAACATGCAATAGGAACCCATTTTAAAAAATTAAAAATGTTGAAAATTTTTGCACTGAACATCAGGAACAGACAGTTGAAATTTCCCGGGTACATAATGATGAAAGAAAGCTTGGAAAATTTGATACTTACAGGACAGATTGAAGGCAAGAGGGACAGAGGAAAACAAACTCATAACTATCTAGAAAGCTTGAGTAAATGGATGACAGAGAAAAATTTATTAAGTGTTACAAAGGACAGGAAATTGTGGAGAGCCATGATTGCCAACATCCTGAAGGGATAATGCATATAGAAGAACTGTAAGCTTAGTTGTTATCAGAGGAAGACTGAGACGAGTACTACTGATGGCCTGTGCTTACACATCAATTGGCCTTAATCTGGCCTTGATAAGATCCCCAAGCCAAACTCTCAACTACATATTTGCCATAATCAATATTTAGCTATGTATAACTTTGTGTTGCTTTTCCATGAACTAAGAAATTGTAAAATGCAAGAGTTAGGGATAGAGTGAGTGGGGGAGTCTTGCAAAACAGAATAATGGAAATATTTTTGCAAGAGCAATTGCTAAGTTGAAAAATAAGAAAGATACTATTTTTTCTTTTCAAATGAATATGTCACCATTTAAAACTTTGAATAGTAATCCTTTCTTTGCATGATGAGTGGGTACAAATGACTTTGTATTTACTTCTCAAATTGCCCACCACATCATAGATTTTCCACAGATTCTACTAAAGAAGATAGCTAAAGTGATTATGCAAAATGCATGAATATAGCTCGCTTTTGAGCTATTTATCACTGGAGACTTGACGTAACTTTAAACATTAATAAAGTGGCTTTGGCAATAAGAAAGATTTATTACTGTAAAGTCCTTAAGGTTTACATGCATATAAAGTGTAGCTGTCAATAATTTGTGATGAATATGTGACTATGTTTGTTTTCAATTTGTAAAAGATCTGTCCGAAAACTATCCATCCATTTTGAATATATCAGTAACCATTAACATGGCTTTGATGTAACAATGCAGCCAATCAGATAATATCTTACTAAACATATATGAGCAGATACATTCCTATGAGGTTATTCATTTAGCAGTGTGCTGACATTACATGAATTTGTGTATTGTATTACCATTGCCTTCACAGTAAATATACATAAAATTTTGCTTGAAACTTGGACATTCAATCACCAAAATTGTTTGAATGATTAAGGCTTTTTAGGATAATTCAATGAGTGAATTCCAGATAGAATCTTGGTACTCATACTTCAGACTTTCCTGATGACCCACTGAAGCTGATCCACATGCAGAACATCCAAAAATATTGAATGTTTGTGAGCAGCAATCAAAGGAAATCAGCAGTTAATAATGTGAGAACTAGATAAAGGTCTGGGGAAAGTATCCAGCTATTTTGAATATATTAAAAGCCCATTCTTCATGCCCCATGTAGGGTATTTTGGCAAAACCTCACATCTCCCAGATTTTTCCTATAGCTAAAATCACCATTAAAAGGGAGTATATTTCAGACCGTGGATGAGATTAAGGAGAATGTGATAAGGCAGCTGATGGTAATCTCTAAAGAAGACTTTTCAAATTGTTTTGCAAAATAGAACAGATTCTGGAATAAGTGCATGTATGTTCCTCAGGAAGTATTTTGAAGAGGACTAAGGTAAGATACTTTTTCATTAATATTAAATGGCTGAGTTATTTCTGGACAAACTATAAGAAGTTCTTTAAAAAGAAAATATTATACTATGTAATGGATTTCCATTCACAAATTCTTCTTCATTTCTATTTCCATAAAAGTTCAACTAATTGCTTGCATGTTAGATTATCAATGTTTAAATAGCAAAAATGAAGAGAAGCATTCACAGAAGTCAACAAATACATCTGAATGTTATTTGGTGATTACAGTGACATGCAGAGGTTTGGAGATGCTCAGGGCCAACTCCTTGAATGTATGCTCATAAGACTCAAGTAGTGGGGGGGGGTCCTATTTTGGTCTTGTTTATCAAAACATGGATCCATATTCACACCAGCATGTGGGACTGTAGGATGCTTGTACAACAAAGTTAACAGAGACAATTTCAAATTTCAAAAGATAAATTTTTATTTCACTCATTGATTAGATGCCCTCCCAATATAGATGCTTGGGGCCATCACACCCTCTGCCCCCTCCTTCTGCATGCTACTGGGTGATTAGACTTTTGAAGTGGTCACTCAGATTTTTGATATTCCATTTCAATTGAATGGAGTAGAAAGTCAGTTTGTTGAAGGAAAACTCTGATCCCAAACAAAGTATCTTTTCCTTTATTTATTTGTATTAGGTTGGTGCAAAAATAATGACGTAATAATGTCGTTTTTTTGATGTTAAAAAATACATAAAAAAACAACATTATTACGTCATTATTTTTGCACCAACCTAATATCATACTTGTAAAATGCTAAATTTGAAATTGGTTTAATGCATCATATTGCTGGATATTATTCTTTCGATATTGAAGATGAAAGAGAAGCTAGTGTTTTTCCCATTTTCCTTCTATCTGGAATTGCTTGACGAATTTGCTCTAGATTTAGTCTTATATCAAAATACAGTTTTAGAATTATTTACAGATATTAAAGAAAATATTATCTGTAGTTTTAACAGTTTATGATGCTATAACAGGAACTAATATTAAAAATCTTTTAGAAAATAGTAATTATAATGATTATGTTATTTTATGACCAACAGAACAAAGTAATATCAGCAGTAATAGCGAACTTAAAAATAATAGCAGCTTGTTGTAATTACAATTGACACATTTCACATTTTATGTAATCCAACAATTTTTAAGATTCTAGGTTCATTATAATTGCCACACACTGACAAATTTATGTCTGTTTAATAATTTTCTGTCTGCATGTGGCAGTCTTAATCTTTATATTTGTATACCTACAATCTTGTAAAACATTTTCTGACAAAGATTAATAGTGAAAATGATTTTTTAAATGTGTACTTCAAATTAATTTTATGACGAGATACCATTCAAATAATTATATTTTGAAACGATTTGAAAATTAAACTTGGAAATTATACATATAATGGTTCTGTTATATCAGTAATGATTGATATCTGATAATCCATTTCCCCATTGATTTTCAATACGAGCTAAATACCTGTCCTCTGATGAACAGAGATAATTAAGTTGTCATAGTTCTTCTACCTCTAAAATTTCTGTATAAATACAAATTTCAACATGACATCTATTTTCTAAAGTTATTTTTGTCATTATGCTAAATCAACTTCAATTTCCTACTCTAAACATAGTTATGTAGTGTTGACCATGAGAGAAGTATTTTAATAATTTTCTAATGTTTGTATTCAGTCAGTCGGTTAAGTGCCACATGTGATACACGCTTGGGTGATCATGTCTCTTTTGATTCATGACTGACTAGGTAGAGATTTTTCCTGCAGCAGGTTGCCATTTTTTTCTGTGGTAGACTGATTGCCAACCAAGGCTATAGGACCCAGTCTGTCCTATTCAACCTATAGCTGGGAGAAAAGATGGATTCATACCATTACCAAAGGTATTTGTGAGTAAGTGAATATAACAAACTTGACTAGAATTTGAACTTGGTTCTCTGATTTCTCATTCTGATTCAATCTCCATGATGCCACAATGCACATCTAATGTTTGTATTAGTAATAATGAAGATAAATTAAAAAAACTTATGATATTTTTCACTTTTTTAAATAATTTGACACAGTTGTAGGAAAATCTAATTAAACAAATTATTATGACTCAGATAATTATTTTGACTTAGATAATAAAAATCTTTTTCAGCTCCACTTGACTTTTGTAGTAATGTGAAATATCAGACAACAACAATGGTTATTACAAACACTACTAGAAATAAAATCATTAAGTTGCAGGGTTTAAAATTATAGAATTCTATAAAAAATTTGAATATTTTTTTAATCATTTTCTTTAGGCCAGCTTCTAAGTTTTTTTTAGAAGCCAAGTTTACATTTATTTTACTTTTTCTTTAAATGTAAACATTTTTCTAACAAGGCAGATATAAATTTTTTTTGAAAGCAACACAATGAATTAAAAAAAATTATCAACAGAAACATTGCTTATATATTGCAATTTATAAATTTGAATTAATACATAATGCAGATGAAATATTTATTAAAATATACTTTTAAAAATTGCTATGCAAATTAAATGTTACCACTTGTGTTGCAAGCACAATTTGTTGTATTATATATGGGCTGTGAGATAAATTATTTTAATCCTGTTATTTGTCAACAATTTTTAACAAATCAGTCATTAATATAAAATGATATTGGACTTTTGGCTGGGATCAAAATGTAGTATCTACCCTCAGGTAGATAAATTTCACCCCTAAGTAGTTATACCGATGACAACACAAGCGATGGTTGTGGGGTTTGGGCTATTTTGGGATCTGTCCGATGTGCACATGCTCAGTCTCTACACATTAAACTGACCTTTTGTCACATCCTGTCAGTGTGGGGCAGCAAGAAAATATAATTTTAACAAATCAGTCAATAATATAAAATGATAAAAGTTTTATAAGAAAAGAGCTAAAAAAACATAAAACACTACACTAAAAATATTTTGAGTGTTAATTCAAATTACACTGGAAAAAAATTAACAGATTTCTCTGGCAGACCAATAAGGCTAATATTAGAATGATTGTTTATATGTTAATTATGCAGGCCATTTTGTTCTACTGATGTAAGGTGGGGATACACAGACAACATTTAAACTTTCATGAATTTCTAAAAGATACTGAGCAGTACAACTTGCTAAAACAAATTTTAGTTGAAAAATTGCAAAATTCAGTACTTAAGCATCAATTCTTTCTCTGTCACCAGAAATAGTTTGTTTATATAAAAATGACTAAATCTAAGAAAGGGATTGGTGGATGACTGGTAAAATCAATAGAAAATAATTTAAAAAACTGAAAACTTCCTTGCATGAACTGTGTTTAAATGCAGTTGGTACTATCACATCACAGGGTCTTTTATCAGACAAGCAATATGGCTTTTGTTTCTCCAGGTTAAATGCTGATGTACTGATGATAAATATGGAAAGAGTCTATCATACTCTAGATAAAAATGGTGAAGCTCACACTGTAGCATTGGACATTTTGAAAGCCTTTTACAGAGGCTGGCATACATGTTTTCTCCACAAGCAGAAAAGTATTGGTGCCTCTGGACACATTTTTGAACTGATCCAGTTTTTCCTATCAAATTCTGAAATGAAAGTAATCCTGAATTGACACTTCTCTAGATCCTTTCAGACTAACATGGTGTCTCCAAGGGCTCCATCCTTGGTCCTACTCTTAATTTTCATTAATTACCTTCCTGATGATATCAGCTCTCAACTTGGCATCTATGCTGCCTCGATAGTAAGGTTAATTAGTCTGACAAGGTCAAAATGGCATTTGATGTCCAAAACAACCTCAAGTCCATTGTTAATTGGGGCAAAAATGGTTTGTTAATTTTAACACCTCCAAAACTAAACTGCCCTCCATTAATCATCTGAGAAACCCCTTGCTGCTTTCCATCAGAATGGCTGATGCTTATCTCCAGGAAAGTAACAAGTTGCACCTTCTCATGCTCATGTTTTCAGCTGATGAAGTGGAAAGACTATATTGAATCTATTGCTAGGTCAGCTCCTAAGAAAGTCGGTTCACTCTGTTGTGCGAGACAATTTTTCTCTCCAGAATCGATCTTACATTTCTATAAGTCTACCATTTGTCCATGCTTAGAATATTGCTGCCACATATGGTCTGGTGCCCCTAATATTTATCTTGAGCTCCTTGATAAGATTCAAAGAAGAATCAGCAATATTATTGGTCCTGATCTGGTGGCTCACTTTCCCACCACCATAAGGTTACCTCTCTGTGTTTTTTCTATAAATACTTTCATGGTAATCATTCAGATGAGCTCTTTGCTATGGTACCTAGTCTTTATGAATTTAAGTGCAGTACTAGACTGGTGTTGAGATCTCATCATTTTACAGCTGAGCTGGCTAGAATTTCTGTGCTAACAGTATCTTTTCTCACACTTCTTGTTTGTGGAACTCCCTTCCGGCTCCATGCTTTCCAACCAGTCAACTTTAATCTGCAAAAATTTAAATGCAATGTCAATCATTATCTAGTGACCTCCAGATTACTCTTTTCTCCTCCAGCTCATTATTAATGTTTTTGTTTCTAATTTTCCACACACTGTAACCTTTTACATTTTAGTGGCTTTGCTGCCTTGCATGGGGTGATACTGATTAAAAAAAAAAATCTAAATCCATAAATAAAACATAACTGATGCAAAATGTGATTTCCTTTATGTTTTCTTAGTTTAGCAGTCATCATTTATCTCATGTATCATATTCTACCCCTCCCCTTACTGTTTGGGCACTTATATAGTCTCTATGTCTTAGCTATGCTTATTAAGTAGTCATTTACATATCACTCAATAACTGTGTTTATTTTTATCTATAATTTTGAGAAGAGTCATTAACATAGCATTTATTTCAGACAACTGGACTCCTTAATATACAAAGGGTTCAATTGTCTGAACAAAATTTGGAAATATGTTTTTTTAAGATTTTTATTTTTCCTTTTGTCACAATTTTCTGTATCACTTATTTATGTAATCATGTGCGTGAATGAACATTTAATATATTTAACAAATTCCATCTATAACTTCTACATAAACAGCCAATTTAATTATAATCCTTGAAAGGATAACAGCCTTTGAAATAAGAATATTTATTGAAATGAAAAGAAGTATAAACTGTATTCTATTCTTGCTATTCAGTTTCTCTTAATTGCTTATTGATCATTTGCTTAGTCAACTGATACCAAGCAACAAACTTATAATTGGTAATTAGCAACTTTATGCAGGAAAAAATATTGTTGCCAAAAAATTGTTCTTAAAAGCTAGGCAAGTTTGTAGGCTATATATATATATATATATATATATATATATATATATATTTGTTAAGGTTAGGGCTGTTTCCATGTATGGCTAGTTACTAGAGGATTTATTAGTTTTCTGGAAAATAATTACGCAATAATTGCCACTCTTAATTTCTTATTTTCTTTACTTTGCATTGTATATATCTTTATTGTCATAATATATTATTATATATTATTACAACATCTTTGTTGTCATGTGTCTACATATGTTTTCAGCTTTACATTTATTTGATTGGATGGTGCTATATTGTTGAAGATTTGAAATGCGCACCTGATATTTTATATCTCTTCAATTGTTGTTTGTCAAGTATCTTTGGAATGGGTTTACCATTTAATATATCATGTACCTGATTTTTATTCCTTCCCTAACACCAGACTATTGATGAGAAAAAAGACAAAATCTCCAAGTATTGGATTGTGTGCTTGATGGTCATATTTAAATGATCACTGGAGAGATGGTAAGCTTCTTCTCTTCCAGAAGATCTTACAAACTAAAACCTGCTTGATTGACCAACATTTCTTGTCGGTTTTGCCCCCTCTTTCATGTAGTACAACCACATTTGTCTTCAACATGTTCTTTTCAATCAATAACATCCTGCAACATTTGGCTTCTTCTCTTCCTTTCCCTTCTCCCTATTGATCATCTTTTCTTGCTTTATTCTCTTCCTCAATTCTCTGTTTTCAGCTTCTACCCTCGTCTTCTGCCATCCACATCCATGCTTTTGACTCAATATCTTGTATAGTCTTATTTGCAAAAAAGAAAAAACGATCATAAAATCTCTGATCAATGCTAATTCACTCAGCATGCACTGACATGTCCCTCTCCTAAGAGAGACACAAACACCTGACACAACAACAAATGTAACAGCCTGGGACCAAAGTAGATAGAGAGACCAATGCATATAACTGGAATGTAGGGTGTTCTGAAGCATTGAATATAACGGTAGTGATATTGGGAAGATCCTCTTAAGAATAAACTATTCAAACAGAAATTAATTGTCTTTATGAGGAATGGCAATGCTCTCTATTGTACAACAGTTTCTTTGTACATGAAAAGACACTTGACCATTTCTCCTTGCTGTGTCACAACAGACGCTGTGCATTTTGTCAACAAAGGCAGGTATCTGAGTGGAGCAAATTTATTCACACTGCTCTTTTCCACATCATTATTTCACAGATGTCTGTAATAATATGCAGTGTATACATCCCTTGATCTTCAATAGAAATCACTTTGAGATAACATGTTGGTTTTAGTAATATACATCCAAATGTACTAAACAACGCAATGATAAAATAAACAAACATTGTAGATAAGGGGTTTTGTGCTGACAGCATGACTAGTGATTCCTGTTCAGCATCTATTTTATACAGATAGTGTTCTTTACAAAAAAATAAGATATTTACCCTGAAATTTTGAGATGATATTATCATTATTCTAGTAATTTTTTTGACTGTTATCTTTATCTTTGTTGTTTCAGTCATTAAAAAGAGTTGTGAACAAGATAAAGTAACCTTTCCAAAGATCTTTGAAGATTACCAAATGTGACATACACCTCAGAAAGGCACTGGCTGAAACAGTAATAAAAACAATAAAGATAAGGATACAAAAATCAAATAATTAATAAAATAAAAAAAAAAACTTACTTTCTAAATTCTGTTTAAATTTTGATTGTTATATGATATAGCAATATATACATTTGTATAATTTTATATATCAACAAGCAGTATTTAGAAAAATTTGACTAACTGAAAATTTCTTGTGTTTCATCCGATTAAATCCTAGCAGATGAAAGGCATCACAAGAAATTTTCCAGTTTGCCATATTTTTCTAAATCAAATATACCCTAAATCCACTAAGACACAAAGAGTTACTGGGTGTGAAAGAATTAGAAAACAGAAAACATTATGAAGGGGTGAGAACAATAGAAGAGTAATCAGGAAGACAGTAGATAGCAATTGACATTGTATTTAAATTTCTGAAGATCAAAGTCAGCTGGAAAGCATGGAGCTGGAAGAGAGTTCTACAAATGAGTAGTGCAAGAAAAGAAATTGTTAGCATAGAAATTATGGTTACATTTAGCCAATTAAATTAATGTGATCTAGGTACCATAACAAAGAGCTCATCCAAATAATTGCCACAAAAGTATTTATAGGAAATGTACAGAGAAGCAACTTTATGGTGGTGGGATAGTGACTGAAGCTGAGATGCCAGGTTAGGACCAATAATATTGCTGATTCTTTTTTTGATTTTTTTCAAGAATATATATAATTTTTATGTTGGCAACAATAGTTTTTTTTATTGTATTTTTGATAACGTGTCCAAAGTTCATGATTTTCTTCTGTTTTGAGTATTTTCAGTGTCTTAGTCATTATCAGGAACTAAATGTTGTCTGTATCATAGACAAGAGTTTGCTGCCTACATCCTGGCATTTTCAAGAATGTTACATTTCAAATTGAAATATATGTGAGTTGTATAAATGATACCATATATAGAATGGGTTCACAAAGCTTGACAGCACTAGAAAATGAGTATATTAACTATTTTATATGTAGTGTATACATGTACCTTACAGTTAATTCTTTCTGGTGTTCAACAGTAGTGATAAAGAAATAAATAAAAAAAAGAAGATCAAAATTTCCTAGTCTCTAAAAATAGATGTTTATTTAAAATTGCCAGGTCACAAAACCATAGTTTGACCAACCAAGCAGAAAGCTTTCATAACAAGGTTATAAGACAGTGGGCCAGTGAGAACCAATGCAGCTTTTCAAAGCAGACGAAATATGAAATTTACATGACTAACTGGGGCAACTTTCTTTTTCCACTTTTTAAAGCAGCCTCTTGATACATTTGAAAGCAGGCATACCTTCATTCACCCACATTGTCAAACAGGTAGCTACTACATTTGGATACATACATACATATACATATATTTCCTTCCTCCTGGACTTTATCTCTCCTATTCACCAGAACTTTTAAATTTGAACTCTTGAAAGTTCAACTTTCACCTTATCCTTCTGTATTATTATATTGTGCTATATAATTAGTTATTTTGTATTTATTAATGCTATGTTCATTTTCTTTTAATCCTTGCACAAGGCCAGTATACACCCAAACCAAATATACTTATATATGGTGAGAACAGATGTTGTCATAAGATGAACAACTTATTCATAACTGATGACCTACCACACTCCCAATGGGTAGAATTTTGTGAAAAGTTGATGAATTGTAGAATTGCTTACAAAGAAACTTTCTTAATATAAGAGGAAAATTACTCATCCTTGTGTCATATATATGAGAACTGGTCAGAAATCATTGTTTGATTTCCTTGAGTTTCATTTGTCAAAACTCATTCTACTACATCTCAATTTTCATAAAGTAGTATTCATATAAAATACAAATTTTATTGTAACCTTATTTATAGGTGAACAATTCAACAAGAAAAACTGAAAATAAATGCAATGTATCTAAATATAAATTGGAGACATCAATAGATCATTCTATTTTAAATAAATCAACAATGTTTTGCAGCAATTTTTAATATCAACTTGAGATAATAATTTTAACACATTCAACATTACGGATAAAAATAGTGAATTTTATAGAGTGTTTTTCGAGATTTAGCATAAGCAAAGCAAATTCATGAATTTGGAAAAAAAAGTTCAGAATGACGTCAAAATACCACAAAGATTTTTCATTCTATAATAGTCAGTTGTGCTTGTAATGTACATAAATATAGATAGAAAAAAAAACAAATGTTGATAAGATAATGCAGGTCACAATCTACTTTCTCAGGTCCCCAATCAGGCTTGCCACCCTCTGGTTGAGGGTCTTGGGGGTAGTACACTCCAGCCTTGATTTGAATCACAAGTGAAACAATACAAGACTATTTTCATTTAGTGGTGCCTTGGAATGTTAACTTTTCAAATTGTCTTATAGTAAATCTCTAAAAATTTAAGAACATGAGTTTAATCTCACCTTAGATTTGAACAGATTCTACAGTTTTCAAGTGTTCTGCCTTTGCAGTGAAAAGATTCAAGACAACTCAGTTATTACCTTTTAAGAAATTGAATGCATACAACTTTCCTAGTCATGTGTTTTCTCTAAACAAGTGGATTATAAGTATTACTTTTCAATATTTGAAATTCAAATGTGGACTTGTTATTGAGACCATTGACCTATATTTTCATTAAACTCATGCTTATATTACAAAATCATTAGAGCCATTTAAGTAAAATAATCACCAAGTCAATATCAGCAAAACAGTGTTTTTCTGCTGATGGTCCAGTATAGCTAAGAATTTCAAAATAAGCATTTAAACTGGTTACAGGATTTTAGAATAGTGGTTTTTAGGCCTAAATCTGATGTAAAGCTTAATAATAGCTGCTTTGTTCTGTTTTTGTGAAACTTTGAAATTAAATATTGCTAATTTTCAAAAAATAGTTTTGATTGTTACCATATTATTTTTTAATTTTATTTTTTTGGAAATTTAAATCAGCATACTTATTTATTGACTCTTAAGGTTTTTCAAAGCATTATGCCAATACAGTTGGATATCACCATCCATGGAAATGTTAATTGCAAAAACCTTATGATCTGCAGATTACCAATCACTTATCTTTAATTAGCCCAGTCAGCAAAACTTACATGTTTAAAATTGTTATTAAACTATAACGACATTGCAAAGTAGATTTAAAAAAAATGTAAAAGAAAAAAGAAGACATTTACTTTAATAATAATAGTATTTTGAAAATATAAAAAAAATAAATCACTTTAAATATCTTCAATGTATGAGTCATCTAATGACTCCTTTATTAATTTTAAGATTTTTACCCCCATTTAAATTTACAGGTGGAAAAGATGAACAGATAATATGTTCCAATTGTGTCAGAAAGCCTTAAATGTTAATTACGTTTTCAAAGTAGGCTATTTATATGTCCATCCATCTTCATGAAAATTTGGGGACATCTGAGTCTGTCTATATTTCTGAGATGAGGTATTATGTAAATATTGGGGACATCTCTTTTTTTTTTTTATTTTAATCACTCCAAGCAAGGCAGTAAAGCCACTAATACACAGGGGGTTACTGGGTATAGAAGCATTAAAAAGCAGAAACATTACTAAGGAGTGAAAACAATAGAAGGATAATCAAGAAGACAGTAGATAATGATTGACATTACATTTAAATTTTTGAAGATCAAAGTTGGCTGGTAAGCATGGAACTGGAAGAAAGTTCCACAAGCGAGAAGTATGAGAAAAAAACAAACTGTTAGCATAGAACTTATGGTTACATCTAGCCAATTCAATTGTAAATTGTCAAGACCTTCTTGTCTGTCTCGTACTGCACTTAAATTCATAAAGTCTAGGCACCATAGTGAAGAGCTCATTTGAATAATTACCATGAAAGTATTTATAGGAAAAGGCACAAGGAAGCAACTTTACAGCAGTGAAAAAGTGACTGAGACTGAGATGCCATGTCAGGGTCTATGACATTGTAGATTCTTCTTTGGATATTATCAAGCATCTATAAATATATAGCAGGAGCACCGGACCATATGTGGCAGCAATATTCTAAGCATAGATGTCTATTGTTATTGCAGATTTTATCATGCAGTGAGGCAGCCATCTACTGCCGGTAACAAATCCTATGCCCTTATATAATGAATCATTCATCATTTTAAGGAAATTGTATACATGTAAGCTGAGGAATAAAAATAATTGGCTTTTCCTTATATTAGTGTTAATGCTTTACTCCTGACAGATTTTAGCTGCATAAAAAAGATGGATAATTATGGGAATAATTAAATATAAATAAGGAATAAAATTGTGCAGCGTTTTATCAGCAGATGGATTGTTCTAAAATATAAATTAAAATGAATCTCTTATCAATATTCCAAGCCAGCATTTCTTTTAGTAATGAAAACTTTATAAATTTATAAACTAAATTTTTTTTAAAGTAGAAGTTAATACACTTTTTCATAAATAATATTAATAGTGATTTTTTTGCTTTGCTATCATATAAAGCATAATTACTTACAAAATCATTATACCATGACAGTCATAATTTAAATAGGACAATAGGTACAGGTGATTGGTACTCACATACCCTTGTTTATCTGAATATTTCTTGGTTAAATACTTCTTAGTTTCATTCAGAACAACAAGATGATCTATCAATATACCACAAACTATTAGCAAATATTTTTCAAGTGAGTATTATGAATAAAAAAAAATGATGAATTTTTTAAAAAATATTCCTTACTAAATTGCTGTTGCATATTATATGTAGTTATAATAAATAGTGTATTTTTTTAAATATAAATATTTACTTAAAATTCAATTTTATACAATTCATATTCAAGATAAAATATAAAATGAACAGAGTACACATAAAAAAATTATGGACATTTGTGCCTACAAAAAATGGATTGTCAAAAGGATGGTTTTTTCTTTAACACTGCTATTATTTTAACTACCTTCACTCCTCAGTAATGTTTATTATTTTAAAAAGCGATGATTAGAATTGTAATAAAACCTAAACATATGATGAAAGTGAATTTATACATTGTTTTTGTTCTTGAGTATTTACAACAAAAATATTAAATACTATTTTTTTATTAGATTGTTTATTTACAAGAATATTTTTTTATTTACAACATTCTAAGAACTAATACAATTAAAACTAATGCAATGCAATATTTATCATTCTTCAATAGTTTTGATGAATTTTTAAATACCAATATTATTTTTTAAATATGTGACTAATTGGTTTTCTTATTAAGAATTTAAAGAAAATTATGGTGGTGACTGTCCAGTTAAAATTATAATAAAAATTTCAAGAAAATTTTACATTTAGTTGAAAAAAAAAAAGAAAAATGTTTAATGTCATAGCCTTTAAAAGCAATCATATATTTTTGAAAACATGTCATATAAACACTCAAGGAAAAGAAAATGATGATAAATTTTAAAGCAACAGCTGCCTTCTTAAAAAAGTGGTTCCCAGGTTTGGAATGAAAATTTGCTTGTGCCTCCCCGAATTTTATGTGATAAAAAGTACATTTAAAAATAAGTGTGTGTGTGTGTGTGAGAGAGAGAGAGAGAGAGAGAGAGAGAGAGAGAGAGAGAGAGAGAGAGAGAGAGAGAGAGCGTGCTAGCTGTGGATTTGAAGTTAGAATATTATCAATGAGAACTCTCTACTCCTGTTTGTGGACCTTAGTTATTATATTTTTAATACTTGATATAATGCAAAATATCACAATGCAAAAATATCACAATGATAAAATTAGTCAATAATTATTTATACTGGGACATGCAATTACAAGTAATCCATAATAATATTTTAAACTTTGAAATTGTATTTATTTTTGGCATATGAATTTTTTGAAACTGTTTCTAAATCTTTGATTGTCTTTCAATCATTCCACCTCACATGCTATCCTCTTCCACTGCACTCCTGAGGTGTGCCATACTGTTTGGGAACCACTGTCTAATCACTGGGTAATCAAAATGAAAAGATAATGTTAAATTAAATTTTCTGTTGTCTTAAATGTGTTTAGCACATCAATATTATTTGAAAAATAAATTTAAATGTCTCACTGAAATATTTACAAACATTAAAAGAAAACAAAACTAAAAAAAAACTTAAGTTACTTGACTAAAATTAATTTTACCTGAATTTTTATCTGGTATATTGATATGTTGTGTTGTGATTACTCCACTTTGTCTACCAGGTATTTCTAACACCTGTTAGCTGGTGTTGTATAAAGCACTATAAAAAGGAAAGGTAAAAAACCCCTCTCTCTCTTCTTTTGCACTTCAACAAGATGCTGTAGTGACAAGACATGTCTCATTTTCTCTCTGGAAAAACCATGTATCACATCACATACAACACACTGCTGTCACTATGCTATCTCATGTTCAAAAAAGCTTCACACAGCTGTAATAATATCTCCACAACAGACTATTACTTAAATATATATCTATATCCAATGCAAGAATATATCTCTCTTGAGAAATGAGATAAACTGATGACTCCCTTAATGAACTAGCAACCTAATGCTGTTACAATCTTAATTCATTTTATTATATTCATATTTTGTTTGTATTATAATTTTGAGAGGTTTTAACATGATAAACCATTTCAATTCTTATGTTTTGTAAAGGAGGTAAATAAATGTTGAATTCATATTTTGGGGGATTGTTGAAAGTTTCAACTGAAATTTGTTTGTGGACACACTGTTAATTTAAACAAGTTTTCCCATAAATATTAACTTTGGGTTCTCTTCAGTTATTTGTCAGAGATTTGAATTTAATTTTATATATATGTTTCCCTAGTATGACAAAAACCACTAACCAGCAAACAAAAAACAATGTGACATTAGCTTTTATATCATAAGACAAATATGTTTATTTTGCAATTATATGATCCATGTATGATCTGTCTTAGATAAATATATCATTACACAAATAGATGAATATCTTTCTTCATCATCAATCATATTTGTCCTTGAGAATAATATCAACAAAGAAAAAAAAAAACAGCTTCTTTTTCACTGTAAATGGCACTGTGCAAAAGAACTGGAGAACATGCAATGGAACAATTAGTAAGGTACTGAAATATTATGCTGTTAGGCCTATCATCTGCTGAGGATAATCAACCCATTGTCAATGGCATCATTATTTTCTTTTATGTTTCTGCTTTGTTACTCTATTTGTATATCTAATTCAGAACTAACAAAAATGGTAGAATTTTCTTTTGCATCAGAATTAAGATGTTCATCACTTTTTAAATTTATTTTTAAAATTGCAAAATAATTCAGTTTTATTAGGGGCATGCATATCTCCATTGGAAAAAAATTTTAAATTTTAATATTTAATTTAATATTTTATTATTAAGAGAAAATTACAGCATTATACTTAAAGACTATGGGTAATGGAAAGCTATCTTTAGTAGAAATGCAAATTGGTATTAGAAAGATCCAAAAGTGGTATTTTTTTTTTTTTTTACTACTTTCCATAATTGCTGAGGGTTGGGAGGCATAGACAGTTGTTACAGTTTTGAATTCAGAGTTATCTTTTTCCTAGACTGGTTTTCAACTATTTAATACATAGCTAGGGTGGCGGCAGTGGGGCAGGGGGTTGTGGGATGGATTCATATAATTTCCCAAGAGTATTTGAATGTAAGTGAATGTAATGAATTCAACTGGAATTTGAACTTGGCTTCATGATTTCTCATTTTGAGTCACTATCTGTTACACCATCATCACATCTATTCCAAAGTGTATGTACTGTAACTGAAATGCATGTGCAGCTATTGTTCATTGTTACCCAGCCTATTGAGTTAGTCTACAAGTGGGATTCATGTGAACTTCTCATGAGCAGTTATAATACATGGTTTTGTAAAGTTGGATTTGAATGGCTCTGAAATCTTTATGGTGACTAATAAATTGATGCAACATAGCTGCATTAAATTTTGTGTGCAACCCAACAAATCTATGACTGCAAACCCTCAAAATGCTTTGTTTGCCTTTTAGTGAACATTCATCCTGTTGAACACAGGTTTTTGAGTGGCATCTATGTTACAAGACCAATTGGGTATCGATTTAACATGGTGAGTGTTCAGAATAAAATGCCAGAAAATAGGGTAAAAAATTTAGGAACTCATTTACTCTTATTCTTTCACATAACTGGGATCCTTTTGAGGGAAAATGAAATAAAATCAATAAATAGAATAATAATAACGAATAATAAAAACAAAAGGAAAAAGAAATATGTTTTCCCATGCTGCTAGTAATAAAGGAACCAGAAATTTTATTAGCCTCACTTTGGCTTCATCAAATGCCTGTTAGTTGGCCCTGTTTAAGTTCTATAAAAAGACAAACATTTCCTTCCTCTTCCTCCTCCTTGTCCAAAATGTATGAGAATGTGGAAAAAGACGTTGCCGGGGTATGTTAATTTCCCTGATCCACTGATGACTGAACTATCTCTCCACTTTCTGACACATAGTGTTTGCACATGTCTTCTAAAATCTTCATGAATGAAGTAAATCAACCCATTTCTTTGGTTGTTCCATCTCCACTCAGGGTTGACTTGAGTTTGACCATTATAATGATGCTTATCCTTATATACACTAACTTCTGGATCAAAAAAATAAAACAGACATACTCAAGAGACATTGAAAACTTTCACTACAGTTTATATAAAGAAAGAGAATAAACAGCCCATAATAGAAACCAAAGTTTTTATATGCTGCTTCTTTAATTGTTTACATGTAAACATGCCTGCACCTATCATACACCAACATGCAACCTTTAAATTTCATAATTCATGAAATTTGACAGATCCTCATGTAAAATCTGAACACTCTGTTATGGTAAAATTTGTCTTTCCAATGCTTGAGACTTCACCAAAAGCAATGGCATCTTGATGTGTGTCTCAAGCTTTGAGAGAAAAATAATATATGAAATATATTTATTTAGTAGAGAAATAATGAAATATATTATTTAGTAGAGTAATAGTGTACTTTTTTTAGGCATGGTTTGGAAACTTTCTGAAACCACTTTGTCAATATGCAGTTTTGTAATCCTTTCCAGTAAGGGTATAATGTCACATATCTTAGCACTGAGGAATTATTCAGAATCTTTCCACACTATTAATAATGTAGATTCAGAGTATTCCTACTCAAGAGAAATTAGGTATAAAAACATGGACTTATTTCTTTGATTTTTATTAATTTATTTCTATTATGAACTATTTTACTACTAGTTAATGGGACATTTGTTTTTTAATTTTAGGAGATGAGTCATTGTCAAAATGTGTTACTTAATTGTTGGCTTTTTCATTTTAGCTTTCAGAAAATTTTCAGTTTTCATTGATTGGTTTGTGGATTGGATATCATACAAATTATTTATTTTCAATTTTTAAGTTTGTCAAACTCGATCACTTTGCTTAGCTCTATTGTTTCTTGGCTAGTGCTTTTTTTTCGTTTTGTTATTTTAATATTATAATCTGTGTAAGAATATGATAAACTCAATATAATGGACAAATGGTTGGTAATTGGATGATAAAATGGAAAATAAACCCTATGTGATACCTTTTTCAATAAGCTATTCTTTCATCCTTCAAATCAAATCAAATCTAATGATTTTTAAATGATTAAATTTTATCAAATATTTCAGTAACAGCTGATAATTTATTAATCTTTCATAAATGAAAAAAAAATTAAAGTATTTCAAAAAGTAAATGAATGTTTGTTATTTAATTAATTAAGTCTGTTAATTGCTTTTTCTCTCCAACAACTACTTTAAACAATTTTTAAATTTGAAAATAAATTATTTTCTCAATTACCAGTAAAAACCCACTCTTAGCTTTTTTACCCCTGAAAAATTCACATCTAGAGAGAGAGAGAGAGAGAGAGAGAGAGAGAGAGAGAGAGAGACTGAAGATCAGTCCTGCACGAGCTTAAAGGAGCTCGTGAGTGTTACTGTTAGAATAAATTAATAATCTCAACAACGACACATAATCCCACATAATCCCGTAGGACAGCATGATTATTCGATCGACACAACACTAACAGCGAAAGAATTTGATGACAGCAGATTTGTTTTATTTTTTATTAACTATCTGTTAGTCAATTCAATCAATACTGCTCTCTTTCTAAATATCAGGACGGTTGCTCCAATGTACCAGAGTTACTTTCTTTCTGGTCTTTATTCAGGGCGAGAAACTGAAAATATTAGAAAATTAAACTAAACAAATCAATCAAGCAAATAATCATGATGACAATAACAACAAAAATAATAAAATAAAAATGAACATTAAAAAAAAATGTAAAAACGCTGAATTTTTCTTATTACATTCTTGCTTGCTTGACATTTATTTTCTGACTTCAAGAATAAAAGATACTTTTATCTTTAAAATTATTAAAAATAAATCTAAAATTTTAATTTATGAAAATTAAAAATATATTAGCAAAAAAAAAAAAAACAACAACTAAAAAAACAACGGTTGTCGGTTGATTGAACATTTATTGGAAGGCAGAAATTTTTACCTTATATTTTTTTTCGACAATTTATTTATTTTTTTTTTTACTGAAACAGAAGATATGTAAGTTTTATTTTTTGGTTTCCGTTTACATTATCAGTTCGCCTTATTTTTTATTATAACTGACACTTTTTTTTTTAATGTTTGCATTATAATTTTTTTTTGTGATGTCTTTACTTTCCAGACGAAACTAATTTTTTCATCTAACACTAAAAAAAATTGTTTAAAAAAAAAGTTTTTGTATAAATTTGTTTTTTTTAAAATAATATAAAATGCGAAATGAATTAATTTATTTTAATTTTTTCAAATTCCTTTCTAATTTCAACATCAGTTTTTTAGAGAGAGTCAGTTCTTCATTTCTTTTGCAATGATGAACATTATTATTACAGAACTTTTTTTCGTTACAGAATTTTTCTTAATTCAAGATAAAAACAGCCAAGTAGAAAAAAAATCAATGCCAAATGTGTGGATAAACATAAAGAAAATTATTTAAAGTTTATTAAATAGAAATTTTGCAATGATTTTATTTTTTGCTGGATTAAAGACAGAAGTAATTGTTTTAATGCTGTTGTTTCAAGAACAAAATATTTCTTACAAATAATACATAAACTTTACGCTACGAATAGGCAGAAAATATCAACGTGTGTAAAAAAGGAAAAGAGCTTTTATCTTCGGCTGTCAAAAGGCTAAAATAAAAAGAGAAAAGGTCAGAAAAAGAGTTTCGAAATGTTTTTTTTTTAAGTTCTCTTACATTCGTGCACAAAATTTATGAGTTCAATTTTTTGTTTTAATAATAAAAAAAAATCTCTGATGAAACCACTCATAATTTTTATAATAAAAATGCTGAAGTTAATTTAATAATTTTGTTTGCACCTAAATCATATGTTTTTAATAAAAATATTTTCTCTTTTATTTTTTTTTCTGTGATTGCATAAAAAATACCTTAAAAATTTGTCCTTTTTCTGCTGTTAAAAAGAAAAAAAGAGACTCTATGAGTCACTTAAAGGGTCGGGTAACTAAAATAAAATTTAATTATTAAATTTTAATAGTCTCAAGGCTCAGGGAGCCGTCCCCCAAACAATGACACTCCATCGGTAAAGCATAGGGTTCATTCTGGCACCTGAAGCATCTTCAAAGTGGAAGTACAAAGAGGGCATGAGCAACTTTTTTTTTTTTTCCTCTTGTCCATGCGTGGGTTATCACTTTTAAACTCAACCCTGTACCACATTCCGTTTCAGTGGGTGTACGAATAAATATCTAATAAAGTTAGTCTCCATGTGAACTAAATAATAAAACTAGTTACTTATGCAATATATATCCGATTCAGTTTATCGTTGTAGCCGGCTGTGTTCATCAGTGCATGCCGGAAAAAAACTAAAAAGTCACAAAATGCCTAGCCTAAGAAGATATTCTTCGATTAGGGCCTAGGCCTATCATGGCAAACCGAAAATATTTTTTTACAAGTTACAAAAAAAAAAAAACACCAAATTTTATTACATATAAAAAAAAGTAGATTTAAAAAAAAAACTGAAGCTAAAGCTGTTCGAACACAAAATAATAATTCGTTTAATTTTCATTAAAAAAACTACCTAAACTGGATCATTCTTTAATTTGAAATACTTTTTTAAAATAAAAGTACCGAAAAAAGAGTTTCTTATTTAAATTATTAATATTTATTTATATACCCACACAACGGTTAATTCTAAAAAAAAAAAGTAAACTCAACAAAGTGTTTTTTTTTTTTTTTTTTTTTTTTTTAAGTAAAGAAGTTTAATAAAGTGTACTCTGTACTGTAGTGTAATTTCTTTTTAAATAGTAGTATTTTCCTGTCGGTTGCAGGAGGAAAATGACAATAAAAAAGTCAAGATAGGAAAAGATCATTCAAAAGAAACTCATATGTTTGAGACGTGGGTAGCAGAAAAAAGTATTCATTCATTAGTAATTAATGAGTAATATTTTTGCCAAGATAAGGAATGTTTTTTTATTATTTTATCTTTAAAAGTAAAAAAAAAATAACTGAAGTTAAGGTATATAATATCACTTTCTTCCTTAGTAATGAAATGAGTAATAATATTTTAATAAAATGTTGAAAAGACTTACTTAAAGTAAAAAATATAAAATTTTAATAAATTAAATTTATTACTTTAATGAAAATATTTTCAATGACTCATAAGCCGAACTTTATTTTTTCTGATCACGGCCACCATATCCAATCACCTCAACAGGAAACTAGTGGTTTTTTTTATTTTTTTACTTTAGTTGTATAAACTAGTAAAGATCAAATTGAGTAATTTACTAATTTTTAGGAGAATAAAAATTTAAAGCATAATTGATAAAACATTGACTCTTGAAGTTGAGAAACAAAACAAAAAAACATTCTCCAGTAACAAGAATTTATTTCTGAAGATTGAAGAATAAGTTTTTTCTTCATGCTGAAGTGAATTGCCATAACGAGCCAAATAAGTTTAAATAATTTGTCCTTTAATTATTTCAAACCGGTTTCTCTAAGATTTCATACAAAATATGAATAATAAATCATAGATCTATCCTTTGTGACATTTATTAACAGCTTTTTTAAAGAAGTTACTACTGTGAGAAAGGTTTAGGAACTGAGGCATTTTTTGTAAGGCTGTTTGGATGGATGGAGGAATAATAGTATAACTTTCCTTTCTGTCAACGCTTCATCCAGCCTACTACTGTTAATGAGGAACTGATTTTGGTATAAAAGAGGTTTTTCTTTCGAAAAGATACAGGAAGTCTTAAGAAGTAGCCAGTAAATAGAATGCTACTCTGTCTTTATCTGTTTTTAAGCCTCTGAACATAGAGAGACTTAAAAACTTATTCTGACCCGCTATGCCCACTGCTTCCAAATATTCACATACTACAAATAGACTGATCTATTGAAACTACAAGTTTTGCAAATCTTGTAATAATCCATTACCGGTAATTATATATTATTTAAATGAGTTATTTCTTTTTTTCTGCTATTTTTCTGTTAATTTTTTTCTGTGTTGACTTATCATTGAATTGAAATTAGAGATGCTTCAGCTGAAGGAATCTTTTTGATCAGTAGAGTAAAAAACAGATTTTATACATTTTTTTAATAATTTTATTGTCTGCAGGATTTTATATTTACAGGGAATATCGGTTTATTGTCTTCTACAAGTCAAACTTTCATTTTTACTCATATACCTATGTGCAAGTAAATAAGTGTGTTTACTTATATATATATATATATATGTACGCATGTAAATGTGTATCTATGTGTATATATATATATATGCATGTAAATGTGTATCTATGTGTATATATATATATGCATGTAAATGTGCATCTATGTATATATATATATATATATGCATGTAAATGTGCATCTATGTATATATATATATATGCATGTAAATGTGCATCTATGTATATATATATATGCATGTAAATGTGCATCTATGTATATATATATATATATGCATGTAAATGTGCATCTATGTATATATATATATGCATGTAAATGTGCATCTATGTATATATATATGCATGTAAATGTGCATCTATGTATATATATATGCATGTAAATGTGTATCTATGTGTATATATATATATGCATGTAAATGTGTATCTATGTGTATATATATATATATATATATGCATGTAAATGTGTATCTATGTGTATATATATATATATGCATGTAAATGTGTATCTATGTGTATATATATATATGCATGTAAATGTGTATCTATGTGTATATATATATATGCATGTAAATGTGTATCTATGTGTATATATATATATGCATGTAAATGTGTATCTATGTGTATATATATATATGCATGTAAATGTGTATCTATGTGTATATATATATGCATGTAAATGTGTATCTATGTATATATATATATATGCATGTAAATGTGTATCTATGTATATATATATATATGCATGTAAATGTGTATCTATGTATATATATATATATGCATGTAAATGTGTATCTATGTATATATATATATATATGCATGTAAATGTGTATCTATGTATATATATATATATGCATGTAAATGTGTATCTATGTATATATATATATATGCATGTAAATGTGTATCTATGTATATATATATGCATGTAAATGTGTATCTATGTATATATATATGCATGTAAATGTGTATCTATGTATATATATATGCATGTAAATGTGTATCTATGTATATATATATATATATATATATATGCATGTAAATGTGTATCTATGTATATATATATATATGCATGTAAATGTGTATCTATGTATATATATATATATATATATATATATATATGCATGTAAATGTGTATCTATGTATATATATATATATATATATATGCATGTAAATGTGTATCTATGTATATATATATATATATATATATATATATACATGTAAATGTGTATCTATGTATATATATATATATATACATGTAAATGTGTATCTATGTATATATATATATATATGCATGTAAATGTGTATCTATGTATATATATATATATATATATATATGCATGTAAATGTGTATCTATGTATATATATATATATGCATGTAAATGTGTATCTATGTATATATATATATATGCATGTAAATGTGTATCTATGTATATATATATGTATATATGTATGCATGTAAATGTGTATCTATGTATATATATATGTATATATGTATGCATGTAAATGTGTATCTATGTATATATATGTATATATGCATGTAAATGTGTATCTATGTATATATATGTATATATGCATGTAAATGTGTATCTATGTATATATATATGTATATATGCATGTAAATGTGTATCTATGTATATATATATATATATGCATGTAAATGTGTATCTATGTATATATATATATATATATGCATGTAAATGTGTATCTATGTATATATATATATATATATATATGCATGTAAATGTGTATCTATGTGTATATATATATATATATATATATATATGCATGTAAATGTGTATATATATATATATATATATGCATGTAAATGTGTATCTATGTATATATATATATATATATATGCATGTAAATGTGTATCTTTGTACATATATATATATGCATGTAAATGTGTATCTATGTATATATATATATATATATATGCATGTAAATGTGTATCTTTGTACATATATATATATGCATGTAAATGTGTATCTATGTGTGTGTGTGTATATATATATATATATATATATATATGCATGTAAATGTGTGTCTATGTATGTATTAGGTTGGTGCAAAAATAATGACGTAATAATGTCGTTTTTTGATGTATTTTTCAACGTCAAAAATGACATTATTACGTCATTATTTTTGCACCAACCTAACATGTATATATATATATATATATATATATATATATATATATAAATGTGTATCTATCTATGTATGTATATATATATATATATATATATAAATGTGTATCTATCTATGTATGTATATATATATATATATATATAAATGTGTATCTATCTATGTATGTATATATATATATATATATATAAATGTGTATCTATCTATGTATGTATATATATATATATATATATAAATGTGTATCTATCTATGTATGTATATATATATATATATATATATAAATGTGTATCTATCTATGTATGTATATATATATATATATATATATAAATGTGTATCTATCTATGTATGTATATATATATATATATATAAATGTGTATCTATCTATGTATGTATATACATATATATATATGTAAATGTGTATCTATCTATGTATGTATATACATATATATATATGTAAATGTGTATCTATCTATCTATGTATGTATATACATATATATGCATGTAAATGTGTATCTATGTATGTATATGTGTGTATATATATATATATATATATATATAAACTTTATTGTCTTCTACAAGTCAAACTTTCATTTTTACTCATATACCTATGTGCAAGTAAATAAGTTGTTTAGTTATTTATATATATATATATATGCATGTAAATGTGTATCTATGTATATATATATATTATTATATATACATATATATATATATATATATACAGAGTGTGATGAGTAAATTGTCACCATTTTATGTTTTTAACTTTGTGCATGTATATTGCTTGATTTTGTTGACTGTACAGTATAGTAGGGTCACTTGGGCATAATCTTTGAGAAAAAGAGCCGCATGATGTTATTCACTTTCCCAGAAATTGTGAAATGGCATGCTGAACTGCTTGTTATTTGCTCTAGAAGCTCCAATACAAACATTTCAGAGTGTTTGGGTGTCAATCTGAGGACAGTGCAGAAGATTTTGAAAGAGTTGGATGGGCTTTTAAAAGTTCAATGATAATTTTTCTGCTGGCATTTAATTTATAGATAATTTGATGTGCATAGGTCCTTACTTTCCATACAAGCAATTATTTTTATTTCATAGCTGACTTTTTCTGGATTTCACAATTAATTTTGACTATTCCTAAATTTATAAAAATTGTTATTGTACAAAAAATTTATTGCAAATGTTATGTAAAAAAAATTGCTGAAAACAATCGCAGTAATGAAAACTTAGGAATACAAAATTTCTGTAACATGAGCTATTGAAAGTTGAGAGTTGTGTGTCTTTAATTGAAAAAGTGTGACACAATGGCATTCACATTTATTATATAGATTTGTTTTACAATATACAGTTGCATGATGTTTATATATATTTTTACTTAACCTTTTGTATTGTTTGTTGTTTCACTATCACTTGGTTCACTATCTCTCTTTCTCTCTCTCTCTCTCTCTATATATATATATATATATATATATATATATACACACACACACACATTCTCACATAGTGTATCTGTAGAAGAGACAAAATGAATAAAAAGAGACAAGGAAAAACTATACTTAGCCCACACATTTCAGCCTCTGAGGGACTTTATCAAGGCAATGTAGGATTAATTTGCTGCATGTGTTTATATACAGAGGCAAGGATATAATGGGTTTATCAAGGTTTATAAATTTGAGAATGTTCATGAATGTTCATCTGGTGATTAAAAGGTCAGTCAACATATGTGGAGGACACAAAGTGTCATAATTCAAAGTCTAGTAAAAGGTAAAGTGAGCAAGTTATATTCAATAATTTTTTTTAATGAATATTGTCTAGATTGTGATTAGATTGTTATTTCATGAGATGTACATCTTCAAAAGCTGAAGTGATGAATTTGAAAATGTACTGCACAAATGTCCATCTCATAACCATAACAATTTAATCACAATCCAAACAATATTCATAAAATACAATAAAATAAAAAAAAATATATTGAATATTATTTTACCTTTTACCAGATTTTGAATCAGAGTTGCATGCAGTGGCAGTGCAAACATTTTGTTTGATAAATGAAGTCACCTACATACAGAGTGCTAAAGGTTAAGCTAAAGATGTACTGTAAGCTTTTCAAAGTCAGCAATTTCTATTCTTGTAGATTACTTTTACTTTTATTATGTCTTGAAACTTTGGTTTCAAATCTTTTTAATGTAAATAATAAAAACTCGCCAAAATACATCATTAAATTTTCACTGAAATATTTCTCTTTCAAGCATCACACTTTATTAGTTTTATGATAATCTGTTTTGGCTTACCAAAATGATAGTTTGGAATTCATTGATTTTTTTTTTAATGTTAGTTTTAGATTCACTGGTTACTTGATATGTACAAAGTATTTTGGTTGTCATTGGATGTATAATTTCATTATTTTTACACATTTCAGAATTTGTTGCATTCTCAATGTATTTTTGTTTACTTTTTATCTTTTTCAGTTATCTCATCATGAATGTTATATTTTGAGGCTTTTCAATATTGTCTATTCTCATTCTGTTCTTCCTTCTCTTTCCTCAAAGATCTTACATTTCTCTGCAGAGATTTAAATGCTATAATATAAAAGGATAGTTTTCTTTTTTTTAATCTGTGTTGGCATGTAATTCCTTATCATTTTGCTCTACTTTTGATAGCACTTGTGAAATGATTTCCTGTGTTGATCTTTTCCACTGTTTGATCTCTGCTATTTGCGTAAATGATGCATAAATTGAACTCTATTTTCTAGCATGTATTCAAACCCATTTCTACACAGGAAAATAAATGTATATAGAAGCATGCATTTACAAATCAACAAGGAGGCATATTTATATAAGATTCATATGTATGATAGAGAAGTTAAAAGGGGTCTATTAGTTTTCCCTTTTTTTTTTCCACTCTCATTTTGCCCATTTATATAATAAAGTTAATTTTTTTTTTATCTTTGGCAATATTCAAGAGAATTTAAAACTATATTAAATTTATGGAGTAGAGGAAGATATTGGCAATGTTTAGCACCCGTGCCAAAAAACAGTGCATAAATAGGACATTTTCTCTTGACAATGCTATTACTGTAAACCCCCTTTACTCCCTTGGCAGTGTTTATTGTCTTTAAAAAGTGATGATTAGAATTTTAATAAAACCCAAACATGAAAATGGATTTGTACATTTTCTTTATTCTTAAGAATTGACAACAAATATATTAAATACTTAAATTTATAAAGTCTATATAACAGAAGAAAGCTCATCCAAACAATTACAATGAAAATATTTATAGAAAAGATACAGGGAAACTGTTACAGCAGTGGAAAAGTGACAGAAGCTGAGATGTCAAGTCAGGACCAATAACATTGTGTATTCTTTGGATTTTATCAAGAATCTCTAACTATATAGCAGAAGCGCCAGACCAGATGTTGCAGCAATAGTCAATGTATGGAGAAATGGTAAACTTACAAATGTGTAAGATAGGTTCTAGCAAGAAAAATTGTCTAGCATGATACAGTAAACCAACTTTCTTAGCAGCAGACCTAGCAATTGATTCAATATCTCCTGTTAGCATCAGCTGTGCTGATTGGAGGCCAAAAAAGTTCCCTCAGATGATGAAAGAAGAGCAGTAGTCATTTTGAAGGTGTTAAAATTAACAAACCATTTCCGGTCTCAATTAACAAGAGATTGTAGGTAATTTTTTTTTTTTTTTTTTCTTTAGATCAGATTGCTAATTTGAAGTTATTGAACTGATCAGACTTATGATTAAGATAGGAGTAAATATTTGTGTCACCAGCATAGATACTGAGTTGAGAACTGATGACATCAGGAAGGTCGTTGATGAAAGTTACAAACAATGCAAGTCCAAAGATAGAGCCCTGAGTGACGTCATATTGAGTCTAATTCATTAACTCTTCATCACCAAAGCCCATTGGTACAATTGCTATGAAGCTTAAATTGTATTGTAATACAATAATAGTAACATAATATGTGTCATAATATGCACATATACATATATAATAGTATAAATCCTTGTGTAAATTCATTGAGGCTCTGGAGTTCTATATATAACAATAAACAACCAATAGCAAGGCCTCTGATTGGGAGATTGGAGGTTTTGAGGAGCATGGAACCACCTCTTAATTACTGTTGTTCCCAGGTTCACATTGAGCTGGGATAATAGCACCTGTTAAGGTCCCAGCTATCGGCAAATAATGAACCACCAAACAAAAACCAAACACTATGAAAATATAAAAATACATTTTTATAGTAAAAATACCAGCAATACATTTATATATAAAAAAATTATCATCCACAATACCTGTTTATAGTAAAATGACCAACTGATTTTCTGTAGTTGAAGGCATACAATTGCATTCAAAATATTTAGATTTTGGCATTAAATAACCCATGGAGATTGATATGCTGCTAAACAAAATCAACAAACATGAAAGAAATCTTTCATGACATTTAATCCATATAATACCCTACAATTTCTTAAAGAAATCAAACTGTACTCCAAAATATAACTTCAACAAAAATATGACATAAAACACATATCTCTGCCTCTACTAATTATGTCTACGCAAACATGTATATGCCCAAATCCTGAATATCATCTACCATGTATTCAATTGTGACAGCAGAATAACATATATTTTTTATTACTTCAAAGTTCCCAAGAAAATTAAATTTTGGCATTAAATGACCCATAAGAAGTTGATATGCTATTAAACAAATTAACCAATTGCCATTCTGATAACCTTTAGCATCAGCCAGAAGATGTAACATGATGTGCTGTTTTAGAAGTTAACTCTAGTAACACTTGAACAGCTACTCTTCACAGTATAATGTAATGTTAGGGTTCCATGTTCTTGTTAGCAAAAGTACCTGCTACTATTACTATTATCATAGATCATGGAGTGATTTTGGTCTGTATTTTGAATTCTTCAGTGTGGTTGAAAAACTTTATATGCTATTTCTTGAGTACCTTAGAAAATTAAGAATAAACACTAATGCTAATTAGGCATCTACCATGTGATGCTGACAGACCACAACCAGAAAAATGACAGTACTATTTACTGTTCTCCAATTCTTGTTGTACAAGACCATCTACATCTAAAGACTGCATTCTTTGATAAGCCAATAGGACAATAAGTATCATTCAGTTATATTCATAACTCTATTTTCTATAGGTAGTGAGTGGGACAAATCATTAAGGATTAGCCCAAGGCAATGTTATTGCCACTGCTTGACTGACTGATAGTAAAAGATCTGCTAATGACATGTTGAGTTTCTTTTTCACTCCAATACCAGCTGATATTGAGGGCAGATTGATAAAATACAATCAAGATATCAGTTTGTTGAATTGATCCCTATATTAACCAAACCTCTATCCTGACAAGTTTAGTAACCATGGTGAACAGCATCTTTACTAGAACTATACTACTCAAACTAGTTCATTTTATTGGGAGATTGGAGAAACCTTTGCCATGGCAATTTGGATTTTACAGCAAATGGTATGATGAAATCTAATCAGTATAACTGCGACATTTTTCCAGTTATAAGATAAGGAATTCTGCCTCTCTCATCTGGTGTTGGTTAAGATAATAGGCAGTTTCACTGATATATGAAGAACATGAGACCTGACACCAATCAACCCTTTCAAGTGACAGCATTGGTGTACAATTATAGTGAACTGGGCTTGTCTCACCTACCTTTGTGTATTTTAACTGTAAATGGAAATAGATTATATATGACATAGATAAGGAAACATAACTGAAAATTACATTTCCACCAAATCTTAATCTATGATGTTTTTAGCCTAATCTCATATTATCTAAACATACTATTTTGGTTATATTTCTTCATCTTTGCTACAATTTGCCATTTTTGTTTTTCTGGGGCCAAACCCATAGCCAGTGCATTGTTCCAATTATTCTGGTAACCTTCAGACTTTCCTCTATTTCTTCTACAGTTGAATTATATTTTCTTACAATCTAGTCATAACTCTCAAATCATTCAATTTCCTGAATTCCAAAATCTCAGCCTCATTTTTGCAACCTTAAATGATAGGACTAAAAATCCAATATCTGTCTATATATCCAATATCTTTCCAACAGATGAAACATTGCAAGCTTATCATTACTTTATTGCTATTTCCATGGTAAATGTTCAAGTGAGTTACATTTGTTAATTTCACCAGATTAGGCTTTTACAGTTAGGATCTGCCATGCCACATACACAAGGTAAAATCATTTTCATTCTGTTCATATTCTATCAGTTAAAAGATAGTTCCATTTAAATAGCTTCTTTCTGAGAACTGCAACTTTGTGGAACAGACTCCAAAGAAGATGCTTCCCCAATCACTACAGTGTTGATGTATTCATGTCTAGGGTCGACTGTTATCAATCCTACATGTCCCCATAAGCTTCACTTACATATTCCTTTTTACTTCCATTCTGTAAACCTTTACTTTGAGTGACCTTGTATTGAGTGAACATTTAGTAAATATATACTATACACCATTTACTCCTCAAGAATTTCACTAGCATTTTTTGAACAGTTTGAATATCTTTTTCTTCAACTCTAAAGTATATATCATTAATGTCACCTTTCTGAAATGATAGGGGTTTCTACTTTTGGCAAGCTTTTTTAGTCCTTACCCAAAACACTAAACTTTCCAGTGAGGCTAGAATGCAGATTGTATTGAATAGCTTGACAGTAATTATAGTTTCACAATCTGTTATTGTCACTAATATCAAGGCTATTAACTACTCTTGGTCTTTCAGGACACTCAATTCTTGCCAAAGCATAAACAACATTGGTAACAAAAATATACAAAATAAGTTTGGTTTAGTTTGTTTTGTTTTTACAGCATATCAACCTCAGTAGGTTATTTAATGCCAACAAGATTTTTATTGCTGGTAGTATTCCTTTTTCTCAAAAATGCACAGCTGGCAATTTTTTTTTCCAAAAATGTATTTCTGGTAATAATGTATTGCTGGTAACAATTTTTCCTCAAAAGTTCATTGCTGGTAATAATTTTTTATAAAATATTTCTGGTATTAAAACCTATTTTTACATTTTCATAGTGTTTTGACCTGAGTTTGGGGGTTAACTATTTACCCATAGCTGGGACCCTAACAGGTGCTACCACCCTGGGTCATGGTGGACCTGGGAACATCAACAATTAAGAGGTGGTTCCATGCTCCTCAAAACCTTCTGATCAGATGTTTTGCTGTTAGATGTAGTTTATCATCTTACCCAGGATGCAGATGTAGTTTATCGTCATACCCAGAACGTACAAAATAGGTTTATAACTCTATGGAGAACTCAGTTTAGTTTACTGTGTTGTTGGTAAGAAACAAAGAAAAATCAGTCTCAGTGCAGTAGGGAAACTTTGGAGATTACCACTGAAACATTCATGAATAGCACTGAACTTTACAGTTTATCTCAAATATGAAGATTTTTCAAAAATCATCTAAAATATAGACATATATATCTAAACTTCAGTTGGAAATATCTAAATTTCTATCCAGTTTCTGACATTGAAACAAAAAGTCTAAATTAACAACAATGCTTTTAGGAAATTGAGTTAATTGAATGACTTATCAAAATGAAAAGAAAATCCAAACTTCAGTTAATATTTGCTCTTTCTCTCTCTCTCCCCACCACACACACAGCATTAGAGGTTTGACATGTCTGCCTATCTAAACCAGAATATGTATTCACAGATGATTTACAGAACATATTTGCCTATCTAAACCTGAACATCTATTCCTAGAAGATTTACAGAACACGGCTGCCTATCTAAACAGAAAGTCATGAAATATTCCTCAGCTCTTTCTGGCAAGGGTTACTGTAACAACATAAAAATATTTAAAAATTTGTTTACTTTTATCTCACTGGTTTTTGGCAACCATCATATGTATCTCACGTTTATGACATTTTCCTATTCTCTCATCCAGATCTCTTTAGGGCCATGACATATATCATAGGGTCACATATCATTGTTAGTATATTCATATTTTTTCATTTGTTTTACCCGTTTTATAACTTTGGAATAAGATTTTTAAAATTTAATTTTATATCATTCAAGTATGTAATCTTTTATTTCAATAATTTCATCACAAAATATTTTTGAAGGCATCAATTTTCATTCAAATGGACATCATTGCTACTCTGAATACATTAATATCAAAGAGAAGATGCCTATGAATAAATGTTGTCAAAGATATTTATTTAATTAGATGAATTATAAATTATAAACCTATTCCACTTAAGAAGAGTATTAAATGTTAATTTCTAGATTTCTTTTGTATTGTTACTGTCATTGTGGAAATCAGTTTTTTAGTGAACTATTTATAGCTTTCTCATGAGTTAAAACAAATTTATATTTATTTTAAGAAATTTTTAAAGATTTTAGAAAATGAATTAAAGAATTATATTCTAAATATTATCTACATCACTTTTAATCATAAAATATTAAAAAAAATCTTTGTAAGCTCAACAATGATAATATAAATGAAAGACTGAACAACTATGTGCTAATCTTAAGTAGAAGTGCCAGAAATGACACTTTGGTCTTAGATTGAACAGATCTGTGATCCTTGGTAGAAGTGCCAAACCATACTAAATAATTTTGTAATTTTTTAAGGGAACTATGCTAGAATACAATTTTTCAAAGAATAAAAATATTGATATAAATCATCTTTAACCAAAAATAGGTAACTTATGCCTGTTGGCTGTGATTTGGTCAAATTTACTTTCAACAGTTGACATTTATCAATAACTTTAGCCAGATTTAATTTATTGAAGATAAACATTTTCTTGCTTGTCTTCAGCATCCACTTGTAATGAAATAGTAAAATGTACTGGTTTCCCAAACTATTGGGTTTCACGCAGGTTATTGCTTTCCTTATAAAAATGACTTTATACCAGGTATGACTTTATCAGAAACTTTCATCTAAACTATCTATAGTTACTGATTAATTGATTACTACTTAACTATGTTGCATGGAACAAACAAAGTTCTGATTATTACAAAGTTATAAGCATTTTATTTAAGAAATATTAAATTTAATAATCTCATTAAATTTGAAAATGATCATACATAGTTTAGTTTTTTGCCTGAGCACAGCCATTAGGAGTTAGGTCATGTTTTTAATATTTGCATTTTTCAAATTTTTCATGACTAAATATAAACAGTCAAACATTGGAAAACAGTGTTTCCTCTTATATATCTAATATTCTGTCTTTTTTATTTCTTCAAAACTTCTAATTTGTTCTGATAATTTTCAGATAACCTGAAACAATGCTACTACATTTAGATAGTTTGATATTATTTACAGTTTGAGGGAAATTTGCCTCCATATTCAGTAATTATAAGAAAATACTTTTAGGACATAGGAATATAGTATGAAATGAAAAAGAAAGTCAGAAGAAAATTTTTAATATTTTCTTTGTTCCTTGTTTCCTTTGGTTAAACTCAAAACATCTTTATTTTGTATTTATATCTGAATGTTTTAAATTACTTGCATATCTTCCATACTTTCTTTCCCTCTTGGAGCTGCACTCAAATATTGTTTTCTTTGACAGAAATTTAAGTAATAAAAGCATTAATGTCATTGAAGTTCTATTATGGCTTCATAACTTAAAAAATCTTTTTAAAAACTACCATTGATAATTGAATTTATCTTTTATTATTGTTTGTTAAAAGCATGATTTCAATCCTAAACACTCAGTTTATAAAGATCTTTGTAAGATTTTGCTTTGCTAAATGCTATAGATATTTTAAAAATATTTGTATATGAAATTATTTGATAGTATCTAATTATCAAATGAATGGTTGGTTGGTTGATTTTGTTTTGCAGTATATCGTCGTCTATCGGCTATTTAATGCTGAAATCTAAATATCTTGGACACAATTTTATGCCTTCAACTAAAGATACTCTCAGGGTAAAAGTATGTTTTTTAAATATATAGTTTGTAGATATATATTGTTGGTAATTTTACTAAAAAAATATCTTTTTCTAATGTTGCATTGATTGTCATTTTGCTATAAAAATGAACTGGACATTTTATTATAAAAATGTACTGTTGATTTTTGTTTGGGGTTCACTATTTGCCTATAGCTGGGACCCTAACAGCTGTTACCGAGGTTATGGTTGACCTGGGTACAATAGTGGTTAAGAGGTGGTTCCACACTCCTGAAAACCTCCAATGTTATGATAAGTGGCCTTACTGCTGGATGTAGTTTATCATCATACACAGGACGCATTTTCAAATGATACCATTTTCTAGAGAAGTTATCTTGATTCGTAAGATAGACAAGTAGTTTTATGTTTCTGTAGTTTTATTATGATTAATAGAAATACCAAATTTTTTGCAATTAGAAACAGTTTTCTATGCTTCTAGTTTACATCATAAAAGATTTATGATATTGAAATTAATGAGTTGTTGTCTGTTCTTTAATTGGATTATTCTTTTGCATATGTGTAAATACTAATGGCATGATATAATTATTGTTTGAGGCTTGTTTATCAGATCTCGGATGAAGCTTTCAATATCGGCTACCTTGCCTTTAAATTTGTGAACAAAACTTATCATAATGTCCAAATGTTATTAGTATCTACCAAAACGTAACTCAGTGGCATGGTGTGGGTTTTGAGTGCCCAGGGCAATTTAAACTATTGCGCCTCCTCCTTGGTCTCCTTTTTTTTGCACCCCTTAAAAATTTAGTGTCTAGAGCAATCAGCCTTCTGACACTACCCAAACTATACCACTGACATGACTCTCAACTATTTTTAGGAAAGAATATAAACTTTTTTTCTTTACTTCTTTATACGAGTAGTGAAACCTTAATTAATTGTTTGGAAAAATCAGGATGCTTACAAAAGGAAATATGTTATTTGACATAGGAGCCAGCGGCTGGTAAAAGGAGGATATAATTAATGTTTCCCCTGCTTTTGAGTGAGCTATAATAAACCAACAAAAATAAATCTGTGGTGGTAAGAGGGGAAATTGTGGGTAAAAATGTAAATACAGAAAACCCTGGGTTTAATGGAATAATGACAAATAAGGGGCCTCTACTAATGCTGAAAAAATGTTATATTTGAATACATCCTACCATTTAAAAAATTTGTTAATGTAAACAGAAAAAGATTTATTACAATACACAATATTGTACAATATAAAATTATTAAATTATAATAAAAAATTATATAGCATTTATTAACCTTTTTGAGAGTATTGTCTATTATAAAGATCTGTGGTTAGATCAGCACTGGCTAAGATGAAGAGAAAGTAACAGGAGCAGATAAGATTGTAATATAAATACTGACAGCCTTAGATGATTTTTGGATTGATAAGGTTACTGAAATATGACAGTGGTGAAATACTGGAATACCACAGTAGATCTGTTTCTATAGTGCTGCTAAAGAAATCAGAAACAAATGAATGCTGAACAATGAGCCACTTAACTAATCATAAGGATTCTTATAAACAGATCACATAATAGAATAAAACTTAAATTAGGTCAAGAACATTATGATTTTGTTCAAGACACTGGAATAAAAAAAAAAATTCTATTTATGCTCACAATGTTGTCAGAATGAGCAATACAGATGCAAAAAGATCCATACCTATATTTCATAGATTACACAAAGGTATTTGATAAGCTATGACATTAGGAACACCTTGAAATATTTGGAAAGCTTGACTTGATATTCAAGTAATCCATAATCTCCACTGGGAACAAATAGCTTGTGTGTGGGGAGAGAAAGAGCTTAGCAAATATATAAAAATAGAAAGAAGAGTATAACAAGTATGTGTTTTCTCACTGGATTTATTTTAAGTTGTACAAGATGATCCTAATGGAACTAGAAAACCTACCAGGATTTATTACCAGTGGAAATAACCATAATGAACTATGCTACACAGATGACAATGCTGATGGTAGATTTATAAAAGAATACTGAAAAAATCCTTAGACAAATTAGTTGAGGAGTGCAAGCAGAAAGGAGTAACCATTAACTGTAAAAAGATAGGATGTATGTTTGTCAGCAAAAGAGGTAACCCAAATTTTGAATTACATATTGGGGTTGTCAAAATCAAGTGGCTGTGGAAATTTAGTCTTAACCATTATTAGTTGTCTTATCTAAAATCTATCATAGAGACCATTTTCTCATAAATAATATTTATTTTCATCACACAAAAATATTAGTAATTATAAAAAAATGAAAAGAAATAAACAATATTTTATTTTGGGACCATCAGCTTGATTGTATACCCCTTAAGACACAAGTAGGGGGTTCTATAGGGGTTAATACTGAGAAATTTGAGAAAGGAAGATCTTTTAAATATCTAAAAACAGATGAAACCTGAAATAAACACTTTATTCAAATTGAATATAAGCTAAATTTTTATTTCATTCTTTGATTGGATTCCCTCCCGATATGGTTGTCCAGGGCTATTGCACCGTCTGGCTCCCACTGTGTGATAATATCCTTTAAATCTAAAATTTGTTAATAGCTGTTAAATTCAAACTTTACTACAGTAAATTACAAAACAATATATATTCATATATTTTTTTACTTAATCTTTATTTGTAATTTGTTTAAATAAGTAGATAAAGGGTTTATTTAAAGCATAAAATTACTATTTTTTATTTGCATTTAAAAATTAATATTTCAAATGTTGCCTTCTGTAATATCTTTCCTTGATACATGTTAGTAAAGCTATTGATATGTTATCTCTATGAATGATGGTTTTAAATACCAACCAAATTTTTATGGTCTATTATAGCTGTAGTTTTTAAGTCCATAAAATCTCAAAAGAACAAGTAGTAAAATACCTGTTCTTTGTAAATTAAGACTATTTGTAGCTCATCTCATCTGTACCGTACATAATTCTTTTAATAATCATACATAAACAAATTCTTTAGTAATGTAGATTATTTATTTATATTTTATTAAATTTCAATATTTTTTCAGCACCTTTTGTATACATTTGTTGGCATCCTTTTCCATTTAAGTCTATGCCGGCTCTTATTTTATTTAAGTATTATTTCAATATAAGCTGACTTGTTGGTTTCTGTAACATATTTTTACTCATAGATCTTTACTGCATAAGAAGAATGTATTTTTATCACTAATGTTTTTAACTCACTTCTAATTGTGATACTAGCATTGCTTTTGTATTTCTTATTTTCCAGCAGACACCTTGCTAATGTTTTTGAAGTAGATTGAAGAATGTCTTATCGCCGTTTAATACCAGTTATCTCCCCTAGATTTTCATTGTAATTTAGTTTCGAGTTAATTTTAGTGTTTTCTACAACTTGACAGCTAGTTAAGTTACTTCATTTTTTTAAAAAATAATTCAAACCTCAAAAATTATCAGAATATTTATTTATCTTAAGCAATGGTAAATATTCAAACTTGTTTTTTTAGAATTTTGTGATAATATTGAAAAATTAACAAAAAGATCACATTTTCTTATTTCAGTTTAGATTTTTATAATATACTATATAATATATTTTTTATACTATTTTAATATCATTATGCATTACATTTCTTTGTAAATTTTCATTATCTCCTCAATTATTAATTCTGTCCAGTGCTTATTCTAATCAATGAAAATATCTAAATTGTTTTACTTATGCACACATTTTAACACTAAGTATGTAATACTAGGATTAAATTCTATTGATTGAAATGTTTTGGTTTATCTCTTATATATTTATTTACAGTTATTACCCTATACTTCATGTTTATATATAAAAAAAACTTCCTTGAAATATCAGGTCCACATATTAAGAATATTAATCATGTTTAATTTGTAATTTATGCAAATTGATAATTTTTATCTTTTATTATTGTGGTTAAATTATTAATTCTACCTTCACTTTATGAAGAATATAATGTAAAGTTATCAATTTTGCTAAAAAGTAATTCCCCTCATTTACAAGTACAGCAAATTTGGATTTCTTATTGTTTTGAAGTATATAAACTAGAAACATTTTTGTCACACATTTTGAATGATACACTCATATATTGTTTGAATATAGAGATCAGTCATTTCTCATAAAATGAGTAATTATAGTAGAGAAGGGTGAATAAAAAGAGTTCAATAAATGTGTGTTTGTCTTTTAAGCTTTTATCTCTGAATATAAATTTACATTTTTAATGGGTTTCATTTTGTTTTCCTTTTTAAAACTTTTGAAATTATTTGAATTTTAGAAATTTTGTTCTGACAAAAGTCAGACTTTGCATATTTTAACAATTACCTCCCTTAGAGTATAGAATTGCAAATTTATATTGGATTTTGTTAAGTTTCCATTTAAAAAAAAAATTCTTTTACTGTTCATTATACAGTAAAGTAACAATATATTGTTTTTGTAAAGTATGTGTTATACATTCCATTTAATTTTATTTGTGGTAATTTTCTCTTTTTTTAATTACATTGCTGCACTTTCTCACCTTCCTCAGATATTTTAAAACAAGTATATTTAATCTGAATGAAAACATGGAAAAATGAAGCAATTATAGGGTTTTTGTTTTTACTTAAAAAATCTAATATTTGACCACAGAATTTGCATGTTTTATTTCATCATAATACTTTATATCTGCTTTTAATCTCTTGGAGGATTCTTTTTGTTCTGTAAAATTTGTTTGATTTTATTTCAATTTGAATATATATCATATCTAAATTTATTGAGATTTTAAAAAACATGTTTTATTTGAAATTTTAGTTGCTGAAAATATTTTTTTCTTTGATTTCACTAACAAAAGCAGATTTTGCTCAGTGTGTTTTTGCTTTTTTTTTTTTTTTTAATATGACTTAAAAAATAATCCAAAATCCGTTTTGGATTAGGTCAATAAAAATATATTGCTTACCACTGTTGAAGCTAAAAGTTCTCCATATTTAAAATATACTTTAATGTAAAATTTACTTTAACAGGATGTACTATGTATTGAGGGCACACTTCTCGAATCCATGAATGGAAAATGTCCTAATGTAAAGTTATGCAACATCTGTTAAATTTGAACATTCTCATTTGAATGTATTAAAAGCATTAACATGAGAACTCCCAGTTTGACAGTAGAAAAGAAAAGATATGTCATGTTTGTGACAATAGCTGCAAGTCACTGCAACTCAGCTAACTTTTCAAAAATTGCCAGGTCCTTTGTGATTAAGGTCAGAAATGAGATGGAGGCCTCTGTTGGATGCCTCTTTCGCTTATGACTAAGAGAAACATACTAAGTGGTCAGATGTTACAAATTTGTCTAGCATTATCAACAATGATCCTCAGCAAGTAGATGAGGGCCATTACTGAGCAGCTCAAGGTGGCAGTCTGCTATCAGATGTCTGGTGCATGAGGACATCCAGTTCAAGTTTTATATATATATATATATATATATATATATATATATATATATATATATATATATATCCTGAAGAGATCAGCATGCTCTGATTCTTGTCCAAAGAAAATGACTTGACCAGAATATGAATAGGAGGTGGCTCCTAAAAGGTAGCTCTGAGCAGACATCAAGGAGACACTTATAGTGTTGCACACAAACAAAACTCATGTGGTCAGTGATGGTCCTGGTAGTTGTGAGACCATGTCTTAACACTTTACTTCTTCCTGCAGGACCCCAGGGTCAATGCTACCACCTATGACCCAGGAATCTGGCTGAGAATGTTCATGATCATCTCCTCTCAATGTGCTGCCTCCTAGCTCTTCTGATTTGAATCCCTTGGACTAATGTGTTTGGAGTATTGTTGAGAGGGAGACTAACCAGTGGCCCCCACAATACCAAGTACTTGTTGAAAACTGTCATTGTATGTATGATGACCAGCATGAATAAGAACCACTTGTACTGAGGCTGCATTAAATCCATCATTCAAGTTGAGAGTGGTTTCATTAAATAACCCTTTTTTTTTTCTTTTTGTAAATTTAATATATTTTTATATTGAATATCATTTTTTTGTTATATTATAATTTCTTCTTGGTTACATGGCATATATTTTCACATACACTCTATCCCCAATGTTGAAAACTCTTCCACTATAAATAAGGTAAATTTTAAGCAATTATATATATATATATATATATATATATATATATATATATATAATATAATTTAAAATTGAAATATACTTCAAAATATATTTTCATTTACAATGTTTATAAAATTATATTGTTTATCTCTATCAACATTAAAATATGTTAGCTTGTAAATGAAAGATTTCACTTACAAAAGGAATGTTATTTAACATAGGAGCCAGTGGCTTGTAAAAGGGGGACATAATGTTTCCTTTGCTTTTGAGTGAGCTATAATAAACTAACAAAAATAAATCTGTGGTGGTAAGAGGGGAAATTGTGGGTAAAAATGTAAATACAGTAAACCCTGGATTTAATGGAATAATGACAAATAAGGGGCCTCTACTAATGCTGAAAAAATGTTATATTTGAATACATCCTACCATTTAAAAAATTTGTTAATGTAAACAGAAAAAGATTTATTACAATACACAATATTGTACAATATAAAATTATTAAATTATAATAAAAAATTATATAGCATTTATTAACCTTTTTGAGAGTATTGTCTATTATAAAGATCTGTGGTTAGATCAGCACTGGCTAAGATGAAGAGAAAGTAACAGGAGCAGATAAGATTGTAATATAAATACTGACAGCCTTAGATGATTTTTGGATTGATAAGGTTACTGAAATATGACAGTGGTGAAATACTGGAATACCACAGTAGATCTGTTTCCATAGTGTTGCTAAAGAAGAATGTTGAATAATTAGCCATATAGCTAAACATTAGAATTCTAATGAATAGGGAATATACCAGAATTAAACCAGAAATAAATCAATAACATTATGACTTCATTCAAGACACTGAAAAAATGCTATTTATAATCATAATGTTGTCAGCATGAGCAATATAAAATTATATTGCTTATCTCTTATCATGGTTAAAAAATCTTAGCTTGTAAATGAAAAATTTTACTTGAATTATTGTATCTAGTTTATTCAGGCTAATTTTCTTGTTTTTGTTATTCTGGCAGCTATACTCTCCAGTTTTCTTTATGTGTCTTCTAATACACTGAAATACATACTTCTCCCCTGGAGAAGCATGTTCCTCCTCCCCGACTCCGACACATTACATCCATTGCCTGTACCTATATGCTCTTGAGATTAGTTATATTATAAATGTCTGATTAGTTTTGGATTTCATTTCAATTACTGATAAAAAGAGTAATTCAGTTCTTGTAATTTATTTTTTATTTTTCAAATATTAAAACTTAGTTTTTCTGAAGTTTGAGATTAACTACCAGTTTGTAAAAAATTTTAGAATATTTCAAAACTTAATATGTTGATGAAGTATATATTTGTATAGCACAAAATGATGCAATAATTGGGTGTTGCTTGTATGTTATTTTTCATTGTTAATTATTTCATGTATAGTAAAATTTGAAATATCTCATTACAAACTAAACATGAAGTTCAGTAGAGCCACTCACACAAATTTTGGAGATGATCCAAGTCATGAAAAGATATATTTACACATTTCTTTTATTTCTACAATTCTTTTATTTGACAGGTTTTCATTTGATTCCAAAATTTGCATTAAATGGAAGAGTACCCAGTGATATAAGTAAAAAGATAGTCATCTTTGTGGCAATTTTACTTTTGAAACATGCTTTTTAGCACTTCTTGATGTAAAGATTCAAGGTAATTGTAAAATATTTCTACAGCTTGTTGTTATAAACACGTATGGTAGAACGAGAGAACATATGAAACAACAATATTGCTAGTGAGGTGAAAAGAAGGCAAGAATTGTTAAGATAAAATTCTTTGTATTGGTAGAATTTCTCTTTGTGGATGAGGGAAGTAATCTGGAGGATAGGGAGAGTTGGTAGGGCTTGGAGTTGATGCATGTGTCAGATTGGTAAACTGAGGTGACTGTTGATGACATTAACAGCTTGCTTGCTCTCTGCAACTCTGCTATTGTTGTGAGCAGTGTCCTTAAAAGAAGCCAGAATAAATAATATCATACTTTTGCTTTAGCAGCACCATGATTGGCTTCTTTTATATTGTATTATATATATATATATATATATATATATATATATATATATATATATATATAGTTTATGAGAAACTAGGTAATCCGTATGGGTAAACCTAAGGAGGATAAAATCCAGAGAGCTCAATATAAATCCAGAGCAAATTTGTTTCAACCTTTGGAAGTAAAGTCTGATGATCCACAGTCCTTTAAAAGGGCTGTGGTGAAATTATATATATATATATATATATATATATATATATATATATATATATATATATATATATATATATATATATATAGTTATTATTATTATTGTTATTATTTTATATTTTTTTTTGAGGGAATTTGTTTCAAGAGCTGGATGTAGTGCTTGGAGTCTCTCTGCAGAGAATGACTTCTTATTTTTATTTTTACCTTCTTAGTGTTCACATCTAGCTGACAAGTTTTGATGTAGAGTGAATCAGAAAGAGATCTAGTTTAAAGCAGAGTTTAACATTGTTTGCTAAAAGATAATTATCACTTAAAAAGATAATTGACAATAAGTGAATAATTCACATGTGTCATTAAAGCATAGGTTAAGATTTTATGTTTTATGTTTCTTATGATTTACAGTCCTAACTTGCAAACTCTGTTGTTTATAAATAATATCAGTTAATCCTTCATATTTCACTGTCTGAAGACCAACAATATGAATATTTATTAAGCTAACTAACTACTTTTTGAGATAACATTTTTTTATGTGAAGCTAGATTTGTAATTCCAAAATTATAGCATCACGTTTATAAACATTTACAGCTCTGGGGCATTATTTAATAAAAATTATGTTTATATTTTCTAATGTAAAAATCTTTTGAAAAAAAATTAACAGTGCATGTCATTTCCAAGGCCATTTATGTATGCATCCTCCTACAGTTCCTAAATTTATTTTATCAGAAGTTGTGCATATTAATGATATAACTATATATTTTTTATTAATGTTGAATCTTATATATTTTATCAATCTTTAAGATCCCTGTAAGTAGTTATATGGAAAGGCATGTAGCTTTGTTTAGTTCAAGCAGTTATCATCTTATTTTTTTTAAGAAAGATATTGTCAGAATCAAAGCCTTTTTTAAATGCAATCATTTTCTTGTAAATTGACATATTTTAGCAGTGGCTGCATTGTTTGGGGAAATTTTTTACAACTTGCCAACATATAAAAGAAATAACTAAATTATGATTCATATTCACTGTCTTTTTTCTAATTTCCATTTCAGTTACAATTTTATTAAAATCTGTGCAATTGATGTTTAAAAAATATAAATATATTCATAGCATATAGTATGTGATGATAATGAATAAAATTTTATGAAATAAAGAAATATAGCAAAGCTAAATAACCCATCGGGATTTCATCTTCTCCAAACTCATTAAAACCTTTTTTAAATGTTTATTTAAATCATTCTTGTTGGTGGACAATTAAATGCTACATGTAATGACAAGCAAAAAATATTTTAATTAAAAATGTGATTTTTTTTTTCTATGTTCATCAGTATTTTGTTTTTTTATTTACTAAAATGGTGAAGCACCAGTTCCTTTATTTTAAAATTGCAAAAGAATATCTTAGTCTAATCAGAAAAATTTTAGCTGTTCTTATAAATTTCATATGCTTCTGATATGATTTTCTGCTGAAGTTTGCTGACAGATATGTTTAGATGTTACTCTTTGATTGCCGGCAAAAAGATAGAAAATGCATTTGATACTGCAAAAGGATTCAAATGAATACATCTCTTCTCGTTCATTCTTAGTTGAGCTTTTAAACTGATCTGACAAAATCATCCAATAAAGATGAATGCTAGCCTGTGGGACATTTAAATTTGGAAAGAACTAATAAAAATGTTATTAAGTTGTTTCTGTTATTTACCACATTTCTTGAAAATCATATAAGATTTTATAAGATTTTATATTGTTTTTTAAAAAAAAGATTTCTTATTTTAAGTATATTTGTTTGGTCCTAATGTTTTGCATTAAATTGAATGAATTCATGATTGCAGTTTCATAAGACCCCATGGATTAGGAATTGATAACATTTTTATAATTGTGGAAATAAGGAAAACTCTTCCAACACTGTCTTAGGTTCTCAGCATAGCCTAGGTATTGCATGTATATAGAATTCAGTTGTTTCAAAATAAAAAGTAATCATAGAAATAATTTGACCTGTTAATTTATAAGGTAAATAAATATTTTACCCTTCTTTTATTACCGAGGAAATGTATAAAATTTAGTCTAATGTGTTGCATTTCTATAGAAAGATTCAGCTATATACAAAGATTCATGTCAATGTAATGCATCAATGTTAAACATAGTCACATGAAAGCAAAGCACATAATCAGGTCATGTAATTTATATATACAAGTAATTAATTAGGTTTGATCATAAATATATATAAAAGAGCAGCCAGGTAGCCACTGGAGTCAGCCAGTTAGCAATGCAAGAGCAGATTGCTATCAAATGCCAGGTTGGCATTAGCAAAAATGTGAGCATCAGATTTTGATTGGCTCTTGCCACTTGTCTTGTATTTGAAAGTGATTAGACAATTTGACTGAAAAAGAAACCTTTTCCTTCATTCAGTTTCTCATTTTCTTTCTGAGAATCAAACATTTCAAATAAAGCAAGATGTTGGCAAACAAACTGATAGGCTGTCTGACACCTGTCATGTATACTGGCAAACATATCAACTTATCCCTGTAAGCCAGTGGTTGACCATTTTCATAGATTTTTGAAAATCTCTAAGTTATCAGGTACTCCAGATTTTCCAGTTTTTCATCATGTGATGAATGCAGATAGCCCAAACATGCATACACGCATATATTAAGGTTAATCTCTGCCTGACAACAGAAGAGGTCACGTGGGAGTCTCGAGACATTTTGGGAAAGCAAATCGAGCAGTTGACTGACCCAATTACCCGTAGCAACAGATGTCTAGACAGAAGCTAGACAGGGGACTGACGTAAGGTCATGAAGCAGCAGGAACTGGAATTCGCGCCAAAACGCAGGACATGTAGGAATTAGAAAATTACTTGGAAGTCAGTTGCTGTCTTGTCTTTGAAGGAGCAAGACTTGAAATCGAAGCACTGATAACTTATGAACGGAAAGATGGGACTCATTTTGATAATGATGGAACTTGTTCGATTAATCCCAAGCAACTCTGGATAAGAAATATAAGGATATGTATTTCTGTTCGTTATCTCCAAATTGAAGAAGATAAATCGAGTTATTTATCACAGAAGACGCAAGGAAATTTATACGCTGAGAATACAGCCTGCATTTGAAGAAATAAAAAAGAAAACTAGAGAGAGGAAGAAAGTATATATCTCTGTTACAAGCTGAATTGTGTAAAGAAGAAGAAAGAAAGAAAAGAGAAAACCAGAGAGAGGAAGAAAGTGTATATCCCTGTTGCAGTTGAACTGTGTGTGAAATTGGATTTGTGTAAAGAAAAGGAAAGAAAGGAAAGAGGAAGCATGAGAGAGAAAAGAAAGGACAATGAGTAAAAGAGAACTGAATATAAAGATAACTATATGTTTTGGACCCGTGTTAGAAAGATATACATGCATCCATAAACTTTATGTTCTCACATACACCTTTCCACATGTCAAAATAGAAATATGTAAATCCTATCCCATGTCTTTTGGTTATGCGTTGATTTCTGCATTCTTAGTTATTCATACTTATTTTTTTATCCGTTTGGGTTCAGTCGAATCCACTTGGATTTAGGCATATTTTGGTATCCCAACATAAGTCTTGAGATCTGGTCGTCGGATGTTTTACTCATGCTTATATTTTTCTTTTATTTTAATATTTTGTGTATATGTACATATTAAAATTCTTATACCAAAATTCATTACGCCTTATCGTTCATCCTTGAATTGTGGATCAGTATTTGTGTTGAAACCGAAGCGAACCTGGGAAAAGATTACTGTTCGATTATCCTAATTGAACAGTGGTCTTTAAAATATTTTTTTTTACTAATTGTCCATTTGTCATGGTCTGGGAGAGATAGCCCGTATCTCTCCACAGATGTGATAATGTATATATCTTCTGGTCGCCGTATGATTGCATTATAAACCATTTGTCAACTAGGGCATATGACAATCAGAATTAAGAATTTTGTCGAATATAATTATCTACTGGCAAACACAACATTGTCAGTAGCTGATGTTAGAAGTAGTTTGCCAACATCTCCAATAACCAAAACTAAAAATATTTAAGTTGTATTTGGTTGCTCCTACTATGAAGATGATAATGATTGGCTGAAGAAAAATGTAGTCATTTATTACATTGATATTGCTTCAGAAATTTTCAGATTATTACAAATTAGTTTTGCTATGAAAGTAATAATATTACAATATATTTCCATAAGTAGTAAAATTATCTTTCTATTTTGCTCTTTATCTTTGTAAGTTACCCACATGTCCACTGTAGATACATGTTTTAAGTGTATAGCATTTAGAGCTCAAACATAACGTTCCTAAAAATAATTGAGCTTCAAGTTATGTAGAGAAGTGAAATACATCTGGGAAAGTTTAGAATTCTTCAGAAGATCTAGTGATTTGCAAAGTGTTACTATTTCTTGATATCTTTTATAAAATTTGTAATACTTTTTAATTCAATTGACTTCTTACCACAGAGCATCCACTCTCCTTTTTCTGTTTCTTAGATTCTTAACTTCATGCCAAATATGACCTCTTGCCACTTAGGAAACACTGGATTGGCTAATCAGTTAACTATACAAAATTAGTGATTTGTAAGTTGCTTAAATGAAGAAGACGTGTTATTAAAATATATTTTGAAAATATGATACATTGTGGCAGAACAACCCCTTTCAGAAGCTTAGAAAATTAGTTGAGAAAATAATTTTTTTTTTTAATCATTTCATATCAAGAAGGCAGTAAAGCCATTAAGACACGAGAGTTACTGAGTGTGAAAGATAAGAAAAAAAAAAGAAACATTATTAAGGAGTGAGAATACTAAAAGAAGAGTAATCAAGAAGACAATAGATAACAATTGACATTGCATTTAAATTTTTGATGATCAAAGTTCACTGGAAAGTATAAAGCTGAATGAGAGTTTCACAAGTGGAGACGTGCCTAGAGAAGAAACTTAGCATAGAACATATGGTTGCATCTAGCCAGTTCAACTGTAAATTGACAAAACTTTTTTGCCAATCTAGTACTATGTTTAAATTCATAAAATCCAGGTACCATAGTGGAAAGTTATATTTAATATAGTATTTTTTTAGTATGGTTGCCATTTTCACTATCAGTTTGTATTCAAGGTGAGTAATCACATTGGTTTAAGTTATATATATATGCACACACACACACACACACACACACACACTAATGATCACCCTATACAAGGGCCACTCAAGGTAAATGGTTACTGAAAGTGGTTATTATATGAGCACAAAGAGTAGGGGGCGCAGTTTATTAAGATATATGAGAAAGATAACGGTTAACACTAAACTTGAAGAGGTTAAGAATGTAGCAATCGGGGAAAGCATCCTCCTCTTGAAATTCTGTCCTTAGGAACAAGCTATCTGAGTAGAATTTGTACCTTAATAAAGGAATACAAAGTGACTGAGGATGGGTTTCCTCAATGTATGTGGCATGGTGGGACTTATTTGGGACGATGAGAGTTGGAAAAACTAAAGAATGTAGATTGTTTGAACATTCTCAGTGGAAATAGCAATAGAGTAGTGAGAGGCTTGCAGTATAGTCTTCTTTTATATGGCAAATCTTTTCAGGACATAAGTGGTTATGGCTCTCCAGTCTTTTGTCTTCTTTCCAGACTTGACTTTATTATTACTCTATCTTTGTTCTCCTAACCATTCATGCAATCTGATTAAGTAGGTTACTTGCTCTTTGCTCCTCCTCCTCTTGCCTTCAATATGTCATGATATTATTAAAATATCTTTCCACATTATCTGTCTCAGAAATTTCAGTTGTCTCTTTCTGATTGTAAGTATAAGCTTCCTTGTCCCTATTTTCCTTAAGACTTTTTTTTATTGCTCACATGCTCTACTTATGGAATTTTTAGCATTCATCTGTAGAACATCTCTGTTGCTTCAAGTCTCTTCATCTGTGGGGAAATTTTCCTGTGTTCTCTGCCAGCTCAGAGATTAGCTATTATACTTGTGTGCAAAACTTTTGGGCCAGCTTGGTAAATTAAGTACTTGTTAATTTTACCCCCAAATCAAGAGTGATTATCAGAATGCTTGTACTCAGTACATTTTATGATCTTTTAGAGCCAAAAAACAAGTTACTGCATTTTTGTTAATGCTCTATGGTGGATGATAGTACACCTTAAGCATAGTGATACTGAAAAAAGGTTCTGCAAAATACTGGGCCACCAGCAAAAATTTCAATTTTTAGGGTTTTTCTTAAGTTATAAAAGATTTTTTTTTTTTTTTTTTTTTTTTTTTTGCAAAAAGTGATTTTTATTATTACAGGAAATACAAAATGTCAAAGTTAATAATTAGTGTTGTTGATTTAGCTTGACTCAAGTAAATGTGACATTGACTGGAAAGGGTTCAGGTTTTCTCATTAGGAACTTTTTCCCTTCTTCTTTGCAGTAATCCCAAAGCTCTTGGAGATTGCATAGTTCTTACTGGAGTGCTTGTCTTCAGTTCTTACCACAGTGGCTCAGTTCAAAATTTGAGCATCTTCATCTACAAGACACATTTTTTTTGTATCTTCTGTGAGGCAAGTAGCACTGTCAAGTTGAAAAATTTCTTGATCTTTGTAATTTGGTTGAAGATTAGTAAGTCAGTTAAGTGCCACGCATGATACATGCTTGGCAATCATGTATCTTTCGATATATGACACAAGGCAGAAGATTTTTCTTGCAGTAGGTTACCATTTCTTTCTGCCATAGACTGGTTGCTAACCAAAGCTAAAGAACTGTCCTGCTATTCAAGCCATAGCTGGGAGAGAAGATATGGATTCATATCTTTCTCAAGGGTATTTGCGCATAAGTAAAAATTGGACCATAGTAAGCTAACATAGTTTTTGCTGTTTAGGCTTCCATGAACTTTTATCAATTATCTTCTACCATTGCTTTGCTTTTGATGCAACCTCACACCATTATATGTCCGTCACCAAATTTTATCATCTTGTGGTATATCTTGCATTGTTTCTTTCTCCCATTGATCTTCTTACATAATCTCTTGCATTACTCATTATAACTCTATTTTGCATTCATCACTAAAATTACTTTTTCCCACTTTCCAGCATCCAAAGTTAGATGTTCTTTTGAACACTTTAATCTTCTACTCCAATGTTTTTTGGTTAATGATGTTTTTTTTTTGCTCTATGCCTGTTCAAGTTGTCTTTTTGTAATTCTCTGCATACAGTATCAATTGAAACCTCACTGTTATGACTCTCCACTAGTCTGGCTCTTAATTTTGAATTGCTTACTGAAGCTCTTACAATCTTTTTTTTTATCTCTTTTGTTTAACATTTTTGCCTTTTGGTTTTCTTTGCATTTAAGGCACTTCTTTTGGATGGTTTAAACACTGTTTCTTGAAATTCCATTCTACCTGGCTACCTCTTGTTGAGTCGTCTTGCCAAATCAGTCACAAATTTCATCTTTGTTTCAGTAGAAATTTTAACCATAATTTTAGTGTAAAAAAAAAAAAGCAAGCTAATGTTCAGCTACAATGACTTGCTATGGTATCTTACACTCATATTAAGATGAAACAATTCCTACTTAGAAATTTGTATATTTTATCAGCTCATGGCCTTTTTCAGCTTCAATTTGCTTAAAACACTGTATCTTCTATTACATGGCATCTACAAAAAGACAACTAATTTTTCAATCTTAAAGGTCCACAGACACTATTGATAAAAATATACTGCTAGGCACACTTATTAAATAAAATAAAAGTTGTGTCATCATTTTATGTAGTTGGTTGAAAACTTTTGCTTACTAGTGTACATAGCAGTTCAACATTTCTTTTTTATAACAATTTTTCCAATTTCATAGCATTTAACTTAGTTTCCCATCATACGTCACTATGCTACACAATTAGATTTCTGTACCTTTTGATTTTGACATCCCTGACATGTAGATTACACTTTGAGCTGTCTCTTTTGCTGACAGCTACATATTCTGTCTTAGAGTTAATGGACCTTACTTTTCTGTTTTTCATTACTATCTTGTCCAAGAGTTTTTGCAATTTCTTTTCTGAATATGTTTTCAACACACTGTCATCTGCATATCATATTGTAAAGACTATATTTGCTGATAATAAATCCTGGTAGGTCTTGTTATATAGGTTGATTAAATCTGGTGAGAAATCATCTATTTTTGCATATGTTCTAGTCTTAATTCATCCTAATAATCTAGCTTGCATGATTACAAGTCAGCAAATTCCAAGCTTGTGATTTTCTTTTTATATAAGATATTTACCATAATACTACTTCTGCTGACATGTCTTCAATCAATATGATATACAGTCTGCTAGCAAATCAGTTAACTTTTTGTAAAACAAAATATCCACCTTGTTGCTGGAATAGCTTTTATTAGTGCAAATACCTTTCTTAGAAAAAAAGCTCATTGCACACTTTAGCTGCTTACTTGATATAAATAACTGTGACAGTAGTTCCAGACAACACTTGTAGCTGTGAACACCTTTTCTCTAAATTCTAAATCATTTGGTTAATATCAGTAAAACATTTTAAGAATGCTGTTCAAAATTTTCTCCTTTTGTAAATTTTTGTTTTATTTAAGGATGATAAAGGTAGATGCTAAAACAATGGAACAATATTTGCAAAATCCTTGCAAACTGAAAGTAATACTGATTATTCTGTTAAAGTCTGAAGTTTAGTATGGGGAATTTTAGCATCTTTTTTGCAGTGAAAAACATACTGATTTGGAAATTCTTGCAAAAATTGAATAATTGTTGGATTTTAATGAAACTTCTTGAAGTATTTAAATCATCAATTCTTTTCTAAAACAGGCCCCCCTCCTAGTTATCAAAAATCTGCTTAGAATCATAAAATAAATGTAATAAAACTATGACATTATTTAATTAGAAAAGCTTTTAAATTGCTTTTATGAATGATATATATTATGGATATTATTGTCTTAAGAAAAAATATTTTTTGATGAATAATGAATTTTTATAAGAATTGTTTACATTTTTTTTTTTAAATTTTAATTAGAATAATTCATAAAGTTTTAAATCTTTTAAATTTCTGTATTACTTTCTCATTTAGGTGATACTGTTATTAAGTAGAAACTATATCTACTTATTATAAATGGAAAATTTTAGTATAATTTATCAACCACCAATATTTTAAAAAGAATTTTGAATTATTTTTTTGTGTATATAAATGTGCCAATTTTTGTAAATTCAGACAACTATACATGACATTATCAGAAAATAAGAGTGATAACTATAGTAAATTTAAAGCCAAACTACCTAAAACATTAGATTATAGAGAATATTTTCCTAAATTTAAAAAATTTCTGGTAGTTAAAAATTATATAAAAAAGGCCCTCATGTTATATTTCTCAAGTAAATTTTACAAATATGTCCACTGTAGAAGAAATTAGATAAACTTCCAGCTGTCAGTCTAGCCATCAATCTGTCAACACCTTAAATAAACAGCTACTGTCATGTTAAAAAATGCATTTATACAATATTTTAAGCTTAAAATTCCAAATCAGATTAATTAAGCTTTAAATCAGCTAATATTCCTCAAATAAAGTTTCTGAAAAGTATATTTATTTTTGAAAGAATTTTTAATAAAGAGAATTACATTGTGATGCCAGATGGCTAGGAATGATGCTAACTCAGCGATGTTTAGTAATTTCAATTAATTAAAATTAGTTTTAAAATACAGCAAAGTATTTTGTTTATTAGAAATATTAAATTTAATCTATTAGCTTGAAATTAAAACTAAAATAAAAACTTCAAGAAAGATTTTTCATTTTTAAAAGTTCATTTTAAACCTTAGGCATTGTGTTTCTGTGGCAGTACCTGTGTAGTGGTTGCTATGTTTTTCCACGCCCACATTTTATTTGCCAGCTATTGGCTAATAAATCACTACTGCCTTTATATGCAAGATTAAGTTTTCCCATGTTTCCGTGGGAGCCTATCCCTTTTTATTAAAAGGGGCGACTTTTCACAAGTTGTCAGTAAGATCCTGTAAGATTCCAGCTGTCAACACAAATCTACGATCTTGCTCAATGCACACACACAGAGACAGAATTTTGTAACTACAAACTTACATTTTCTCTCTGTAACTCTGCCAAGTACAATCAACCAGAACTCTGTTGATTCAAACCATTCTATAACACAACACATTTTTAATTAATTGTATTCTTGTATTATTTATTCTTAATATGAAAACTTTGTTCTAATATTGATTTCTGGACATTTTTCTCTCAAGAGAACTTTCTTCGAACTATTAATTACAAATCAATCTACAGTTAAAGGGGAACAACTTCTTTCCCTTAATCTATACATTGAAAACAATTTTATTGCATGTTTGTTCTTGTATGTTATTTCAATATATATTTGTTGATTAACAATTTGGAGTTAATGTTGTTTACTTGAATCCTGTACATTGGAAATATTGTTAATATAAATAGTATTGGTCCATCTACAATCGACCCATTACACCTCCATTAGACAATATGATTTGTAATTATTTTTTTGTGTGTAGTTTTTAAGTGAATGATAATATTTTTTAAAGTTTTCATAGACAATGGTACACTGTTTCATTTGAAATGATTTAATTTATTTTTCAGTTATTGAAACGTGTTTCCAAATAAGGAATATGATCTTAAACATTGAATACTCATCATCAATTTCAGAACCTTTTTATTCAATAGATTGACATTAAAAAATTGTTTGGGGCAAAATTATCCTTACACTAGAAAATTATTTAATTTATTTATGAAATTCATTAATATATAATATTTATATTATATTATGATGAAGCAGTTTATGTGGCTGTAACTGTGAATTGTAAGTTTATTATAATGAATATGTTCATTGTTTGTCCAAGCCTGGGATAAACAACAACAACAATGAGGAAAAAATTGTCTGTGGATTTAAAACAAATTGTGAATGCTTACAATTCAGAAATGTGTTTGGAAGCAGCAACTTAGTAGTTTTCAGCACTCAGGTCAACTGTAAAGTATATCATGGAAAAATATTGCAACTCTTGATAAAAATCAAAATATCTGCAAAAATCATTGATTCTCTTTCTAGAAGGAACTGTAAGCCTAAATTTTCTCTAAGATTGTGAAGAAACATTGTCTGTGAATATAAGAGTAACCCCAAAATTATGCTGAAAGATACTGTCTCTAATTTTTTCAAACAATGAAGTAAATATGCTATGTTGTACAGTAAATAGGAGGCTCAATAAACATGTTTTCAATAGTTATCATCCAAAAAACTCTGCTCAAAAGTCATCATTGCAAGGCTCAACTGGTATTTGCATGTGCCTACTTGAAAAAAGATGATAATTTTTGGAACTCATTTTATGGAGTGATGAGGCAAGAATTGTTTGGTTGCAATCTGGCTCAGCAAGTGTGTAGGAATAGAGGGGAAACTGTGAATCCTAGGAACACCATGCTTAGTTTAAAATATGGTCAGGACAATCTTATGCTTTGAGAATCTTTTAGTGGAAATGAAGCAGGCTGCTTGTTTAAAATCTTTAGAACTATACAGTTACCTTTTGGAAGATGATGAAAAATGAATTCAAAGATGATATGATTAACATCTTACATTGACTTGCAATGAGTCTGGAATTGAATATAATAGAAACTTTGTGCAAGAACTTATAGTTGGTGGTTCATTCAAGACACACATTCAAATTTAACAGTGTTGCAGTAGATGCATGTTGAAATATTGTGAAACTACTTCTAGTCAGGTTAAAAGCAGTAGCAACAATATTTACATATGTAAATGACAGGTGTAAGGAAATGGGAGACAATTTCAACAAAGTGATATTTTAACAAAAGAGCGAAAATACACTAGTATGCATGCAAAAGAAAGAAGACATTACAAGTTAGGAATATGTAGGTAATACGTGTGTGTGTGTGTGTGTGTGTGTGTGGAAAAAGTTCAGTTACTAAGGGGAAATATATCCTCATGCCCCAAGAAGTCCCAGTTGGTGTTGTCACTTCTATCACATTCTAGAAGGAAAAGAGTGTGAAGAGAACAATGACAGAAAGCACCCTGTTTTTATAGTTTCTTGACAGCAACCTCTAGTGACTTCTTAGCAAAATTGGCAAAGCTATGTAGTGATAACCCACAAGTGTTAGTAGTTTGCTTCCAAAGAATGGAGCAATATGCCAAAAGAAATTTGTAGTAGATTAGTTACTAATTATAAAAAAAGGTTTCTTAAAGTTATTAATCAGAAAGATTATGCCATTAATTATTAACTGAATCTTATGGATAATTTTGTTGTTTCCCTGTTTATAATGTTACTGGATTGAATAGAAAGTTACTGAAATGGATTATGAATATTTATTCCATGCCTAAGATCATATTTTATATATAAAAAATGTTTCAGTATTTGAAGCAGATATTTATAAAAATGAATTTGAAAAATGAATATTACTTTCAATGAATTAATTGTACAATACAAATAATTTTTCACCTCATTGTAAGCACTGACTTTGTCCTAAGCCAATGTAGTTTAAAATAGCTTGATGCATTTACTCACATTCAGGTACATTTGATTTTAAAAAAATAGGTTCTTTTTCCTCTTATTTTAGTGCTGGCTGCATACACCTTCCTTTTTGAGTATTACCATTTCCTGATGCAATTCTTGAATGTAAACTTTAATATCCAATGTATAACTGCTGCTTCTTGACTTAAGAACTTTCATCTGCATCGGCTGGCTTGCTTGCTTTCTGTAGCTAAGCTGAAACATAATTCCAACAGTTTCTAATGAAACCAAGTGATATTGATTTGTTAAGTTGATAAAATTCATTGGAATAGAAGCATATTTTTAGATATTTCACTGAACACTTCCTAAATAAAATTTTCTTTAGTCTTATTACTTTTTTCATGGTATCATGGTCAGCTATTGACAAGAGATGAAATGACTACAATATCTGACACTTAAGTGAATTGAATCTTGTCTAAGATTTGTTTACATGATATTTAATTATTCAGGGATATAAATGTGTGCATACATGCATGTCTATATTTATTCCTACTTGGGGTATGATGATTCAGGTAGTTTATTATTGTTTGTACTGGTTGTCTGTGTTCACCTACAGGTCAGCCTAACAAGTCAGAATAATCAGT
>OZ010572.1:69799489-69904489 GCA_963932145.1 Acanthosepion lycidas
CACTTTTATTAGTTGATTGAAAATAATCCTAATATTTTTCCAGTATTTTAATTATGTTTACATATTAATCAATTGTTTAATGAAAATTCACTTTGCTTAATATATTGGCCATGATGATGATAAAATATTAGTACATTTATATACAAATACTAATAAATGAAAAATCCTTTATTTTGTTCATCTGGAAATCATGAACATGAAGAAAAAACAAACCACACCATGTTTGTCTAAATATTTTTCTATGAAAGGAATTTAAAGTAATTGTAGATATTTTATATAATTGCTTTTCTTATTACTTGATTGAAAATTCAAGATTATGAATTATTTTTGTATGTACTTCTAAAACATAGATTAATAAAATAACTTTTTATTTCTTTTTCTTTAATAAGGAAAAACAAAATGATGCTTTTGTTAGAATTAAATATTGCCCAATAGAAAGCATTGATGGTAATGATAAATGAGGTGTGTGGTAGGAATGGAAAAGAAGGTCATAGGAAATGGAGATTATGAAGATGAGGAGGTCAGATAATGATTGGTACTCGACTTAAAGTAGTCAAGATTAATAGGCTTGTGGAAGCACCCACACAAGTGTGTGTTCCACAAAGTGGCAGTTCTTGGGATATCAAAGCCCAGTGAAACTTCCTTCTTACATTTGGAACAAGAGGAAATGGTGGGAACTGATTGAACTAAAGAATGGATCTTTTCTGAACATTTTCCATGGATATAGTGATAGAGTAGATACTTGCAATGTAGAAAGTAGAAGGTTGTCAAGTGGAAAATATGTTATCCCTTACAAGATTGAGTGAGGGATGAATTTTCACATTTATGACAATTGAAAAAAACAACTGTATATGAGTATTTTTTTTTAAATGTTTCATGTATTATTTTTTATTATATGTATTTATCAAAATTTAAGTAGATTCTATAACTTTTGTAATATTATTAGTTGTCTACATGAATATTATTCAAAGATAATCCAGAAAAAATTTGATGGTGAATGATCATAGGCTAATTTTGGAATCCAATTTTTAAAATCAGAAATAGCATTGTAGTTTATTTGATTTGTATTTCATTTGCTGGTTACTTTTCATTTCATAATAAAAGTATTGTCTATAATTTTGAGAAGATCACTAATGGTAAGCTACTATGTTGTCAAACCATTTAAAAATACTAATGGAGGAAGCCTCTATTATCTTATAAGACTTACTGGATAATGATTTTTGTCTTAAGAACCATACCAACATAACTGTAAACAACTTATTGGAGATTATTTGTTGAGACGAGACATTTTCAGTTTGGTCATTATTGACAAGAAGGAGGTCTAAGCATAAGCTTGCCAATTGTGATTTCTAACTTCTATGTGGAGGTTTTGAAAATCTTGCTTTTTGTTGAAACAATTGATCTGCTTATAATTCACATGGGGTTATATTTGTATTTTGATTCAAAATATCATTTCTGTATTAAAGAATGATTAATTTAACCTTCAGCATTTGATAAATGTTGTTGGCCATGATTCTGAGAAAGAATTCTGAAGAAGGATTTAAGGTCTATAAATAGTCCGAAGTAACAATTATCAGTTTGATATTATTTCTAAGATGAATCCCAGAGACACCAACTATTTAGCTACATTAAGAATAACATTTATGAGATGGGTGGCTTAATTAATCCAAAGGTTATGTGGACATTGCAACATCAGAGTGATTTTTCAATAGTAATATCATTTTTTACAACCTCCTTACTTGACTATTGTCCTCATTAACTTACATGTGGTTTTGTTTAAAGACTAAACAGGAATTGGTTAACAAAAGATTGCATATATAATATTGTGTTCAAATATGAAACAGATATAAGGGTGAAATCATCCATTTGCTGAAAATCAGCTTCAACAGAAGAAATCCAAAAAAGTAAAAATTTTGGGGATGGCCAACCATAGAGAGAAGAGTTTACATTAATTTCTTTGGGGTGAGGTCCAAATCATAGTGAACATTAATGTGTCTGACAGATATGTTAGGCCACTGGACTTTAACATAGAATAGAATAGGAACTGGATCTTGTTTTATTGAAGGGCACCTGGTCTGCTGTGACTTCCTTTTTCTGAATAAGATGGACCATAAAGTAGATGTGTTGTTGTCCTGAGAAAATGATAGTATCAAGATACACTGAGAACACAAACTAGTTGAGACAGTCTGATGTTTAAGACCACATTCTATTGGGAAACACTGGATTTTCTCATTTTTTAAAAAATAATTTAAAAGCAGTGGTCTTCTATGATGGCAATGGCATTTTTCTACAGGTTAGTATGTCAGGCCAGATTACATGAGTTGTAGGGAATGGTTCCAGGAAAAGTAATAAGTATTCAGTGTATTGCCCTAGCAGTAAAACTCCCAAGAACTCAATCCCATTGATCGTTTATAGAATGTGTTGGATCAAGAAAATTACTCTGCATATTCTCCAAGCAGCAGATAAAATAACCTGTTGCTAACATTCAGATTCTAGATGAAATCTTCAGAAGTTTTTTAGAGTTCATGCCTGAATGGGTAAGAGCTGTTTTGCTGGTGCATGGAGAACCAACATCTAATTAAGCAGATAGTCATAATGTTTTTATTTATGAGTGTATATATACACCATCAATACAAAAAGGATTAGAGCACCTGCATTTTTTTTATTGTTTCCCTCTTTTGCAAAATTAAATGAAGAACTAACTGTTTTTTTTTATTAAAATTTACTGCATTCATTTCATTTTTTGTTTTTGTTTCATTATTTTCAATTATCTTACTCTTATCATTTTTTTACTAACTTTTAAAATTTATTGCATTTCCCTTTCCTTTTAAAACTTTAAGGCATTTTTAAGTGGTTTCATTATGTCAGGAATTTATAGAATTCATTTTGACTAACAAAATTCTTCAAATGGTGTTCTATACTTAAATAAAATGTGAAATACTCCCAGAAGTCAGTTCCGTCAAGATAGTATGCAATTTAGCATGCTTAATTTTTTATTAGATGCATTTAACTAATGCTAGATCTAGTGTGCTTATTTTAGGCTTGGTAGCTATCACTAAAGGAAATAAGTGACTATCAATTCTCTTACTTTATGATAAAAGTTTTAACTCTAAGACTATTAAGAACCTGAAAGAAAGAAATTTCAATATTCCATTAGAATTGTCTGTTAGAGAAAGAGGATCAGCAACAGGAAAAGTGGATCTGAAAGTATAAAACACTCTCACTTCAAGAAACAAGAGAACATTGGTTAAAATGACTTCTGCTGACAGGGACCAGACAATCACTTCTTTATCCAAGAATTTTACTTCCATTGAAAGAAAAAGTAACTAGAGTATATTCCAGTAAACAAGAAAATAACAACTTTCCAACAAATATAACTTTTTCAAATGATAATCTTTCATTTTATATGATTATTATATCACACAATTGAGCCTGTTCCATTACATTCACTTATGTGAAACTCCATTGGTGCGTTAGTGAATATTGGATAAGTGCAAGCTTCAATTTCTAAGTTGTAACTCCTCTAATATTATAGTATTTGCTCATTTAGTAAATGTATTCTTGATGCTTAAAGGGCTTGTGATTTTATTGAGGAAATACATAAGCTCTGCTTGAAACCATGTCAATGCTATAGTTCATTCAGTACAACTGTGAATAAATGCTTTTTGATGTGCAATTTACAGGTACTTAAATATCTACCTGGACATTCAGAATTGGCTTTGATAGAAATTATTTTTGAAAAAAATAAATGCAGGCATCACTTTAATGGCAAACCAAGGAATCTCTATTTGGGATATATAAAACTATATTTTTACCAAAGAGCCTACTTAATGCAAGAATATGACATTGAATACACACACACACACATATATGTATGTGAAAAAGAGAGAGAATAGTCTTGGCAATTATGTTTGATGAGTATACTCCAAATAAATGTGTGAGAAACTACTGACATTTTAAGACTGTCTTTTGTTTATAAAGGGTGTTTCATTAAGATGGATTATATATAAGGGTGTTTCATTAAGATGAATCAAAGTCAGCAGTAAATAAATCAGTGTTATTGGTGAAAATTTATTTATTTCTCCATTGGATCATGTTATTTAAATCATGGCAATTATGTTTGAAAAATAATATTGCCCAAATGTTTGCCAAAGCTGAAAGAAGAAAAACATCATTAGGTGATTAAACTTAATTTAAAATCTGTCCAAGTTATTGGAACACCATTTACTTCAGAAATATTTCTACATTCAACATTCAGCCATATGGCACCCCCACATATGTGCTTTCTTTACAGTTCATTAAAAGAATTATAGTATTGCTTTATGAGTTCCAGCGATACAAACCCTGAAGTGTATCTTATAGCAATCATATTTGTTAACAACTTTACTACATTTTTAGAAAGTTGTGGAATTCTACAATTCAATAAACAAAAGATACATGCCACAATAAGATAATTTGGTTTCAAATGTGTGTATTTGCTTGTATATGTATATACATATATATATGTGTGTGTGTGTGTGCATGTATATAATATATATATCGAGAGAGCGAGAGAGATGTGTGTGTGCTTGTGTGTATATATATGTATATACATATATATATATATATATATATATATGTTTTGATTATAGGTGCTGTTCAACTTATAATTACATGAATCATTCATACAAAAAACAAATATAGAGGTTAATGATTTAAATGGCAAGAATACATCTTCGCAAACAATTTCAATAAGTTACACTAACCCCGAACCTGTATATGAATGATATGATCCCTGTTTATAAATTCCAGTTTCATAAGGTCTTTTTAATTTTTACAAGCTTTCGTCTGTTCCTACAGACATCCTCAGGTATGGAAATAGATTTGTTCTTGTTTTTTACTTCTCAGTAATATGAGGACAACGAAAATATAAAGTAAAAAAGACCTTTATTATAAAGTGCTCAATATCAGAGATAGAGTGTGTGTAAATATAAAAGTGAACATAGAAGTCAACACTTAGAGGCAACAGTCTGTTTCATGCTAGACGCATTTGTGGCCTGACGATTGTGTCTAGCATGAAACAGACTGTCATCTTTAAGTGTTGACTTAATGTGTGTGTACATGTGTGTATATATGTGTGTGTGTGTGTGTGTGTGTAAATGTATGCATGCATGAATGTGTGTGTGTTATGGGCATGTGGCCAAGTGGTTAGAATGTTCACATTCTGACCATGAGACCTGGGTGTGAATCTCACCAGGATCAATTTGTCAAGAAGGTGACTTCCTGATGTTATCAGACTGGAGGAGTTGATTCCAGTGTGTGCCACCTTTGCATCTTTGGAAAGTGCCTGAAAACTATACCACTGGTTGACTCAAGCCCTGTGAATGAGATTGGGTAGAAAGAACCCTTGGGGGGCTGTTGATAGCTGTGCTAGCACAAAGTCACAAGTCATCGTGGCCAAGGGTTGAGTGTGCTGGCCTTGTTGATCATGCTAGATAAGATGCTCTTTCCCAGAAACTGTAACTAAGGTCTGCTCAGTATAGTTGTAGTGTTCTGTAGGTGTTGAATAAACATAAATGCTGCTGAGCAAGCTTCTGCAATAGGGATTGGCTAACTGCCCTAGTAGACGGGTATCCTCAAATATGAGTGGCCAGCTATATTATACTATTTATATATATATATATATATATATATATATATATATATATATATAAGTACAAATTTGTTCTGCCAGACTCTCTTTGAAGACAATTTTTATTATTATTTTTTTAATTTATAAAAAGAAAAAAAAATGAATGTATAGAATTCCCGCCAATGTCACATTTGGTTTCTTAACATAAGAAATTGACCCTGTGTCACAAATTTCCTTGCGGTGAGTCAGTTAAATTACAACAATTTTTTTTATAATAGTTTTAATCCATAAAATCATTTTTTAGTCTCAGTTATTGAAAAGATTTATTTTTGTTTAAAAAAGTAAACATTCTCTTTATGAAACTTAAATTTGTTTTTATGAAATTCATGTATTTCTTAATTCATTTTGAAAGCTATAAAATGTTTTCATCTTTATTTACTTAAAAAAATAAAGAAACTTATTTGAAGTTTCCTGAAAAAAAGCTTTTTCACAGTTTGTATTAAAAAACCTAAAATTTAATTTCCATCAAAAATTGTATTTAATTTTATTTTATTAATATTTTTCTTTGGCATAAGTGAACTTTCCTGTGTTAAATTTTTATGGCATTTAAAATATTTTGAACTTTTTGCTCATTTATTTTTCCTTGGAACCAACCGAGATGCAAGTTTTATAAGTAGAAGTGTATAAAAAAAGTTAAAAATGCATATTTTTATCCTATTTTTATCAGGAGTTAAGCTATAGTTTTTCCACTTTTAACATGATTTGTTTTAATATTTTTACAATAAAACTAGTAAAATTTCATCTTCTTATAATCTAATAAATAACTAAAAAAATCAATCCCATGCAAAAAATATACATTTACAATTGTTCTCATCCTTATCAAGATTTTAATCATATTTAAGCTTATTTTTATTTTAATGCTTTGTAACAGTTGAATCTCATCCCTTATAAAATGACCAAGTTGGATATCAGCATTATTTAGCTTTCAACTTTCTAATACTTTTAAAAATTTATTGTAAAGTTTGCTAAAATTGCTTTGGTTTTACTGTGTTGTTGCATTTTTACTCTTTTTTTTCTTTTAACAAAAATAAAACACTTTTTGATTCTTTTTAGAAATTATTAAATTTTTTAGTTGTGAGAAATTTATCTTAAACAGTAAAACTTAAATTTTTTTTTAGATAAGATTGAAGACCCTTTATTATTTATTTATTAACTTGCTGTTCTAATTCATATTTAATTCTTATTAAACATCCGTAAGCAAATTTAAAATTTGCATTTATTTTTTATTCACTGTCCTGCAGGATTAGGTACTCCTTGTACTTTATTAAAATATATGCATGAGCTAAACCACAATATATAGGATGATGCCTTTCTGCTTAGAGTATTATTGTTGCAATATTATATATATATATATATATATATATACATTATGGTGTTTCTTATTTTTCAAGTGCATGCTGAAATTGAATTGTCACCCCAAAATTTCTTCCATTCATTGAAAAGTGCCACATATAAAATTTTCAGATTTCATAATATTTATAGTGCAACTTTGCTTGTTAAAACTCAAATGTGGACAAAGAATAGACTATTTTTTTTTTTATTTTACAATTAATAGCAAACCATTATTATTTGAATTTTTACAAATTATACACAGTAGAAAACTAGAAACATTTTTTATCTAACAGTGAAAAATTTAAATTTTAACCAATGTTTATTATTTTCAGGACTCAATTATGGTAAGTGTATCCAATACCAAGCAGAAAAGAGTAGTTTGGAAGTTTTTTAAGATTTCAGATGATAACCAAAGTAAAGCAATATGTCAACTGTAGCTAACTTAAGTGATTTATGTAAAGAAATTGTTCTCTTTATTGTTTAAATACTTACCCAATTTTTTAAATAAAAAGGATATCTAACTTTATTTCATAAGCTTTTGTATTCATTTTTCTACTAAATGTTTTATTAATAAATTTACTTTGTTCATTAAGTTTCCCAAAACAACTGTAGGTCATGAAAATAATGAATTTTAATCATTGTAGGTATTGGAATCAAAGATCATATCGAAATTGGAAATTTAGAACAGTATCGAGAATTGTATTGGAATTGGTAAAAATATGGATATTGTCCCATCACTAATATATAACATTTTCTATATTTGTAAACTCCATAAAACCTAAATGCTTTTTATCATTGTAATATAACAGAAATGTAGTTCTGCAGAAGAATGTTGAGAATACCATAGACTGAACATTTGAGCAACAACAAAGATCTAGAGACAATGCAAACAAAAAGGGCAGTTATAATTAACATCAGAAAGAGAAATTTCTAGGGCATATAATGAGGAAAGAGGTCTGGGAAATTTGATACACACAGGACAGATTAAAAGCAAGAGGGATAGAGGAAAACAATGCATGACTTATCTAGTGAGCTTGAGAAGGATGACAGAAGAAGGTTTAGAAGAGATAAAAAAAAAGGAATTATAAAGAACTACAAAAGACAAGAAATTGTGGAGAGCCATGATCAATAATGTCCTGAAGAGACATGGCACAAAAGAAGATCATGCTGTTCTTTCAGCCTAATAGATTTGGCTATTCTCTATTTTCAAGATTTTCTCAGGTAATAATGTACTGACTTGTGATATAACAATTTTGAAATTCATTCTTCAACTCAAGCTTGGTATAGTTGATTTGCAATAGAAAAAAATCTAATTTCCTGATGGATAAAATTAGCCAAGTATACTTTAGTCTCTCTCTCTTCTCTTTTGTTTTTCTTATTTAAATGAACTCTCTCACCTTATTTTTACATTTGCTTCAACATTCCTTATAATATTTTACAATTGTATTACTTAATTTCCTGTTTTTGAATAATTTTATTTCCTGTCTTGCCATTCACTAGAATCAGATGATCCTTTGTACATCAATGAAAACAAGATTGCAAACACAAGCAAAAGCTCAGCATGAAATGATTATAATCAATAATACTAATTCAATTGAAATTCTTTATAAAATATGGAAAATAAAGCTTTTCAATAATTTATAAGTTAGCCTTCAGTATTTCTCATATTTTTTGTTTGCTTCTCTCAATTTCCATTGAGGGAATTCATAGAAAATGATGCTACTCAAAAACCAGCATATATTTCTTGATTTTTGTATTCTATGAATTCTGTATGTTTGATTCAATGGTTGGAATCGCATCTGGTACAAGTAAATGTGTCTGATTTGGAAGATTTGTAGGTATATTTTCAATGTGATCATTCTTTAATTTTCTTCATAAGTGCAGTATACTAAATGTATATACATTCATTAAAATAACTTTTGTATGTAACAATTTTGATTGTAAATTATATGTTATATGCTACTGTTTACCGTGAAAACATTTCATTTTGTGCTAACAAACTAATAAAAGAGAAATCTAATATGAGAGGATCATTTTGTTAATTCTTAATAATATGGTTCAAGATGTTACTAATATGTTTTTGTTCCCATAGTATAGTGCTTACTGGTATACATTAAGTGGGTGCTGAATTTTTTGGTCTGGCCCACTTCCCAAAATCTGATCAAATAAATCTAACATCTAAAATATTTTTTGTTATTTCTTGGTTGGACTGAAAACATTTCAACACCACTTTATATACATATATATATATTCTTAGAAAGGTTTTCTTGTACTAGTAGTGTTGTTTGTTTGGTATTACCTTGTATGAAAACCTTTTCAAAATTTGTATGGTTAAACCTAAACTCAAACACCATGAAAAGCACTTAAAGACAAGGATACATTGATAATCAAAACACTATATAGTAGAGTTGGTTGGTTTGGCAATTTATGTTTTGGTATCAGTTTCCAATTTTTTCCTCTTTGATACCATCGTTTTGATTCGGTTTTTAAATTAGTGTTTTTGCTTTCTAAGGAAGCCATTCATTTTTTTGTGTAATGATACATTTCCAGTCGATAACTGATTTCGTTTGAGATTGATAAATTTGCAACTTAGTCCCTTCAACTCACAAATTCTTATGTATTTCTGGTCCAATGTTAGTTAAAAATATTCATATGGCTGGAAAGAAAATAAAATAATATTTTTAAATATGTAATTTATATGTGTCTTTATTCATTGAGTTATTTTTTACACCGAGTTAAAACAGTATTTTGTTTTGAACAGCCGAAAATGCGAAATATGATCTTTTTTTTTTAAGATTAAATTTTACATGTTACTTTGTTTTGCAAAATCAACATGACCAATCTTTATCAATATTCTTGAACTTGTACAATCAGTTAGAAGACACCTTAAACTACAACCAGAAAGATGTTCATTTCTTCTGATCCATGGAAGTGAATTCCTTCAAAAATTATAAAGTAAGAAAAAAAAAAAAATTCAGCAATATTTTTCTGGTTCACCAGTCAACTGTTATCAGGGTTTTGCAAATAAATTTCTTCTAAACAAGGAAATCAATGAGTTATTTTTTTCCCTTAAATAAGTTTGTTTTTATCTAGCGAATACACCTAAAATTAAATATTAAAAACAATTAAAAGCTTTTAATTTCATTTTTTAGAATGTGTATATTTCCAAATCTGTGAGCATCACCTATTCTTTTTAAGATACACATTTTAAAACTGAAATTAAAAGCTATTTTAATCATTTTTATATATAATTTTAAGTGTATTCGTTAGATAAAATAAAAACATTAGGATATTGTAAAAATAAAATGAATTAATTTTCCTTGTTTAGAAGAATTTTATAGGCAGAACAGTAACAAACCCTCACTGAACACTAGTGAATAAAAAAGAATAATTTTTACTTTGGGTTTTAAAAAAATGACTTGCACTTTTGAAAATATACACATTTTAAAATTGAGATTAAAACATTTTATTTTTTTAATATAAGCAATAATATTCGCTGGCTAATTTTACACTAGTGACTAGAGACTCGCATATTTGGAAATACACACATTATTTTAAAAGTGAAATTAAGAACTATTTTAATTATTCTTAATATTTAATTTAGGTGCATTACCTAGATAAAAAAAATAAATTTATAAAAAAAAATTTTTATTCACTTTTCTTGTTTACAACAACTTTATTGTAATTGCCGTAACATTGGCTTTACTAGAAAACACTTGAATTACCCTTAATATTAGGTTGGTGCAAAAATAATGTCGTTTTCTCTCATATGTTACTATGTGAGAAAACGACATTATTTTTGCACCAACCTAATACAAAGAATCTAACTTCATAAAACTTAACATTAAGACAACTGGTAAATATTCTTTTTTATTTTACTTGCTATTTTGTTGTTAACTTAATTTTACCACAAAAAGTTTTTTTTTAACTGAAATAGATTTCAGACATCATGCCATATTTCCTTTTTTGTAAACAGAGAGATTTCATGTTTATTTCCTAAAACTCGTCAATTAAATATTTTAAAATATTTTTGTTCAATGTTTTTCTCTTACAATGATATAAAGTGGTTAATTTTATTAACATCTGAAAGTCTTTTTCAATAGTGTTTCTTTGGAATATGGTCACTCAGTAGGGATAGCACTTAAAAAACCGAATTTGGTTTTGTAAAAAATTTCAGTGCAGTTTCACGGTGTGAAGATGAAACCAAAAAAGTCAGTTTTTCAGTTAAACCGCCCATCTCTACTACATAGGGATAACATCCTCTCCAACTCCATGACCAAAAGCTTAAGGCAAGCCATTTTATGCAAAAACAATAAACAATTTTATCATTTAAGACACAAGCTACTGTAACTTTGCACCCACAGTAGATGGAAGAAGATCAGTAACCAGAATCTTGCTCACAACATCTCTAGTGCTAAGCTTTCTATCACGAAGCTGGAACCTTTAAGTTTTGGCTCAAAATTTGCAACTGGAATAAGAAAAGAAGGCAGCCTAACCAAAACCCCAATATAAATATATATATATATATATATATATATATATATATATATATATATATATATAATCACACCTGATCAGTGAAGCTAGATGTCTGGTTGCTTCAACCCAGGATCGAAACCCTACAGATTTGGCAACAGTCGGAGATCCTACCCCTAAGCTATTGGTGCACAGCAGAGAGAAAGGTAAATATAGATCCATTGAGAGCTCTATGCCAAAAGATATAGCAAAAATTATTATATAATGACAAATACTTAAAAATCCATGTTTGCTTGTCATTATATAATATATATATATATATATATATATATATATGGGTTAACGATATATATATATATATATATATATATATATATATATATATATATATATATATATATATATATATATATATGTGGGATAATATTATAACAATATATAAATTTTTATATATTAAGGACAGTTTTGAAAGTTGTATGACAAATTGGAAAAAGTTTTTGTAACATATTTCATCTGTTTTTATTAATGTTGTTCTGATTACATATACGCATGAATGAGAGACACCGGGAGTTTTAAATTTAGAAAGAATTTTTTTTTATGTAATCTAACCAATTTCCTCTAGATTCTTTTTGTTTCCATCATCTTTGTTATTAAATATATATATAATATACGTACCTACCTATCTATCTAGCTATGTATGCATGTGTGTGTGTGTATATATATATATATATATATATATATATATGTGTGTGTGTATGTAAATACTTGACTCTCCCATCAAATTCAATGTATGAGGGTCAAGCAGATCAGTTCCTAGGAAACTGACAACCCAACACCAGCACATGAGATTTGATTATAGTGGTAAAGGTTTTGTGCAGAACCATCCACACTTTTTGAATGGCAAATACAGAGACTTGGTGCAATACGTGCCACAAGGTTTTGAAATCAGAGTTGCCCTTCTCCTAGACCAGTTGCCATCCAAAGCTATAGAACCCTGTCTGTCCTGCTATTTATCCATAGCTGGAGGGAGAAGAGGAGGATTCACCCCTTTCCCAAGGGTATTAGCTCGTAAGTGAATGTAATGGATTCAACTGGAATTTGAACTTGGCTCTTTGATTCCTAAATCCAAGCCGCTAACCATTACTCCACTACACTACAGTTCAAATGTTTGCGGCTACTGCTGGTAATTTTTTAAATTGCTCCAAAAAGTGGTTGCTTCATACTTTAAATAAGTAAAATTATTATATATGGTTAAAAAAAAGTGAGATGATTTTTATTAGTAATTTTATTATGACAGAAAGAAAAAAAAGCATTTTTTTAAAAATTTTGCTTTTCTTGCAAAAGTTCCTCAAAGTATAAGTTTGGTAATTGATTCCATTCTTTTTTTAATGACTCTAAGAGCTCTTTTTCTATTTATTTTTTTCACTCTTCTGTCAAGTTTGTCCCATGCTAAAATTTTGGTAGTGGCACAAACAAGGTGTTTAGGCTGCAAGTATTCATTCAAACAAGTTTGATTAAAAAGAACTGTCTGTTTAATTTCTTTTTAATACAATAAAAAATTAAACATATTTTCTTTTTAATCAGACTTGTTTGGATATATATGACTCATTGCCAGTTGAAACAATTATCCTACTTTTACTTTGAGTTGAAGGTGCATTTTAAATAATTTTCTAATAACATTTAAGAACTCTTATAATTTCATAAAATTATTTAGAAGAGTATTTTTCTTGTTTGATGACTGTAAATATCTTGAACTATCAGAATTTAGTTTTCATCTTTATGTGCCATGTCCCCTTAGGATGTAAGTGATCATGGATTTCCACAACTTCTTCTCCCTTGTAGCTCTTAAAACTTAAACTTTGTCTTTCTGTTATTTCTCCTAAGCTCTGTTCCACCGTCAATATACTTAATCTCATTAAATACTAGCAGTAGAGCCCAGCGTTGCCCGGGGATGTAACAGTAAGAGATAGATCAAGTATCGACCATCATAAAGACTGAAAAATAAAATTGACAAAGATTATTGTTTAAGGTTGACAGACACACATGTCTTAATTAGTTTGTTTTCTTGTTTTTTTTTACGAATTGGTCAAACCCAAACTCAAACAAAAACATTGTTTTCAATCGTTATGAGTCTATCGATTGAATAGAATTTTATTATAAACAATTGTCTTGTAAATGGAATTTTTAAAGCATTCTGAATGTAAAAATAAAGAAAAAAGTGTTCAAGACAATAAGAAACACTACCTGCCAAAAAAAAGTGAAGTTTTGTTGAAATCGGTTGAAAAATGTAGGAAATCCGATCCCATATATAAATGAATACACACACACACATACAAACAACCTGGGTTTTAAAATAAGTATAACTCGATATGAGTTTCCCCCCTTTCATTCTGGAATTGTTTTATCTTGTTTTCAAATTGATTTTGTGCAAAAACAATTGGGTTTTTCCAATTTTTGGTGCTGTCAGAACCACCGCAAGGTAATTTTACGCAGTCCTGTGAAGTTTTGTTGAAATCGGTTGAAAAATGTAGGAAATCTGATCCAATATATAAACGTACAGATACACACACACACACACACACACACACACACACACAATCTGCGTTTTATAATAAGTAAGATGTTATGCATTGTCTTCCTCTGTTCCATGACTATCGGATTTTCCAAGCCCTCCTTCCTCATTATATGCCTAGAAACCCCAACTGTCTCTTCCTGATGTTAAGTATTAGTTTCCTTTTTGTTTCCATTTTCTCCAAAACTTCATTGTTGCTCACATGTCCAGTCCGCAGTATCTGCAGCATCCTTCTGTAGAACCTTATTTCTGTTCTTTCTTGATCTTTGAGGAGATCATCCAGTACTCACTTCCATATAGGTGAACAAGTATCACATAGAAGTTTAGTGTCCTTTTCCTTGTTTAATCAGACAAAATAAATAAAAAATATAAATAAATCATGAAGAATAGTTGCCAGAAAATCACTTTCCCATAAATTGATCTATATTGTAAAATTCTTGATTGAATCTAAATGTATTTATTAATGTGATCTTTTTTTATAAATTCATACTTAGAGGTCTTGTTTAAATTTATGAAAAGTATTGCATAATCCTCATAACATAATACCCCAAAAAATCTGTTGTGATTTTTCTATAAAATATATCTGAAAATGTATATGGTTCATTATTAAACTATATGAATGGAATTTTTTGAATTTTTTAAAATTCTGAAAAGATACTGAATCTATTAAAAATAAAGTTTGTGGAAAATTCAGTTTCATATCTGACCTTATTCACAATCTATGAGCTTGAAGGAAAAGTCAGCATGCTCTAGTTTGAAACACACTCTAGTTTTTCAAATAATGGTTTTGTTAATACTATTATGAAGCTGGGTAATGGCTCATTTTAAAGAGCTACAAATGACCTATACATAATCAGCATTGCAATTACCTTGCTAACAGTTTATTGGTTTCTTTGTTTTTGTATTTTGATGTAAGAAGCAGACTCTTACAAATGACAAGTCACCCTTTCAGTCATTGCTTTTTAATAGGATGATAGGATTAGGATTAACTTTTCCTTCATAGACAAGTCCTTTCTAAATATGACAAAAAAAGGTATGTAGAAAAGCTTTTAATACTTGAATAACATGGTGAATTGTGCTTTTATATTTGTGTATTTATATATACAGCCTGTATATTATGTATATTATTATGTAGATCACATAAACTTCAATAACTAAAATAGTCCAGAACCAATATTTATCTAATTTAAATTAGTCCATTCCCATGCTTTGTAAAATCTCTAACTAAATTTTTAGCCACTTTTAATGTTTATATTTAGACATATTTGGAATTTATGAAAGTGGACTGATTGAAGTTATTTTGCAGATTAAACTAATATTAGTTTAAAGGCTATGAAATATAATAAAAACTATTTAAAAAAATATTTCCATAATGTGTTGAGACATGTGTAATGGAAAGGATCTAACAAATGCTGATAAGCAGAAAATAACAAAGTTATTAAGTGAGGTAATGTCAATGTTGGAGATATCAAAGGAGCTTTGCAGAGATCATTGAACAATAAAGAGAGCTGTTGAAAATATAACTCAGTTAAAAACTAGAAGCAGAGGATAAAGCTTTAAGAACTTTTCTCTTTGAGTGGAATGTGAACTAAAACAAGTTATAGTGAAACAACCACTTTTGACCAGTTTTCAGATCCTTGAATAGACTGAAATTGGGGGAATCAAGAAGGACAAAAGGCATACTTTGCAAAACAGGATTTATCAAGAAATCACCTAGGCAAACTCCTCTCAGTAATGCAAATATTTTAAAGCATCAAAATCGAGCCAAGAAATACATGAAAAGTGATTTTTCTAAAGTAATTTTCATGGATAAATCTCTGGTGACACTCAATGAATCTGATGGATGGGCCAAAGGATAGATTTTATTCAATTCAGATGTGCTTATGGTTAAAAGAAAGCATCAAAGAGGTGGCAATGTGATGATATAGTCTGGAATTGTCAACCAAACCATTATTAGATTATTCAAAGTTGATAAATGAGTTGAACTGAATAGTGCTAACTATTGCAATTTCATGAAGAAGTCTTTCTTTGAATGGTAGAACTCCCAGCCTCGCAATTTTAAAATGAAGTGTGTATTTATGCATGGCGCTGTTCCTTCTCATGTATTTAATGTTACTGTTAAATTTTTTGAGAATAAAAGGTTTACAGAAAAGAAGACAATGGAATGGCCACCATCAAGTCCCAGTCTGAATCCAATCGAAAATCTGTAGTAAATTGTGAAGATGAAATTATATGAAGGTAGCAAATAATATGAGAGCAAAGCAGACATATCGGTAGCAATTAAAACCACTATATTGGAAATTGAACCCACTGAAGTAAAGAATTTAACAAAATCAATGGCTAATAGATTGCTGGCTGTTATTGAGAAGAAGGGTCACTATATTAAGATGTAAATGCTTCAAAGACTTATCATATATGTTTGTTATTTGTTCTGTTATAGATGTTGATCAGTTGATGATGATTTTATTACCTTGTTATAGAAGTTAAACATGATTTTCTGATTTAGCTAATAACTTCAGACTGCAGTTTTTATCATAAATCCAATAACTTTAATAAAACATTGAAACTATCTAAATATTTAACTTAATTTTTGTTTTAATGTCAAAATTATTTGTTTAAAATTTGACCAAACCTTTTCATGTTTGAACACAATTTTCAGGCCATGTTTGTTGTGTGTTGGCACAACTATTTATATATGCTGGTTAATTGTGCATTATGGGTAGCAAGGTCTATTGAATTATTCTAATGGTTATTGGGTAGACAGTAACAGTTATATTTCGAATTATTCTAGAAACTATTGAGTAGCTTGTTTATTTTTTATCACTGGCTTGCACATTTACAATAATAAAAATTCATTAATATTGGTAAAAGTTTCTGGTATCTTAATTTTACTCATTACCTTTTTGCTTTTAGTGAATATTCACTCTATTTTGCATTAATTCTGTAAAATTGTCAGATATATTTCAGATTTTATCAGTAATTTGTCAACATTGAGGTCTGTTGAATATAAAGAGAAAATGATGCAAATTCCTTGAATATTTTCTGGATTTTGAAGTTTTTCTATGTTTTTCAATAATATGATCTAATTTTTCTCTTTGCCTTGACCTGTAAAGGTTCTATTCAATAAGTATAGAAGATAAGTCACTGTTTTATTAGATCCAGTTTGAGGTTTCTAAGGCACATAACCAATCTGAAATTTCACAGATGATTTTTATATTTCAGGGAACATTCATCCTTTATATGTCAAACAGAATTATTCTTGTCTCATCAAACTTTGCTTCATTAATTAAATTTTTCTCCCTCTCTGATGATATTGTGATACTATGGATGCCCATGCAGAAAAAGATGTTGTTTTATCTCAATGTCAAGTGTTTCTGTTTAATAGCCAACAGGTAATCATTTTTGAAGTCTACTTTTCTAAGCAGCATTCACTTTGACTGAAGGTGAACAGAAAGTAAAGGAGTGGATGAGGATTTCTGGAAATCAAGTGGCAACAAAACTGGAAATAGGGTATATCCGGGTGCTAGTCTATATTAACGGTCATGCTAGGGATTGGGGAGAGTTCTTGTTTGCCAGGAGATGGACATGTCTGACATGTGGTTCCTGTGCCACCCATTTGTATTGCCAGTCATCATGTTGGAATGAGTAAATGGGCAGGGTGTTCGTAAGAAGAAGAGCTAAGCTGTTAGATCAACGTAGCAGAAGTTGTCTAAAGTATCACCTACCAACCCATCAAGACAAGCAGGCAGGCAAAACTTTGAATAAAACATCCACATATAATATGGAAACCAGGTTTTGTGTTCTTATTTCTTGATGTGGCATTGGTCTTTTATCATGTTACCTTGTGATCTGCAGTGGGCCCTTTCCCAGCTTTTAGTGCATACCAACAAGATCAAGAATTGAAATGCAATTTTCAGCTTGTAGGTGGAAAGCTTGAGTGAGAGCTGTGTTGTGTTTACAATATTCTTTTATCTACATTACCTGAGAAACTGTTACTATACAGCTACTGTCATATTGAGGTCACTTTCTATTAATTAGTGCTTGACTGGTACAAATGCTGTCTATTGTTTTGCTTATTTAGTTATTTTTAAATTTAAGTTGTAGGTGTTTTTTTTTTTAAATTCTGTCTTGTAACAAAAACAATATACTATTTTTTTTATTTAGTTTTTTAATATAAATTTTCTTTATCTTTAACTTTGTTTTTGAATATATTTTAATATTATTGCATTTCTCTGTTGGGTGCTTTTATTCTTTGGGTAATTTCATATAGGCATGCTGGCATAATGGATAGCGGCTCGGATTGAGAAATCGGAGTGCCAAGTTCGAATTCCAGTCGAATCCATTACATTCACTTACATGCTAATACCTTTGGGAAAGGTATGAATCCTCTTCTCCGCCCAGCTATGGGTAAATAGCAGGACAGACTGGGTACTATAGCCTTGATGGCAACTGCTCTACTGCAGAAAGAAATGGAAATCTACTGCAGGAAAAAATAATCTGCCTTGTCAGTCATGTATCGAAATTTCATGAATAGGTAACTTTTATTTTCTCAGCATAACTATTTGAGACATCTTAGCTGAAAATATTAAAAAATGGTAATAGTACATTCATGGAATATGACAGTTTTCATAGTAAAAAATTGAAGAAATGAATTTGTTTAATTATTGTACTTGTTTAATGTTTGGAAAGTTACATATTGGTCATTTGTAAATAGTTCAGGGTATAACAATACTTTCACCCATGTATATTATACTGTGAATATTATGTTGTGTGGTTATTTCTTTACTGAAAACTTTGTAATAAAATAAACTGATTCAAGGATTTAAAATAATATATTTTTATTTATTTTCCTTAGAGTGATGAGTGAGTCTTTTGGTATTCAGTGTAGCAAAAGGTTTATTAATAAGGTGGATATTGGTTGCAGTCTGGAGAAATGTCCGTTTTGGCCCAGTATTTGAGAGTTTGGAAGTCACCACTTGATATTAATTGTAGTCATTTTAGAAATAGGTTAGTGTCAATCTACTGTGTTTTTCTCATCCCTAAGCAGGGCAGAAATATCATTAGCAGATGACCTCTTAACTACTTCATGCATCATGCATGACTGATTTCTCTGCGGTTGCAACTCTATTCGTCACTCTCACCATCCATTCTTTCTAGTTGAGTGGTGTTGGCTTATATGTTTTGACTAGGCCTCAAGAATCTGGTGTGAACATTGGTTTCAGCTAACATCAAAAATCTCTTTATATCAATATTTTTGATTGGCCCAAATTATTTTATTTACCGATGTTCTTTTCTTTTCGATTTTTCTTTATAATTGAACTTATGCATTGAGCCACCCTGGATTTTGGTATTTTTCAGTCACAAATAAGTAAGCTCTGCTCCTGCGAACTTCTGGCATTTCTTTGATTGGGTTCAGTCTTTTCTCCTTCTTCCTCTTTTTATTTGAAGGTTGCCTTCTTGTTAGTTGAGAGAAGTATAGAAAGAGCAGTTCAGAGATAAGAGTTTTAAAGGAAATCACAAATACCTTATTTTAATTTTAATTATTTTTATTTTTGTTTATATATTTTATTTTATTTGTTTGTTTTTTTTTTTTTTATTGGGGCTTACTACAAAACTTTAATGGAATAAAATATTTGAAGAGAATTCACCTTGAAAGATTTTTTTTTCTTCACATTAATGACCCAGATCCTTTTCTGAAAGAAATGTGAATGCTGTTTTATATAAAAATCCAATATTTAAATAAATGAGATATTTCTTTGATTTTGTTATTCCTATTCTGATAGAACATTTTTGTGTATTATGATCAAACCAGAATCTATTTTTTCTTTTAAAAATGTTTCCTTATATATTTCAATAGAAACCAATTGGAATGTTATAAAATCTGAAGTAACTACTTTAAATAATAATAAATATTAGCTATAAAATATCTGAGTATCAAAAAAATCTCTTGTATAAACTGTCACAAATAAATTAATAGCATGATCTTATTGTTTTCTGCATGTTGGATTTCATCATTTAAAAAATGTTGTTTACAATTTCCATTTAGTTTAGATTGTCAAAAATTACAGAAATTTTAAATTAAGACCCAAAATATTTAAGTGGTGCTTATGATATCAATTGATTATTGACCAAAACTACTCGTTAACAACATTGTGTCATTTTATGAGAGTAACCTCTATCCTCAAAGTATACATTTACCTTGTGATTCATTGATGCATTATAACCCATATCCTCCTGGCATCAGTTTAAACTGACACCATTTCTTTTCATATATTGTGACCATTTTGTTTCAAGTATGTATTTTTTTGATTTCAAATGAAAACTTGAAAACTTTTTACTGAAATATTCACTTTCCAAAATTGTTGTTTATAATGAGTGATCATTTTATATATATGGTTAGTAAATGTAGAAACCATTAACTTTGCATTTTTTAGTTGCTGTGTTCATTAGCTTTTAAAATAATCTTAAATCAGATAAAATACTACATAAAAATGTCTAATAAAAGATGAGCAACAATAGAATAAAACTTTTAGGATGGGCAAAATTATATATCTATTTTATAAATTTGATATGAAAGCCCCCCCACTTTTTTTTTTATAATAGAAGGTTTTGCAGTAAAATGTGAATTTTTTTTTTTAAATCATCTCACTCCAAGCAAGGCAATAATGCCTCCAGGATGCAATAGGCTATTTTCACTCATAGTGAGAGACAATGAGAAGGTTTTAGTGAGACAAAAGGACAATAAAAGAACAGTATTCAGAAAGACAGAAGATGGTGATTGGCATTGCATTTAAATTTTTGAAGATTGTAGGTGGCAGGGGAGCAGAAAATCAGAAGGGAGTTCTATAGGTGTGAAGTGCAAGAAAAGAAACTATTAGATGCAACCGTATGTTCTATTCTATCCAGTTCAACTGTAAAATGTTGAAACCTAGTTACTAATCTAGTAGCATGCTTAAATTCATGCAGTGGAGGCACCAAGGAGGAAAGCTCATCAGAACAATTACCATGAAAATATTTGTAGAAAAGATAGAGGGAAGCCATGTCATGTCTATGAGAAAGTGACTGAAGTCAAGGTGCCAGGTCAGGATCAATTACATTTCATTATACATGAGATTGAAATAGATTAAGGTTCTTTATTCTGTAGAAACAGCACTGTTATTTTAAAGAGATAACTGGATATACATAAAATAAAACTGGAATATATTCAAGCTTTTTTTTTACTCTATAAAAGTAGGGGGTTATTTTATATGGGATGTATCCTTAGATGTGACTTAACAGTATATTTGTGATAGTTCTGTTTAGTTTGGTACAACTTCAAAACATTAAAATGTCAAAATGAAATAATTCAAAGGGAATTTTAAAATGTCATTCTTAATTTCGTTAAAAATAGTTTTACTTTCTGAATATTTTAATTTTATACATGTATACATTTAGTGACACCAAAGTGGAATATCTTTGATTCATTGTTGTCCCTTACATCTATTCAATATTATTAAAAAGTTAAAAGGTTATTACTTGTGTATTATTGCATTTATTTCAAGATGTAAGTCTTCTGATATTGTATTTTGTATATCTGTAATGTTTCTGAATGCTATGAAATATATTGTTTATCTGTTGACATAAATATTAAATTTATAAGTTCATGGCATTTAGTTTTGTAATTAGTTTTTTGTTAACTAATTTTTTTAGTATTTATTTAATTTTTAGTTAATTTTTAATGAAAACTGAATTATTTTTGTTTTGCATTCATATCAAATAGAGTAAATTAAAAATATTTATTTTTTTTTGTTATTTAAATTAAAATCAATTAATAATTGCTTTGTCTTTTAGACATTTTTCTAATTGTATACTGAAATGGTGGCATTGATACAATTTCATACAATTTTTATTTAACTTTTAAAAATTTTATAGCAATTTAAGAAACTAATATTAACTTTAATATTTTGTGCATTATTTATATGGCTGTTATATATATCAAAATTTTTTTGTTTGGGTTAATTTTATAGAAGATGAAGCTTTTGTTTGAAGTTTTCAAAGGCTATTGATTTAAGCATAAAGAGAAAAAAATCATTAGCATTAAATAAAAAGACAAATGATTCATTGGGAACAGGTATTTATAAGCAATTCAAAGATGATAATATATAAATTCATTTTTGAAAACTTTTGATATAAAATATTTGATTGTGACCCAGCAATTGCTCTATTGAAAAATAATCAGTCTTTTACCTTCATTTTCCCTCAAAAATTGAATAAGAATATCTTCCACTTTCTTTACTAAAAGAACTAAACTTAAATTTATATTTTATATCACTGAATTATATTAACGTGAAAACATATATTTAAAATAAATGTTAATTTCCAACTGGATTTTATTGCTTACCTATATAATACCAGGTGGTCATTGTTGTATTTTCAATTATTTTTATTTTATTTTAACTGTAATGTTTGTGTGTATGTGCACACTGCACACACACATTTGTGCAGATTGATGAAATCTCAAATTTAAGAATGTTAAATTTTCACTTTCTGTGCTTTTAGAAATTAATAGCATTTAGTACTTGTAGGAGAGTATTGAGAATTATAAATTTAATTATATTTCTGTGTGTGTGAGTGTTTGTGTTTGTGTGTGTGATGTACCATCAGCAAGAATTTGATGCTATAATAAGGCAAGCTTTGGTGGCATTGACAAGCAGATCATGAACTGCTAGTCGATGGAGGACGACATAATCGATGGCAACCTCGGAGCTACCGGTTGACTTTGGATGCTACATAATCAGGTGCTTCCGTAAATCTGCATCTTTTATCTTATCTTTCAGGAACTTCACCAGAGTCTGGAAGTTGCATCAGATATTTCAGAGCTTAAAACTGCTTTAGAGGGAGTTGTATCGGACTTACTATCAGTTACGGTGAGTGAATTAACAGTGTTTATTTCTACATATATACACTAACTAATGTTATGGTAAGTTTCAGTAAACTGACCTTGATTTCTTTCACTGATTTTAATTGATGTGAATACAGTGTAAATGTATGCACATGAATTCCTGTGTCTGTGTATTCGAGCTAGTTGCTTCTAAGATACAGCCTTTTTTTTTTCTTTCTCTTATTTTTTATTTATTTATTTTTTTCTAGTCCATCATCTATGCTTTGTTCCTGTCTTTGCAAAGACTACTAAGAATCTTTCCTATTCAAACTGCAGTCATTCATGTTTCTGCCAAGGATTTTATTAGATTGACCTTGATGCTATCAGGAATGGGGAATGACTTCAACTAGCCTGCTGCTATTGCTTTAAATCACACTCTTCTTCTTTCTTCATTTCTCATCTTAATTTCCTCTCTTTATTTCTTCTTCCTTTTCTATATAGTTCCCCCACCCTTTGCTCCTTGCTCTTCTGTCTCAGAATTTCTTACTGGACTAACCAGTCTTTAATATAAAAAACAAGCAAATCCAAGGAAGTCTCTTAGTAAACAGTAGTTATTTAGTGTTCTGAAAGTATTTAAAAATACTTAATTTCTCTCTATGAATCTATATTATAGTTATCATTTTCTGACAATAAACATGAATTATTTTTCAAATCTTTTACTTGATAAAATTGTTTTAATGTCCTTAAAGGATTTATTTGATGAGTTTGTTTCAGGCAGCAGAATTTATTATGTTATATTTAATTGTTAATGATTATATTATTTATTTGTCATTAATACTGAATTGTCTTAAAATTGGTAAGCCCCTATTTTTCTGATATTTTAGTATTTGTAAGTATATATGCATATATATCTAGCCATCTATTTCATCCCCCCCTCCACTCTGGACATCAGTCTATTTGTCCATCCCTGCACCACACTGCACATCAGTCTCTCTCCATCCCCACCACTCTGCACATCAGTCTATCACTTCATCCTCTTGATTTGCACATCAATATCTCTCCACCCTGCATCTGCACAGCAGTCTATCTGTCCATCCTTCCCACTCTGTACAGAAGTTTATCTCTTCGCCTCCCTGATTTGCTCATCAGTCTATCTCTCCATCCCAACCTCTATACATTAGTCTATCTGTCCATTTTCCCCACACTGCATATCACTCTATCTCTCCAAACCCCATCTACACATAACTATCTGTCCATACTCCCCACTCTGCACATCAGTCTATCTTTTTACCTACTTGATTTGCACATCACTCTATCCCCCCACACTGCACTTCAGTCTATCTCTCCTTCCCTACCTTCATGAATAGATAAACTGATGTGCAGTTTATCTGCACATCAGTTTATCTATTCATATATTTATCTATATATCATATACAATTTATAAAACCTTTAATTAACTTTGTTGACACAACAAAAAAACAACCTTAACACCTGATAAAATTCTTTTACCTTTGTGTTTGTGAACTTGTAAAATCTTTAGTACAGGAATGTTTTTAATAATAATAATAATAATAAATTATTCTATACATTCAGTTATTCCTATTGATTTTAGCTGTCAGATTTCTCGACAGATTTCAATTTTCATGTAATAGACTAGAAACTCTTTAATTGTGTCTATAAAAATACATAGGTAGTTTATTATGTTTCTTTATTATTTTTTTCATTTTTTAATTGTGAGATATTAAGAATTTTAGTAAGCACCAGCTATGTTAGAAATTGAGAAATTACCATTAAATTTCATTTTTTAAAATCCTCAATGATGAGAGAATTTTATTCAAATGTTATTTATTTTTAACTTTTGTAAAATCTAATATTGCTATCAGTGACTGTATTTCTCTTATATCACTATTAAGTCATTTTATATTTACCACTTTGAGAAGTTTTATTTATTATCTTTTTGTTTGTGGAAATACCTTTCCTTTTTCTAAGCTTAATTATCATTAATGAGCCTTAACTACTAAAACTGAGATGACTGGTTGTATGATTTTGTTAGAAATTTCAAATTATATTTGTGCTTGAATTTTATTCTAGTTTCTGCTAAAAGATTATTTCAAAAGTTTATCTTAATTTTCCTAATTTTAAAAGAATGTATTTATTATTTGTCTTTTATGTCATATTTGCATTGGCAGTTCTTTGATCCTCCTATACAATGTTCACAAGTATAAAACCAATCTACTGTAAACTTCATCAGTTGCTGCATATGATAAATAAAAACTGAATACTTTTTTACAAAAAACTAATCTTCTATGTGGACAAAAATATTCCAAAAGCAGTGAATTTACAAAAGGGCAGTTGAAATTCTGTTTGTGAACTTCTGCATGATTGCTTTCAAGTTAGTAAAAATAGTTACTGGCCTGAAAATCAAAATAAGAGAAATCACTGGCTATGATTAGCAGTAAAGAAATGAAACCAAAATATGGTGTTATATCAACATTAAGAGATAAAGTACAAAAAATGACTTATTAATTTATCAAGGAGCTCTACATTCTATCTGCAAGTTGATTTATTAAAAATCTTTCTTGTTTATGCATCTATGTATTTGCATTCAAGTCTTTGTGAATTTTGGCTGTTTGCCATTTTCAACAAAATCCTTATGTGACTAATTGATAAAAGAATCTTTGTTTAGCTCTAACTACACTCCAAAATTTTATTTATTAATTTTTTTTTCTTTCAATAGGCCTAGATAGATTTGCCTATCACCCGTTTCATACGCCTTCCCCATCTTGAATGTGAGTAAAAGTTTATCCTTTGTTTCCTGTTTAACATTGGTTTCCAGTTCCTTCTCTTAAAGTCTTTTTCATTCTATATCACTCCTAGTAGTCCCTTGCATCTTAGTGGCATTATTGCCAAGCTTGGGGTGAAATGTTAAAAAAATATATTTAAAACTTTGAAACAGGAAGTGTTTAAATTATAAAAGTTTTTCATTTTGTCTTAGGTACTTTTTTTGAAAAATGGTTTACTTGTAAAGTAACCTCTGCTATCTAGGTTTTCTGCTTAGGATTGGGTTTCCAGTTCCTTCACCTCAAATCATCTCATTTTTTTTCAGTCCCTTGCATCTTAGTGGCATTATCATCTTGCTTGGGGTGAGACAATTTAAAATAAATATTTAAAACTTTCAGACAGGAAGTATTTAAGTTATAAAGGTTTTTTGTTTTGCATACTCTTTTGAGAAATGATTTACTTGTAATATAACCACTGCTATCTAGGTATATTGAGGAGATAGCCAAAATAATATGCATCACAATTAATGCACAGTTCAATAAAATTTGATTTGGTTTATGTGTAAAATTTAATATTTTCCTTGGTGTTTTAATAATATTTAAGTTTGTAGATTTTGCCATTTATTTTCTATACCTTTTTTTATTTTCTTGATATGGTTAATACCCCATATGCACATTCTTTACACAAGTTACATTTGAATTGTGTCTGTAATAAATAAAACTATTTTTCATTGTTTCTTAAAATTTCTGCTAAAACCATATGCTGATTCTGTACATCATCTGATAAAGGTGAAAATTGTTGGTGAGAGTGTAGTCAAATTTGAATAGACAAATATTCTCAATATATGATGTATGATGTAAAAGTCACTTGATTATATTAATTCAACAAATAATATAGTAGCAACCAGGAATGTGAAATTATGATGTTGCAGTGGGAAAGATTCATACAAGTATTTTATGAATTAAAATGAGGAAAATAGAACATTTATAGACTTTAGTTGACAGAGTCAAGCAAAACTTGTAATCAGTTTTAAGTATAATACAATTTTCTAAAATTTAATATGTAAAAAATTGGTTATATCTATTTTTTATTTTGTTCTCAGCTTTGTAATCAAGCAAACATTTTTATATTTATTTTGAAACTCATTTAATTACATTTCTTGTACCAGTGACATTGCTTAGAGTTTTCCAATGCTTGAATTTAATATTCTTAATCTTTTTAAGACATTGTAGCAAAAAGTAAACCTTTTTTACAACTGACTTAACATTTTGAAACATATTCAGCAAGGAAGTGTTTGATTTTTAAGCTTAACTACTATATTAATGTGTGTTGTGATGTGATGGATATCAGCTCAGAATGGGAAATTGGAAAGCCAAGTTTGAATTCCAGTTAGGTTCACTTATGCGCAAATATCCCTGAGAAAAGTATAAATCCTTTCCTTTTCTCCCCAGCTATGGGCTGAATAGTAGGACATACTTGGTCACGTAGCCTTGGTTGGCAACCAGTCTACTGCAGAAAGAAACGGCAACCTATGGCTGGAAAATTTGCCTAGTCAGTCATGACTTGAAAGATTCATGATCACCAAAGCGAGTATCACATATGGCACTTAATTGGCTGAATATATTAATGATTCTCTTGTATATCTAGTCATTTATATTAGGGATATATAAATTTTAATTTCCCTTTTTATTTACAAATGTATAGCAAAAAAATTATCCTGTCATTTTAGATCAACTGGAAAAAGCAATTTGATTATATTATTTCTTTGAATCATAAGGCTCATAATGCATATTACATTATCAGTGATTAAAATTTGTAATTTCAATAAAAGAATAAAATTATTGATTGAATTACTGTTTGATTTATCATCCATAAGTAATGTTGTTCAGTATTAGTTGAAATTATATATTCATTATATATAGAGAGATAAACTGTTTAGAAACTGGCCTAACATAGAGTTTATATAGTTATTGCTATTTTCCATGGAACATGTTCAGATGAACTTCATTCCTTAGTTTTGCCAGTTTTAACTTTCTTGGCTAAGGCTTGCCATGCTAACACCCTGTTGACTGGGGTCTCTTCAGAATATGCCAATTGCACCTCTGCAGAGGGGTAAGACTCCCTCCCCAATTAGGCATCCTGGGTATGACAGTAAACTACATCCACATCCTGGGTATGATGATAAACTATGTCCAGCAGCAAGGCCTCTGATAAGGAGTTTTTGAGGAGCATGTGCCTCTTAATTGCTGGTGTTCTCTGGGCCACCCTGACCTGGGGTAGTAGCACCTGTTAGGGTTCCAGATATGGGCAAATAGTTAAACCCCAAAATGGGGTCAACACACTATGAAAGTGTAAAAATAGGTTTTAATACCAGCAATACATTTTTAGAAAAAACATTACAAGGAATATATTTTTGGAAAAAAAACTACCACCCAAAAAAATTTTGTTGGCATTAAATAACCCATTGAGGTTGATATGACATAAAACAAACCAAACCAAACCCACCATGCTATGCACATTGTAGCAAGCCACCTCCCTTCATATTCCATTGGTTAAATGTAATTTCATATTTAAGCAGTTTTTTCCATAAACCATTGCTTTATAGAACCGAATCCTAAGAGGATGCTTCCCTGATTATTATGATCTTAACCTGTTCAAGTCTTGGGTTAACTGTTATCTTTCCCATATATGCCCATAAACTGTGCCTATTACTCTGTAATTCTTTACCTCAAGTGGATGTTAGGTCTTGTACAGAGTAAACATCATTGTGAAAAAAAGTTTTAAAAATGGTGTTTTGAGCCAAGATTTTGAATGTTGGTTTTTAAGATAGGCAGGCAAATTCTCCCCTTCCCAATTTTAAGACTGACATAGCTGAATCTTTCTATCCTTATTTTGCCTTTTGTTTCACCAAGCTAACCTTAGTTGCCAAATCTCTTGATGTTTACTGAGTTCATCCTGAACTTTTACCAATTAGCATTTGATATGAAATTGATAACCCTTTATTGCACATGTGCTTCAGGTCATTTGTTTGAACTATCTCCATGAATCATTTGTCATGAAGTTGATAATCATGTTTAGTGGTTTATTTTGTTTTACGGCATATCAACATCAATGGGTTATTTAAGGCTGATAAGATTTTTAGGATAGGTTCGTATGAATAGAATATGTATTTGTTGTAAGAAATCAGTTTGTAGATCAGGTTTCATTGACATATTTTTGTAAAGAGTCAAATGTATTGCTGGTAATATTTTTTTCAAAAAATGTATTACTGGTAATTTTTTTTTTTTTCAAAAATGTACTGCTGGTAATAATTTTTTTCAAAAGTTTATTGCTGGTATTTTTACTATAGAAATTTTTGGGGTTAACTATTTGCCCATAGCCGGGACCCTAACAGGTACTTCCACCATGGATCAGGGTAAACCTGGGAACACCAACAATTAAGAGGTGGTTCCATGCTCCTCAAAACTTCCTGATCAGTGGCCTTGCTGCTGGATGTAGTTTTTTGTCATATCCAGGACAACTCATTGACTTGGGTGAGGAGATCTTACCCCTCTGCAGAGGTGCAGTCGGCGTATTCTGAAGCCTCAGCCGACAAGGTGGTTGATAACCATGTATTGCACATGGGCCAATTATCATTTGCTTATTGAATTAACAACCATCAACTTTTGTCTATATATCTATGATATGTAATATTCTGTAATTAAGTCTTATAAGATATTAATTGCATTAATATGTCAGATATAGATAATCAAATTGCATAGAGGAAAGTTGAAAAAAATTACACACTGAAAGTCAATAGAAAAGTTAGTAGGAATTTGGCACCATATTTTATCATTATTATATGTTGCTAAAATATATTAATTACATTTTTGTTGTCATTCCATCATTACCCAGTAATCTTCTAATGAGGAAAGAAACAGACTGAACCGTTTAAACTTATCACCTGCAAGACCTAAGTAATTTGGTAATCTTTAACAAACATTTGAATAGATAGTAATATACTCAAAAGAGGTAGGTGAGTCCAGCTTTAGAATTTTCCTTTCTGTAAAGTATAATTTAATGGTTAGTTAGATAGGATACTTGTCTCTTATCAAACTCATTCAACCTATACAATGAGGAGCTTCTGAGAGAATTAGAAGTCCTACCAGGATTCATTTTTTAGCAGCCACAATCTTACCAAATGATATAGTGTTGATAGAAAATATAGAAAAGAAACTATTAGGTTGGTGCAAAAATAATATCGTTTTTTGACATATTTTTTAACGTCAAAAAACGATATTATTTTTGCACCAACCTAATATAAGAACTCATATAGAATGTTATTAAGGAAAGTGAGAAGAAAGCACAAAAACATCAATTGTAAGAAGATAGAATGTATGATTGTCAAAGATACCAAAATCAAGCATCCACAAGAATTTAAATATCTGGGAAGTGCTTTAACAGAGGACAGAAAATGTGACACTGAAAACCAAAGATGCATTGGAATAGTGAAAAATACTTCCCAAAAGCTAAGAAAGGTATTAAGAAACAGGAAAATTTAATTAAAAAAACAAAGAAAAGAGTACTTAACTGTTATGTAATATTGGCCCTCCTATATGGAAATGAATGCTGGACAAGCTCCTCATAGATGAAAAAGAGATGTGAAGCAACAAAAATGTGGTTCTACAGAAGGATGCTGAGTATACCATAGGCTGAACATTTCATTAACAATGATGTTTTGAGATGAATGGAAATAAAAAGGATGCTTATACTTAAAAACTAGAAAGAGAGTTGAAATTCCTAGGGCACATAATGAGGAAAAAGGGTTTTGAAAATTTGACAGAATATATAGAAAATAAGAGGGATAGAGGAAAGCAGCACATAACCTATCCTAACAAGCTTGTGTAAATGATTGGCAGAACAGGGTTTAAGAGAGAGCAAAAAGATAGTTTACTAAGAGCTACAAAGGACAGGAAATTGTGGAGAGCCATGATTGCCAATGTCCTGAAGGGACATGGCACATAGAAGAAGATAATAGGATATTTATGAAACTCATTTTAAAAATTTTGATATTGAAAACAAAATTGCCTGGATTGATAACTTGATCAGTAAGTAGGATATGTTCTTGCGTTATTCACTGAATGATCATATTTCAGAATGTGATTTAACTGAAGAAAAGATCATACTTAGTATTGAATACTAAATAAATTGAAGAGGAAAGGATCTGAAAATCATAATAGCCATTCTTTGAAACAAACTGTAATTTGCAGCTTTTGTGTGTGTGTATGGCATCTGTCAGTCTTGAGAAACCTTGGATCTATGCCCAAAGAGGTATGCCTCATCTGTTGATGGCAGTACAGCGTCTGTTATGGATGTATAGGTGCACACTATTGCAACAAGTGCATGTGAAAATACTCTCCCCTGATATTGCCTTGTTCTTTTCTTTTCATCAAGCTTCATTTCTCCTCCCCTCACTCCATCCTTCAATGTAAATTGGATCTCCAGTATGATTGATCATTGACAATGTTTACCCATGTCTTCATGTCCATTGCCCATGTCCTTGAAGTGAAGATGAGGTTGCCCTCATGTCCTCTTGCTCGTGGCTAGTTTCCTGTACAGAAGGACTTTCAGAATCCTCACATCTAGCATATGGCATACATGCCCAAACCAGCAGAGCCAGCGCTGTTAGAGAAGTGCGTATAGGCTTCATAACAGAGCATGGGTGAGAAATATGGCATTAGTGACCCAGTCGGCTAATTGATGCCCAGAGTGAGTCTCAGGCAGCAAAGATGAAAGGCACTGAAGGGTCTCTCTCCTCTGGAGTATAGTCTTCAAGTCTCACTGCTGTTCTCCCAGACTCTTGAGGTTAGCATGGCAAATGTGGTGACAGCTCATCAGATCTGTCTGTTGACCTCAGTGTCTAGAGAGAGGGTGTCTGAAATGGTGGAGCTGAGATATATGAATTCATGAACTTCCTCCTGATTGTAGTTTTGATTTTGATGGTGGAAGCTGTTCGGTGCTTTGACCCATCACATTAGTTTTCTTCAAACTGATGATCAAACTGAACTCTTGTCAGGTTTTTGAAAAATTGTCCATAAGTCACTGCAATTGCTCTTCAGAGTTTGTTGCTAGTGCTGCATCATCTGTGAACAGAATGTTGCTAATAATCACCTCCAAGACTTGAGATTTTGCTCTCAGCTGAGACAAACTGAACAGCCTTCTGTCAGTTCTTGTGTGCAGGTAAATACCATTGGTTTCAGTTGAACCCAAAATGCATGTTTCACTATATAAAACTTTAATTTATACTAGGTACAAAGAGGTGTATTTATAAAAGCTATTTATAGAAATTGAATATAGTCTCTTGAATTATGATTAATATTTGAAGAAAACTAATACTGAAAATTATGAGGTAAATAAATAGTTTATACTAGCTCTACTTCTTTTCAGGTCAGGTTAGGCTTAGGCCTGCTACTGGTAACACATAACCCAGTACAATCTGCCACATGGACAAATGGTTTGTTTCTAAACCAGTTCTCCCACTAGCTCTTACACTGGTAAGGAAGGTGGCATCTCATCTTGCAGGATGAAAAACAAGACCTGTTAATGGGAGGATGAGCTTCTTATAGGAGCCAACACCAAGTGTGTGTGTGTGTATATATATATATATATATATATATATATATATATATATATATATGATAAAGTGGAAAACTGTTCTTGATATAATTTATATATCAGTATCCCATATATATAATATGCCTAGGATGAGGTCTCAAGCCTTGAATGGCAATCTTCCTAGAGATGGTGTCTAGATAAAAACACTTGGTGTCTTTGGACCACTGTGAGCATCTGAGTTGGGCATCAGGAAGTGCATCTGGTCTTGTAAAACCTTGCCTCAAATCATTATGACAAGATATCCCCTGTCAAGAAAGACCCACCTTGCTTTGTGTGAGATTAATCATGGTCTTCCTTAACAAAAAAAACTGTGGCTATGATGACGAGAATGATGATATCACCTTAGAATGCCTTATTTAAAAAATGTACCAAATTTTTTTCCTATCAAGCATTACAAAATTAGAAATCAAATTTGTTTTTTTGTTTTTTGTTTTCAGAAATTCGAATCAGAAAACACTGAGAACTATTTAGTTAGATATGTTAATTTGACTATATGTCTCTTGTTTTCTTTTTTATGTTCTATAAAGTAATTAGAATATTTCAAGACTGAAAGTATTAGTTCTTATATTTGAAAACATAGAAATGAAATAAATGATTAATATAAGGAATAATACTGCTGCTTCTGTTATATTTCACTTTACTTCTTTTCTATATAATCCATGTTTTTAAATACCTTATTGGTTAATTGAGCATATGAATTTTAAATGTTACTAATTGAAAACCCTATGAAAATGGCATCCAATTTGTAAAACTTTAACAAATAAACAAAGTATCCCATATATAATTTTGAGAAAAAATACTAAGATCTGTTTACAGAAATAAAGTTCCATTCATTATAAGTTAAGGCCTTTCCTACTTGTCAGATCCCAGGAAATGTATTATAAAGGAGACAGATGAAAGAAAATCTGTAGATAGATTATCAGCCAACCAGCTTTTATGTAGATGCAGATTTAAATTGATTTATATTGAAGATTCATCTTCTGTACAGGGTATACATACATTCATATACACACACACACACACACATATATATTTTATTCCCATACAATGTATTTCCTTTATTTGCAACATCTCTTTATAGACTAATTGCTATTCTCAGTTCTTTCAACATGGTAAATGGCAGCCAGTCGGTTTGGGGGACTCAGTTTGACATAGCATCCAAGTGCAAGATAAAAAATAACATTATTATTTTGTTAATTTATTGGAATCTCTTTTTACTATAATGTTTTGCAAAGTGTGCACATATATGTGCATACACACACACACACACACACACACACATATATATATATATATATTGAAATAAATTCACACATTCTAGGTTTAAATAGGAATTTAGGCATACTCAATGAATACAATTTCCAGAAAAAGCCATCTATAAACACTCTACAATGCTAATCAGGGCAAACAGCTTGCTCCAAACTACTAGGTTTCATCAGTAATATAATACATGCAAAAAAATAAATTTACCCCACAAAAGTTCAACTTCATTTTATTTCTTGTTTGGAAAGAACATTGGTGTGTCTGAAAATTCTGATTATTAACGTCTTTTCTAGTTATGCTTCTATTTAGTCTAAAGGCCAAATAATATACAATAAATATTCTTATTATTTTATCTCTCAAATTTATTTCATCAGCTTACTATATATATATATATATATATATATATATATAATGAGGAGAAACAAATATTCGTACATGTACAAATTTTTAATTTATTGTATTTCCAACTAATGAATAAACATACTTTTCATATAATTAACTCTATACAAATGCATAATAACTAAATCTAAATATGCATAGAAAACAAAAAAAATTGATTTAATAGAAATAAATCCCATTTATCCATTTTAATGTTTGAAAAAGTATTCGTACATTACAAAAAGGGATATATAATGTTCATTTAATACTTTGCAGAATAACAATTATTCACTTCTACAGCAACCAACCTTATCTTGTATTAATGATTTGCAAATTTTAGTTGGTATTTTGTTCCATTCTTCTTTGCATATGGTCTTCAGATGCAGGATGTTTGTTGGAGACCTTGATTGGATTTCAATTTTCAAATAATGCCACAGATTTTTGATTAGGTTTAAATCTGGGGACTGACTCATTTTAAGCAAGCCATTTCTTTATAGATTTTGCTGTGTGCTTAGGATCATTATCTTGTTGGCGAATTCAATCAGGATTTTCAACTGAATTTCAACTGAAATCATTAAATTCGCTTCCAAAATATCTTAATATGCTGTGGCATTCATTCTACCATCTATTACTGTTATGTTGCCTGTACCTTTTGCAGAAAAACATCCCCAAACCATGATTCTGCTGCTACCAAATTAAACTGTGTTCTTTTGCTTGAAGGCATTGCCATCTTTCCTCCATACATGATTTTTAGAATTATGTCCAAACAACTCAATTTTGGTTTCATCTGTCCATAATACTCTTTCCCAATATTATTTTTCCTTGTCCTTATGTTCATGAACAAATTTCAACCTGGCATCTCTGTGTCTTTTCAATAGCAGTGGAGTTTTCCGAGGGGAATGTGACTTTAGATTGTTCCTATGAATTTCATTGCTTATTGTCTGCTTAGTGACACGGATTCCTGAAGAAAGCAAATCATCCTGTAACCCTTGACGAGTAACTATTGGATTTTGTTTAATTTAATGCATTAATTCCCTCAAAGATCTCGAAGAAATCTTCTATGCAGCACCTGTTGTTCTTTGGTTTTGACAGTTTTGAGTTTTTTATACTTTGTAATGAATAAGCTAATGGTAGTAAATAAAATATTCAGGTTGTTTGAGATTTTCCTGTAACTTTTACCTTCTTTCCAGAGCTTAACAATTAGTTCTATTTGAGAATTTGTCAATTCTTAACCTCTTGCCATGATGATAACCTTCTTTCACGAATATCAATTACAAAATATTTTGTTTGTATTTTTTAGGCTAAAAATAACTACTGATAACATTATTGGAACATTCTAGAATATTCTACTTGAATAATATAGAGCATTAAAGCAATTTAAAAGTTTTAAAATCTGAAGTTTGCATTGTATGAATACATTTTTCACCTATTAAAATGGGATTTATTTTTATTAAATCAATTTTTTTCTGTTTTCTATGCATATTTAGTTATTATGCACCTGTGTACAATTAATTATACGAAAAATATGTTTATTCATTCATTTGAAATACAATAAATAAAAAATTTGGATGTGTACAAATATTTGTCCCCATACTATATATATATATATATATATATATATATATATATATATTACACTGATAGGTATAATTATATATGTGTAACTTCAGGTATGTGTGAATATTATTTAGCTACTATTATTAAAAAATGAAATGGTATGTTTGTATTGAATATTTTGGAAATGACACCAAGAATGCATGTATAACTCTGGTAATTAGTAGGCTTACAATATGTCCTGATTTGATATAAGCTATTAGTATTCATTTATTTATTTTTTGTATCATCTCTAAATCTTAATAAGTGTAGGTTCACGAAAACACTTTATTATAGAAGAAAACTGAACTTATAATAAAAATCGAAAACTTCTCTGATTTGATGCTTATGAATTATACTAAGTCTAGTATTAGGTTGGTGCAAAAATAAAGACGGTTTTTGACATATTTTTTTAACGTCAAAAACCGTCATTATTTTTACACCAACCTAATAATTGGTATTGGATGCAGTACCTTGCTTCACAAAATTAGCTAAATACATTCATTCATTATATCGTTAAGTTCTAGTTGTTAAATATGTATCAGTCATTTATAGTTCTTTCTTTCTATTAGAATACTGTATTATAACATACTCTGTTGGATCCTTACTCAATTGATATATAGTTTTATACCCAATTTTATATGTAATTGGAAAAAATGAAGTATTTGATCTCTGTTGTCTGTAACCCTAAAATGCTAGTTTTGACTTGTTAAATACCTCAGCTATTCTGAGCCAATTCTAGAATAATAGTTAACTAACACTGTATTTCTTTTGATTCGGATGATTGCTATTACTTTACCAAATAATACACTTCATTTCTCAATTTCTTTTAGTCTTTTAAAGAATTTATTTTGCTCAGTTGAATCCAATTTGTATTTCAATGCAGTTAACCAATAAAAATCAATATAATTTATTATTTGCTGGAAAAATCAATGTAATAATAAAAGTGGATGTTAAAAAATTACTAATGTTAAGACTTAATAGAATGTATGCTGTGTAAATTACAAGATATTGCACATAAACACAAGGAAGTAGTGAAAATATTGTATAGTAATAACCTAAATGTCTAAAGGAAAGAGAAAAGTGGAGTTCATGTTTGTTTTACTGTGCTGCATAAAATCATGTTGTCAAACATCTTTCATTATCTCTTTCAAACAGCTAAAGAAGAGACTTTTATAAATAGCTAAAATAATGGCATCAGATATGAGAATAGTCATAATCTGTTGTACTTGAATACATTTACTAAGAAATAAACACAAAGACTGTACATTTGGTTTTACCAAGATTCATTTTTTCTGGCAAATGCAAATTTATTTTTTCAAACTTTGTAAATAAATCTGGTAAATTAGAAATAGGTATTAGTATCATCCTAACAATATACTTAAAATATATCTGAAAGTATTTCAAATTGTTTACTAATTTTGATATAAGGTAAGAAATTGTATACAGGTTATTTTTTTGTTTTGTACTGGCAACAGATATGACCTGCAAGAGATGGGAAATTTAAGAGTAAGACATGATAAAACAATGACGATGAGGGAATTAGTTTGAACTAATTTATATACAAAGATTAAAACACTTTATCTAAAAAGTTCAAACAACAAAAGAAAAAAATGTTTAATATTTTCACCATGTTTTGTACAAGTTTGATCAGTTGGGCACTGATTGCTGGAAAGATGAATTCATTGTAATTATGAAAATAGACAGTGACTCAGAAAAAAAAATGAAAAATCACCCAGATGTTTTAAGATAGAAGGTATTCCTGTTAAATATTATGTAAATTATCTTTAGAATTTTACCAAGTGGAAGGATTAATTCATTATTGAGTATGTGACTTGGTACACAATCAATTATTTGGTTATTTACTTATTTTTGAGAATATTATAATATACTTAACAGTTGACTGTATTTAAAAATTGCTATAAAATAATGGAATTTTTAGGTTTTTAATTGGTCCACTGATATCATTGTCTCATTTGTAAATGACTCTTTTTATATATTTAAATATGTTGACAGCTCCTATTTCAGTAGTGATATACTAGCTGGACCAGTAGAAACTCCACATGTATTTGAAACTCCATCCTGGTGATTGGTGGACAAATAACATATTAGGCCAGCATTCTACGGCTTGAATGTAGGTTGAAATTAACTTGGAAATACTAGGTGTTTATAATTATTTAAATTAGTCACATAGATTTCTATTTTTTCCCCAGATGATAATGATATATTAAATTCGTTTAAAATAATGAAAATAAATTTTCAAAGCAATCAAATAATGTTTTTATGCAATGTAACAAACAATATTACAGGTTAGCTGCATTCTATCATCTATCATGATAAATGCTTAGCATTTAGTTGTTAAAATTTTATTTATGTTCCATGAAAGACAGAAGCCAAAAGAGGTAGCATATGAAATATTGAATGAGATTCAAGTTGCACATATAAATAAATTAGCTGATTGTATATTAAATTTTCTTTTTATGTCAGAAAAGGCTTCATGTATTTTCTATTTTTTACCCTCAATCATTATTAGTTTTATTACAGTTTTGGTGTAGTTTTATACTCTCTGACAAAGATTAACATTTTTGAGCATGGGATATATTCATTTCAAGCCAGTTCAATAATTATGGTAAAGACTTGATCTTTAACATCTTGGAACATTGTTGAGTATTACATTTCAATCGTAGTCTATAGGAAATGGAGTGTGTTGAATCAAGAGGCTTGGAAGAGAGGCCTATCTTATTTGAAGTAGAAAGGAATTGTGAGCTTAGAGAACATTTGTATAAAGAGTAGAATTTCTGGTGAATTTGAGAGACAAGAATTACTCTTGTTTGACATTTACATTAATACAAGTGTCTCTCTATATGTTCCAAAGAAGAATAATTGTTATAGCTTATGATATTGTTACCAGAGAAGTCAATGGAACTTAAAAATACAACCAAGTAAAGAAAGGCAACAAGTTGTGTTTAAATAGACTTTAATTTTTCCAACTATTGAATTAATTTTCTTTACTTCTTATTATATAGAAGCATATTTAATTGATATATACAATTGAATAATCATATTTGGTAATAGGACCAGCTGTTCTTCGAGAAAATATTGCTTTTGTTTGCAAAGATGCAAGAAGTCCTATGCCTGATTTTATTATACAAGTTAGTATTTTCATATTAAATTTGGTATTAACCAATTAATGTTGGTAAAATTTTTCAGTATATAGTAGGTTTACCATACATCTTAGTTTGACTAGGAGTCTGTCCTAGTAATGTAAGCTATAAATCTTTTTTTTTTTTGTTTCAGCTCTCAAGCTTAATAGATCATGAAAACACTATTATACTAGAAAACTAAGCCTATAATAAAACTGGGAACTGTCCTGGTTTGAGGCTTGGAAATTATGCTAAGCCTAGTTATATAAGAAGTACATCATCTTTTTACAATATCTATTCTTATTAAGATATTGATAATAACTTGTTTTGGGAGATATCAGGTTTTACTATGCAAGCAAGCTTCTCCAGATATTAACCCAGCAGAAAATTTGTGGACCATAATTTTTTAAAAACAAGTACAACATAAATTATTATTTATAAGTCTAAAATATATAAAACAGATTTAACACAATATCACATACATCTGAGTAAATCAATTTACATGATAATTTTTAATATTCTATGATTTTCATCAAGATTTAATCCATTATGTTAATTTTTCTATTGTTTCAACTTTAATATTATTTTCAGCAGTTTTTATTACTTCTCAGATATTTTCTTTTGAATATTGTTTTCCATTTTCAAATACATCTTTTTTAATGATGGTCCACAAGTTTTCTTCTAGATTAATATCTGGAGAGGTTGGAGGCTATTCCCTTAATTTGTTGTCTTTCAAACATTTTTGGCAAAGTGGACAACAGTCAGTGTTGTGAAATGGGAATGAGCATTATCTTGCATGAATATATTATTTAGCTTGAAGCTGTTTGGTTGTGACCTGTACCAATAAAATCATATTTTACAAGAAGTTAACTTTATTCTTGTCACTTATCTTCAACTTTGAAGTAATTTATAATGTTATTATCTACAAGACTAGCCCAAAGCATTACTATACCTCCCTCTGTTGTCTCTTAAGTCATATTGGTTGACTATTTCCATGAAGAACCCAACCTCCTGCTCATTCATTAGATGTATTCAATGTAGCTCACTAAAACTTTTTGTTGAGAAATCAGTTCTCATGTACTTCTGCACATTCATTTCTTTATGTGCTGTTTATTTAAATGTGGTTCAACAGACAGAAACAATAATAGGGACATGGAATTTAATGACATTACATCAGTGTGGCTAGTTTGGAAATATTGAGCAGGAGATGAATAGGCAGTATTAGAATGTTAGTATTGCAAAATTAGGTGAGCCAATAATGGGTATTTGGTCAGCAATGCACATTGGGACATATATACATGCAAAGAGAAAAATGAAAGAGGAGTAAAACTAATACTAGACAAAGAAACAAAAAAATGTGTTACAGGATACTGTCAACTGTCTGATAATTCTTTTAGTTTAACTGAAAATGAAGTCTTTAAAAAAAAAGGTAATAGTTGTTTAAACAACACAAAGCACAGAGGAAGAAATTGATAACTTTTACAGCATCCTGGATAATACTAAAACTCAATGCAAATTGCAGGAAATTACTATCATCATGGGAGAACAGAATGTCAAAGTAGGAAAGGAAGAAGATGATGAAATATTTGGCAGGTTTATGCTAGGAACCTGTAATGAATGCAGTGAAAAATGGGTTGAATTTTGGCTCAGCAAACAACTGAATAGTAACCAACATATAGTTTCAAGAATATTTAAAGCATTTATGGAGAAAACTGACATAAAGAATCAAATCAATTGCATAACAATTAACAAAAGGTTCAGAAATACAGGTTGCATAAGATCAGAAAAGGTAATTTCTAATAGAAAAAGAAGAAATACCTTGAAGATGGAATGAATATGAAACCTCAAATATACAAAAGTATGGAAAGATCTGAAATCTTAAAGTCTCAAGTAAGATTGACACTGGACAGGTTGAACAGGAACAAGGCCACAGGAGCAGATGGAATTGTAAGAAAAATGCTCTAAGACTTAGATGATTTTAGCATTAACAAGATTATGGAAATAATGACATAACAGAAGATCTCAGTATATCCATCTTCAGCGCACTACCTAAAAAGCTAAGTGCAAATGAATGTGAGCTCCATTGGACAATCAGCTTAATGAGCGACACAACTAAGCTTATAATCCAAATTCTAATGTCTAGAGTGTGAAGCAGAATTAGACTCAAAATAAGATAAGGACAGTGTGGTTTTGTCAAAGATACTGTAACAAGAAATACTATACTTATGATTTGAATGCTTTCAGAGAGAGCAATAAAAGGGCTGAAAGATCTATTTGAACTGCTAGGAAAACTTTATTTACTTGAGAAGGATGTTAGAATAATTCAAAAGTTAAACTGGGAGCTAACCACTTAAATATGGATAGAAAATTGAGTAAGGACACAAAAATAAAAAAAAGGATCATAAGACAAGGATGTGTTGTCTTATTGGATTTATTCAACCTTTACAGCAAGGCTATTGTAAGGAAGCTGGATATCCTATTAGGGCATAATCTTAATAATAAAAGATAAGCAGATGATACTGTGTTGATGGCAAATATAGAAAGAAAATACAGGACTTCCTAGACAAGGTAGTAAAGGAAATCATTAAGAAAGGACTGACCCTCAACTGTAAGGAGACAGAATATATGGTTGTTAGTAGTAGAAAAAAATCCCATGACATGAGTTAAAAACTTGAGACATGAAAACCAAATGGAAGTTTAAATATAAGAAAAAGTATTTTGAGGACAGAAAATATGACTCTAAAATCTGAAGATGCACTGGAATAGCAAATGTTGCCTTCCAAAAGATAAGTAAAGTATTAAGAAACAGGAAAATTTGACTAGAAACAAAGAAAAGAGTGCTAAACTGTTATGTAATATCAGTCTTTCTATATCGCAGTGAATGCTGGACAGTTTCCTCATAGATGAAAAGAAGATGTGATTCTACAGAAGGATGCTAAGAATGTCATAGATGGAGATGTAAGAAACAAGCAAGTTTTAAGGAAAATGGAAACAAAAATGATTATTATGCATAAAATCAGAAAGAGATAGTTGAAATTTCTGTGACAGATAATGAGAAAAGAAGATCAGGAAAATTTGAAACTCACAGAACATACTGAAGGTAAGAGTTCAAGGAAAGTAGCAAATAACTTATCTAATGAGTTTGTGTAAATAAATGGCAGAACAATGAGTGGGAAAGGTAGTAAAAAGACAAATATTGCTAAGAGATATGAATGATAGGAAGTTGTGGAGAGCCACGAGCGCACACATCCTGAAGGGACATGGCACATAAAAGAAGGTTGATTGCTTTCATGTTTTTAGCTAATGTTCTTAATAGTCTGCATTTTTCTCTCTTTTGTTCCTATTATTAGCAATACCAGCTTCTTTAAATTTTCCCTTGCTCATTACCATTTTAATTTTTTTCAGATCTCTTTTTGTAATATTCTTAGAGCCAGTTCTTTCTTTTTTTTCTTGTTCTTGCCAAAATTTTCAGTTTCTTTTTGATTATTCTGTAATCTCTTTTTTTGCAATTTCCAATATTGTATTCTTGTCACTCATTAACTTTGCCATATCCTGTTTTTCTATTAAGATTACATCTTATAACTTATAGCTAATCTTTATACATCTGAAATTTAAAAGTAAATATAAATAACTATACGTTTATATTTATTTACAATGTGATGAACAGTCTTCAAGTTGCTTAATAAAATCTTACACCATCAAGTAAATATTTCTAATAAAAAGACATTAGCTGAAATTCAATTGGTATATTTATCTTATAAAATATATAAATGTTGCATATTTATCTGTACAGAAATATAGGTATATAAAACTTACAAAATTGGTTGTTAATTTTACTGTGAAAACATTGACCTATAATAAAATTTGATATAGTGTGTACTTTTTCAAAACCTGAAATGGTTATGCTTTATTGTCTTTGTCTTTTAAAAAATGAAAGCGCAGTGAAAGCTAATCACAATGGAAACTATTTTTTATCTTTAAAATATAAATTGTTATCGATGCACTTGTTATATTCCTAACAGAATTATGTAACTTCCTGTTCTTTTGCAAATAATTAACCAAAATAATATATTAGATAAAAAAATATAAAACTAGGATTCTTCTTGATATTGTTTTAATAATTCAATGAAAATGCTACAGAAGTTCAAGGGTGTAGATATTATTTCATATGGAAGTAGAAAAGAACACACTAACTCCAAACCCTAAAAAGAATGGACAGTGGGAACAGAATGCTCTTTTAAGATGGTTGGCAATGCATAATACTATTGGCTTGCTGAAAATAATTGTTAAATTGAAACATTAAATTCAACAACTCAACCAAATAATCTTGGAAGGTATGTATTAGGTTGGTGCAAAAATAATGACGTAATAATGTCGTTTTTTGATGTTAAAAATACGTCAAAAAACGACATTATTACATCATTATTTTTGCACCAACCTAATAGTTTTAAATTTAAAAATTAAAAATTTTTGGGTTTTCTATGTTAATTTAAAAAAAAAAAAAAAAAAAAAAAAATCTATGCATGTGCATATTTTTTTTTTTTTCAGTTAGTGCCCAATGAGACTAAGTTAAAACTTTAATCATATTTAAAACCTCCTCTGCTATTTGTATATAGATATGTGTATGGGTCTGCAGATTTACATATACCAGTGTTTATGCATTTGTGATATCTATATTATTTAATCTGCTTAGCAGAATCTAGTATTCATTTCCTGACATTTAAAAATTATTTTTGTTCCTATATTACTTCTTTTTTTTTTTGGTTTACTTCTTTTTGTTTCATAAATTTGAATTTCTTTCCAATTCCCATGTATGCTAGGCATAGTTTTGTGGGATTTTCCTCTTTCTTCCCCCAAAAATAGATAATTGTCAATGTTAGCTCCCGTTGATATAATTTTGTTTCTACAATGGGAGTAGAGGATGCTGATGCACCCCTGAGCAACCTATGTTACTTCTCCCACTTCTTCCAGTGGGTCTTTTAGTTCTCATATATGAACAAGATTATCTCAGTACCTGAAGTACAATATTTCTAACTCAAGGAGAAGTTCTGTTACTTTGATTTCTGGGTAGATGGGACATAGACACTCAGGGTATCATGCCTGTATCTTATTTCTTGGATTATTTGTCCCTTCATTAATGGTAATGGGGGTAAATGTTTTCTGGGTTTTGGTGTTATTTGCTTGATAGTCAGGGATCCAAACTTTTGAATAACTTTGGAGGAGGCTATCCTATCAGCAGGTGTTGAACTGCCATTTTATGAATGGGTTCTGAACTGTGCAGTAGTCTCCAATGGGGCCTCTTGATGCCATGATGTAGGGTACTGTTACAGCTGTATCTCTGGATGATTCCATCTAGGTTGTTGATGCATGCATCTCTAGTGGGTGTAACTGTCTCACTACGTAGTCTTCTACCAAACACACTGATTTCTAAGCATGAATACAACTAAATTGAACCAAAAAATCAAACTGAACATCACAAAAACAAAAGTAGAACACATGTTCACCATGTATTGCACCAATGTGAAGAGTCTATATTCCAACTTTCAGAAGTGGAACTCCATTTTCTCGATGCCAAACCTGAATGCCTATTTTTGTCTGAAACTGGATCGATACCTCTATCCCAGTGTAGGAACTCATTTTCTCAGCCAAGGTCATGGTCTCAACACCTATATTAAGGATGGATTTCTGTGTCTGAGAACCAAAAAACATGGACTCTGATCTCCCATATATGTGCTTCCACATGGCACTTATTCACAGTACCACTTTCATTTTCACTCTGTATTGACCTGAGGATGATGGAACTGTAATGTTCAACCAAATATCTGAGATGATTGATAATATCTCTCAGAGAAGCTTTCATATTTGTGGTGACTTCAAGCAAAACTGATGTAGAAGGCAGATACTGTAGAGACTTCTCTGTCACCTATAAACTAACTCAGATCATTGAAGAACCCACCTGTGTTCCTGATGTAATAAGACATCAGGCAAACCTCCTTGACGTCTTCCTCACATTCTGACCTGAAAAATGCTTTACTTAAGTTTTACCTCCCCTTGGGCACTTCTGATCATTCACTAGTCAGTGTCAATGTTGATGTGAAACCAAAGTCTTCACCAGATATGCTGTTCCATAGAATGGTAATATATCATACATTTTGGTACACAAAAGCCAATTGAGACAGCTTCAGATCTTATATGGTGGAAGCTCCTATCTCAGTCTTCTTCAAACATACTACCCCCAAAACTGCTGCCTTCATCTTGAAATGGATCCTTTCTGAAATGCAGAGTTTTATATCCCAGAAAAATTCCAGCAAAAACTGAACTGCCAGTCCTGGTTCACCCTTAAATGTGTTGCAGCCATTGCTCACTATAACTACTACTATAATATCTATCACAAGGACGATCACATCATATATACTTTGAAGGCATTTAACAAGGTTTGGCATAAAGGCATACTGCACAATCTCTCTGGCTATGGAATCACTGGAAGAGTTTTCTCAATTATAAAGTCCTGGTTGGTAGTCTCTGATGGTAGTTCTTAATGGCTTGTCCTCCAAGACCCAAGTGATCCAATCCTCAGTCCAACCTTCTTTTTACTTTACATAAATGATATACCTAATAGTATACTCCAATCAATTTTAAATATCTATACTGATAATACAACAGTATATGGATGTACCCCCAAACTCTAGATCACCAGTGCTTGGCAGATGATCTCTCCTCTGACCTAGCTCTAACAGCTCATTGAAGTTAAAAAACTGACTGGTTACATTAATTGCCTCAAAAACCAAACTAGTGACATTCAATCATCCCCTAGAACATTTACTGATTGTGATGAATGTGTGTTATCTTAGGGAGGTTATGTGCCTTTAGTGTTTCAAGGGACTTATACACAATCCAAACCTCAAGTGGAACTTGTATGTATGTTCCATTGTAAAAGATGCTGGAAAAATGGTTAGTTCCCCGCACCGCTTCAGTAAGTACCTGACTCCTTGTGTTATCCTCTACCTTTACAAGAGCCAGCTCAGGCTGAAAATGGAGTACTGTGGGCAGGAGCTACCCAGTCTTCACTTTCCAGTTTTGATAGTCCAAAAGCATCTCTGCATCCTTGTGGATGATAAATTATTTTCCACCTGGCAATCTCTTTCTCTCAAATGAAACATTGCTGGAGTCTTGCTGCTCTATGAAAAGTGTTCAAACAAGCTACATTCCTTATTTCTGCTAGTTATAACCTTTATGGCTAAGATCTACCATACCACGCATATCCACTCTCATTCTTTTCATATTCTATTGATGAGATATAACTTTCACTTGAACACTATCTTCCCACAAACTGTTGCTTTGTAGAACTGACTTCCAAGAAGATGCTTCCCTGATCACTACAATCTTAACCTGTTCAAGTTTAGGGTTAACCATTATCTCCCCTACATATGCCCATAAACTGTGCCTTCTACATTGAATAATTCTTGGGCCTTGAAAATCATTGTTAAAAAAATAATTGCATGCAGTGCAGGTAAACTTTCACAAAAATAGATATTTTAACTTTTCTGGATTTCATAAAATTCCATTGTTCAAGATTGACTATTATGTGTAAACCAAAAAATTAGAATAGAAAACAAGAGAAAAATTGATTTCACCGATCTGTTTACTTTGTTTTACTTTTGAAAGCATGTACAGAAGAATAAGATATAAATCAAGAGTAAATAATATTGTACATTATAATTCATGTTTGTATTTTATTAGACAGGGTGTTTTGATCATTTTATATACTTTTTTTGCCTTTGTTGTTTGTTTCCCCACAACATTTTGGCTGTGTACCCTCTGACCATCTTTAGGTCTCTGCTGTTTACTAGAATATTGATAAATCCTCATTTAGAAAAAAAAAAAATAGAAAAATCATAGATGAGAAAATTAGTTTGGAGAAAACCACATACAGTAAAAATAATAGTTCATTTACAAGTGACCATTATAGTGATAACACAATGTGGGATACTCATGATGTTTATATATGCTGTGTAGCTTGTAAGATGAATTGATTAATTCAATATTCAACTGCAAATTATTGGTAGGAACAAGTGTTCTTGCCTTCTCCTTTCCTATACCACATTCCCCAAAGAAATATTAAATTTTACTTTGTAAATTAAGAGAAAAAGAGTTTGCTCATATTGCGCATCAGTTTTAGATAATTTTAATTGTAGATATGTGTTTTCTAAGTCCTGTTTTAGCATAAGATTTGAAATGTGCTATTTTCCACCAGATATAATAATTGTTTGGAGACTATCAGTTTTTTCTTTTTTTACATTGAAAGCTATTCTATTCTTACAATTTATTTCTTTAATAATTTAGCCTAACAGTAATTTTATATCTCTTATGTTGTATCCAAACACATTTCGTTATCTATTTGATATTGTGACTTTATTTCTTTTTTAAATTTTTTAATATCTTTTTTTTTTAACTGGAGATTTGGGGTGTTTTAATTTTGAGTTATTATATGAATTAGAAAATGTCTCCCTAAGGATATACTGATAGTGTAGAAAATAGAATCAATGAGCCAAGTTCTGGCTTAGTCTGTTGCATTCACTTAGTATTGATGCCTTTGGAAAAGGCATGGATCCATTTCTTATATTAAGTAGCAGTATTGACATGACACTTTAGCCTTGGGTGGCAGCTAGTCTAAGAGAGGGACAACACAAAATTCTGAAAAAGCCATTATGAAACCACAAAAACTCATGGCAATTCATAGATAATAAAGAAAAAGAATCTAGAAAGCTATAATAGCCTATGTGTTGGAGGGATATAGCTTTTAAAAAAATAGACACCTAAAAACTTTCTAGTGAATTTGAAACGTGAAGTCTAGTTTGAATTTATATCATTACACAAGAATTCTTTTTTTTTTTTTTTACTATTTCAAGATACTTACAGAAACATAGTTTTTTAGACTTCAGTAAAATGTAATATGTAATCAATGAGAAAATGCATCCCTTGATTGGCAAAACATTTTCATACAATTGTGTGTATATGTACTCAGAATAATGACAAACAGCATCAAGAGATAAAGCAGTGATTAAATTTGGAATATTGGTTGGTTTAAAACGTTGTTTGGATTACAAACTTACACAGAGAAGATAGAATTTAAAAATACATGTAAATCCATTTTGTAATTTATACAGAACAAGGGATAAGTTGGTAAACCTAAAAAGACTGTAAAACTTAAAACAGTTGATTTAATGGAATAATTTTTTTTCTATTCAGATTTCACTTTTTGAACTGATGGATAATTAGACTAAACTTTGTGAGCATGTTATTTTTTTTCTTCAAATTCTCTCTCTGTATAAATGTAAACATGCTTATTTTTGTCTCATGATATTACAAACCCATGGAATCTATATCCATGGTCTATATAAATCAATTAAAACATGGTAAAGTGATATTTTAGTGTTAGTTTTGAAAGAATCTTGAGGAAGAAACTTTAACTTACCACTAATCAAAGAGGTTTCCCCTTACAGTGTGTTTACTGAAAATTGCTGATTAAAAATCTATCATAATGCTATTGGATAATTGGTAAAATATATATAAAAGTTTGTAAATATTAATGATGTGAAGTTGTTTTTAAATAATGATAGCATGGAGTAAAACTGGTAATAAAATTATGATAGATTTACTTTGCATTTAATTGTTCATTGATTAAATTAACAGATTAATTATCTTTTAAAAATGTAAATTTTATGTACTAAACAATTTGTTCACTTTATGTTCCCATATTTTTGACATTTATTTTTATTGAAACTAAATATTGTAATTATTTGTTTGGTCAACATTTGGAAGAGTTTAAATTTTTTTAAATTTTATTTAGTTGTGTTTTTTATTCTTGAGCTGAAAAAATGGTACAAGCAATAGTTTACATTTTTGTAGAGAAAAGGTGCTGGAACAAATGGAAAATTTTCGATGCAATTATATGAAAAATATTTTTCTTTTATATGTTAACCATTCAAACATTTTTTACACTTTACTTCACTTAAATGATTTAATTTTTATGGCAATATTCCAATATAGGTCAGTGGGAAACACTGTCTTATACATCTTTTGTTCTATATTTGTCTGCTATGACACTGCAGAGATGAGTACTTTTAAGATGACAGAAGTTGATTGCTGTGTATTTCATATATCTTCCTTACCTAAGTTTTAATGACAACTTATCTGACAGGTAACCTCTTTCTTATTTTATTATCAGTGTGTCATCAATCAATAGATGAAGTATGCATGCATCTGCACACATGCTGTTGTTTGTGCAAGTGTACATGTGAGCTGTGATTCTTTAGTGAGCTTATCATTGGTGTTGATAGTAGTAACTGTATCAAGCAGGCAGGCAAGCAAGCATCAGATTCTCTGCTAGCAGAGATGCTGGTGTAAGCATTGTTGTGTATAGAGGTAGGTAGATACAGCACTGAACATGTTGCCAAATATTGATGGTGTGGTGGCGGCTGCTGTCACCATAAGACATCAACAGCCTCTTGCAGCATTTGGAATTGTCACCAGTTCCAATATTTTCCCCTCTTACTAAAGTTTTTAGTTTTATTTTTGTTATATCTTTTTATCTCCATTCTTTTCCATGTACTCGTCTTAAAGAAAGAAAAATTCATTTTTCTCTATAGACAACTTTGTTATTGGGGAAAACATTTACAAGAGACGATAGAAACAAGAGTATTTATTTGGTCACCATTTTATTGCAGTTTTTGACACTAAATTAGTTTTAAAAAACTACAAAAGTAACAAAAAAAAAAACACTTGAGTCATATTTTCGTTGGCAGTTATTTTATTTTTTGCTTCCTTTTTTTTAACAACTCCAGTTGCAGGTTATTTTATTCTTATTGTCTTTAACACTAAAGTGTGACAATTAAAAAACAAAATATTAATCAGAATCTCAAATGCATTATTAAATATTTTTTCTTTCTGAAACATAGCCATGTATTAAGTACTGTATATTTCTTACATTTTCCCACTCTAAAAGGTTATAATAGGTATGATATATTTGTGTTAAGCATATATGCATAAAAATATCTAGCATATTAGACTAATTGAAGTGCTTTTAGTAACCGTAAGTAATTATTTCTAAAAATTAACTTAGTATTATTTTAATTGTATTTCACTTTTTCCTTTTTTAATGCAATAGTTTTTCGACTTGTAGCAAGGGTAATTTAGAATTTAGGCATGAGATCTGAACAAATACTAAAAAGAAAAACAAGAATGCTGTTAAATAAAAGTATTTGATTTTCTACTCAAATATGTGAGAGTTTTTTTAATGAATGTTTACTATTTCAATGACATTTAATTATGTACAATTTTTTTTTTAATTTTGTAGAATAAAATGAGTTGTATTTATGCTTATTTTTACTCTTGGATTTCATTTGGTTTTCTGTTGCAGACAATTTCTTTTTTTTCTTTTTTTTTTCTTTTATTGTTTCAAGAATTTAAAGATATAGAATAAAGTATAGCCAGATCATATTTAATGAATATCTTTGTTTTTTTATAAATAATGTATTGACGTATTCATTATTTGACCTTTTATAGTTGAAATTTCTGTTCGTATAGCTAATAGAACAAGAACAGATTAAATAGTTGAAAAATGTTCATCTAAAGAACACCAGAAAATAAAATGGTAAATATTGAGATAAAAGACAACATAGAAGATAATGATTATTTTAAAAATTAATTGAATATTAACAACAATTCATCTCAAAGTATCAAACAAAAATAATCAGATAATTATTTCAAACTTAATGTTTCATGTTTCTCATTGATGATAATTCTATTAAATTTAGATTAATATGGCTTGTGACAGTAAAGAAATATTTTATGTAGACACAAATCCTGACTTTGGGATTAAATTCAAATGAGTGATATATAGCTAATATGCTGTAATTCTCTGTAAATTCAAGTTTTTTTATAAAGAAATTTTACTATGTTCAGTATGATTGATCTGCCAAATTACATATTAGGTCAGTTTCAATGCTCTACTTAAAGGTTGATGAATTTTTTTATTTTTGTGCAGGACTATAAAAAAAAAATGAATATTAATTTTGGCCTTACATTTTCATTAATTCTGTATGAATATGTCATTACATTTATGATCTCAGAGTTTTAAAATATAATAAAAAAAAACATGTGTGTGCTATTAGTAGTTACTTGCTTGACTGGCTGCTAGCCACTGGAAGATGTTGACACTGATGGTCCAGAAAATCCCTTAGCACCACACTAGAGTAGGAACCTTTAGAAGTAGAAGGTCAATTTAAACTGGTGCTAGGGCACTAATTGTGGTCTGTTCAAGATGACAATGGTTTGTGGCCTGATGTCCTCATGGGACAACAGGACCTAATTGCTAGTTAATTACATGGAATAAGATAAATTCCTTCTTTTCTTTATTTTTTTTTAGAAATTAAAAAAAAAAAATATTTTGAGATATGCAAAATGTTTGGCTAGCTCTGTAACATTTTATATGTGTGCCTTTTTGCCACTGCCATGTAAAGGAAAAAATTACTGCATAAATGGCCAAACAATTAGTTAAAAAAAGATTTGACTAGAAAAGGTTCATTTGAATAATGATAATCTTTTTTTTAACTAAAAAGAGCTGGAAGATTTATCTAATATCTGCATAAACATTAAGGAAGGTGTTTTAATACAGCATATAAAAGAGAAAGATTTATTTATTTGAACACCATCTCTATCTATGAACACAACTGATATAATTAGTATAATTATTTAAGACGGGTAAAATGTTTGTTCTACATGGTGTTGATTATTTCTTAATTATATAAATATATATCAGAATCAGTTGAATGATTATAATCTGTTTAGCTCTTTTTTGCTCTCTTGTGATTTCAAGATGCAAAAAAAGTTAAGAAAAGTGGGGAAGGAGAAATCTCATTCAAAGTTTGTGTCTTTAAAATGTTTATTTTTTAGAAAATTTGTTTTTATGTTTGGGATGAAACATTTTTTTACCAGTATTTTTCTTTAGTGCAAGATGTTTTTGGTTTTCTATTAGCTTTTTTATTTAAAAAAAAATCTTTTAAACACTATGTTATATCAATCATAACATTATTTTCATTCAGGGAGCATTTTCTCACAATTTGTAGAAATACAAAAGCTTCAAATTCATCAAAATCATCTTTGCTCTTTCCAATAAAAAATAAAGCAGAGAAAACAACTGTTGATATAGTTTTATTTAACAATTTATACTTTTTGTGCTTGACATTTTTACCTGTCTGTGATGAAATAATTATACTAGTTATATCAGTTGTGTTCAAATAAATAAATTTTTCTCTTTTATATGCTGAATTAAAACACCTTCTTTAAATATAAGTTCCAAATTGTAAATTCCTATATTGGAAACATTTAACTATAAAAGGATAAACAAAGCCAATCCAATTTTAACTTATCACTTTTTAAAAAAGTATTTTTAAATTTAATTGTTCTGTTTTTGATTTTACACCATAAAAAAATTCTTTACACTAATTTCTTCAATTATGTTCATTTTGAGTGTCTGACTTAGCCAAATGTTGTGTAAAATTTCCTTCTATAAGTATTTTGATTTAAATAATTATCATATTTTTACAAGTTGGAAATAATTATAACTATGCCAAATTCTGAGTAACAATCTTTTTCTTCAGATTCTATAAAAAATTCTGACCTGATTTTTCTATTTCACAGACTTCTGATTCTCTTTTTGTGAAATTTCATTTATTGTGTTCTTATATAGGCAACATGCAAGTTTACTGAAACAACAATTTGATGCATATAATTACAGCTTTTTTCTTTATACTTTATCATTTTATACTGATTTTGTATCTTTGTTTATTTAATAAAAGAAGAAAAAATAGGTTGCAATGTAACTGTGGTCATATTTATTACATATTTTACAGATCAGTATGATGCTTAAACATAATTGAAACTGTATCTTGTTTCTTACACAGTGCATCAGATTCCAAGTCTTTAATTCAGATCTTTCAATGTCTTGGGTAACCTGATTTGCAATAAACTGGTATCACCTGTTAGATTTATTACTACCAGTGACATAGTAGAGTGCATTTGCTTTCTAGTGTCCATTCATTTTTGCTTAAAGGTTATTTCTGTTATTTGATAGCCACAGGATAGGCATGCTTACTGAACAGAACTTAAGTTGTTCTTTTCTTTGTCTCCTGGATTAGTTACATGCAAATTCTGATTCTATTATTGGTAAAATCTAGGACATTTTAAACCTTCACATTAATCTAAACCTGTATTTATCAGCAGTCAGTTCTTGTTCAATGATCAAATGATGTCCATTTTCCTCCGTGTTTAATCCTTCAAGTCAACTTGAATATCCTTTATAATTTCTACTCTTGCAACTCAGCCACAGGAAAACTGGAAATAGAGAGCTCATTAATAAGAAAGTGTTTGGATTTTTATTGATAAAATAGTGGAACAATTTGATCACCCTGAATTTATGAGCAATGGCATTGAAATATAAAAAATAAAGCATTGTTGAGTTTGAATGAATTGAAAGGAATTTTTTTTTACAATAATCATTCTGTACAAGGCTCAAAAGCTACTCAAGCTAGAGGGTTACAGAATAAGGTATACCACCCCATGCAAAGTGATAATACCACCAAGATGCAAGGACCTGAAGGGGAAAAGATTATTGAAGGATCCAGAAACCCAGTCATAAGCAGGAAACCTCTACTCCTGTCCAAAAGATCAGGGGTTGGGTGGATAACAGGCAAGCCTATCTACTTGGAGAAAAATATATAAATAAATAGTAAATAAAAGTTCAGTTTTAGGTGGAGACATTGAAGATAAAGAGTTGAAATAGACTTTAGAAATAACTGGAAACCCAATCCCAAACAGGAAATGAGGGATAAACTTCTACTCCTGTTCAAAAGATTGGGAAAGTGTGAAGTATAATGAAAGTTTAATATTTCTGTGAAACAAAAACATGATTATTTTGCATAAAAAAATGAAGTTTAATGAAGTTATGTAATGTAGATATTATAAGATACTTGTAACAGAGAATCAGATCAGCCTAATTTGAGACTCCGAGTTGGTTGTATATGGTGCTGCAATCACCAGGAGTTGCATCTCCTTCCACAATGGGCTGTTGAGAGAAGACCTTCTACTTAGAGTAGGTGGTGCAGACTATTTGCATATGAACAATACTGGGCAGGTATTAGCCAATAGTCAGCGTTGATCTGGAACTGGGAGAGCTATATAACACCAGTGTTTTTCTCAGTCAAGAGAGGCACTCTTGACGTGTGGATGTGCAAAAACCAGACAAGATGAATACAAGCAATTTTGGTGAGTGACAGATGATGGCAAACTCCAAATTCGATTTAAAGTTGATTCCCGAGCTTGACGGATTGGCATCTGGATGGCTGGTGGTTGAATGATAGAGAAACTGGAACTTGTTTGCAGGCTATGTGGAGTGAAGTCTTTGGAGTACTGATCCCTTTGCAACCTACAGGCGGAGCATATGCAGTTTACCAACAACTGGATTACAAAGCAAAATCTGACGTTGACCAGATAAAGACTGCCTTAGTTACAGCTTTTGCCACAGATTTGTTTATGGCAACTGTGGTGCAGCAAATCTGTGGATATCAGAGCTGATGATATGACAGGGGATGAGAGTGAGGACAACACAATACCATGCACTGTTACTGTTGCCATATTGTGGGCCATATGCCTCAAAACTATCTGAGAAAATGTGAAAAGAGATATGTCAGTGCCAGTACCCTCTCCAAACAGGTATTACCTGTTATTAGGGTCCAGATTGATGGCAGAACTGTCACAGCACTGGTCAATACTGGTTGTTCGCTGTCTATAGTCAACAGAGAGATATGCCAGTGTTGGACAAAAAGGCCTGTAGGTGTAACAATGATAGACAGGGAGACCAGAGCCTGTTGTGGGATTGGAGTTATTGCTTTCCAGTTTCAAGGTGGAAGTCCTGTCAAGATTGACATACTGGTGATTTCAACCTTCTGATTGGGATAAATGTGATCAAAGAACTAGGGGGAGTAGGAATCACTTCTTTGTAGTTTTTCAACAAAAAAACCATCCCTGCATGTGGCTTTCATCATAGAGGAACCAGACTTTAGTATAGAGTTCGATCAGAAAAAGAAAGCACGCAAGATCACTGGGATCATTAGTCCACAATCTGTTCTGATTAACGGCATGCCGCGTCATGTTAAAGACATCTGACCTGCATGGGACCAATGCTCTGCTGCAAGCGACACCAATGATTCATCCACAAGCAATGGAGTGTTGGAAATAGATTCACAGAATTTCAATGCACCTCCTTCCATGGTGGAGATGGATAGCGACAACACTGAGGATGAAGTACCTCCCCCACGTAGTGACAATAATGGGATTGAAGTAACTCTCTTGTGAAGGAGCACCAAAAAGAGACATCCCCCTGCATAGTGGTGCTGTGATCAGAAGATCGGGGGGAGTGTAACAAAGAATCAGTTCAGCTCGATAAAAGGCTCTGAGTTGATTGCATGTGGTGCTGTAAGCACCAGAAGTTGCATCCCCTTCCACAATGGGCTGTTCAGAGAAGACCTTCTACTTAGAGTAGGTTTCACAGACTATTTGAATATGATTGATACTAGGCAGGTATTAGCCAATAGTCAGTATGAGTCTGGGATTGAGAGAACTTATATAACACCAGTGTTTTCCTCAGTTGAGAGAGGTACTCTCAATGTGCGGACATGCAAAAACCAGATAAGATAAACACAATATTTAATTAAATAATTGCATGAACTATATTCTCATTAGCAAATATTCTGTTCTTCAAGTGAGGCAAGAGTTTACAATGTACACAGTGTTTTTTGACAATGAATTACACTATCATATAAGTGTTCAGTGAGAAAAACTACATTCCTAAATTTCAATTAAATCTCTAGCTTTGTGGATTTAATCTTTCCTTCATTCTGTCAATTAAGTTCTATTTTAACTTTCTGTGATGTTTCATTATAAGAATTTGCAGTAAGTTTATAAAATTTCCATTATGTAAATATAGTTTATGATTACAAATTTTATTAATTTAATGTTAATGTAGTGATTACTTGGTAGTTGGAACATTGAAGCACTTTCTCTCTCTCTTTTAGTGGAATGTGGGTATCTGCCAAAATTTTGTAAATAATCTTAATGTGAATTTGGATACCAAGTGCAAGTATTATAATCAGTTAAGATACTTACTGTCCTACTAACAGTGGAATAGTTATTCTACAGAATAAGTTAGCTCGCACAGATGGGGAAAGATATAAAATTTTTATTCTTAAATGATGTATCTTCATTTCCTATGGAAAAAAAAAGGTTGTCAACTATATATCTCTTTAATTACCATATGGGAAATTGTATATATTAAGTCAAAGGAAAATAATCTTTGATGAATTTAAATGATTATGAGAGCTCAGTATTTTTGGATAAGCAGCAATGGCAAGGGAAATAACTTGTATATTACTTTTGCTTGTGACTCATTTTCTTGACAAGGTGTAAAATGTACTATGGATTTTTTTTTTAATAACAGAATTACCATCTATGTTAGTATATAAGACCACTGTCCTTTACATTTTTTATTACAGTGTTATGTAATTAGACTAGGTACAATTAATGGTAATCTATTGAACCTGGGTAAAAATTAGCCTACCAGATACCTCACTTTTGTATATAAAACCTAGGTGGTATTTTTTTGATTTTTTTTGGTTGGGAGGAAATCGGTGTCTTATGTCATTAAATATGATAATTTTCAATTTTTGTGAAACTGCCTTGAGTATATGTAGGGTTAGATTCAGTAGTATTTTCATTTGACATTTTATTTATTTTTATTTATAGGATGTCTTTGCTTGAATTGCATAATTAGTGGTTGTCAGAGGATACATTAAAAAAATTCAATATCATTCTTGATTTTGTGCTAGAAATAAGCAAAAGTTGTTTGATATCAGTACCAATTGCAGTTTAGTGCATGAGTTTTCAAAAATAAATATTATCAATACATTTATTCACTTGTTTCTGCCTGAATTTTTGGGATGAGCAGTCATCTTTATTTACACTATTTAGATGTGGACAATTGCCCCTATCTTTGTTGTTGTCATCACAATGCTTTGGCTGTTGTGCCGTCAGCTTTCATCAGTTGTATGTCGATTGGGGTAACCTACAGAGAATGATTAGAAAAAATGTTTTAATAAGATTGAGAAAAATGTAATATTTACAAATATATATGTGTATGTGTTGAAACATTTTGAGTAATTTCATTAAAACAAATTGTCAGTATATCAGTCTCCAGTTTTTTTTTTTTTTTTAAATGGTCTCTGGAAATTTTTGTACATACTTCTTTTAATACAAAGATTTTTCTTAAATCATTTTCAGAAAATGTATCAATCCCATTAGATATCACATAATTGAATTCTAGTCATGACTATTAATTAGTTTCCATTTCTTTTTATACGTTAAAACTTTTTAGTATTATAAAAATCTACTGAACATAATTTTATTGGTCAATGTGATGTCTATAAAGCTAGTTTCAAGTAAAGGATGGTGTTTAAAATATGATTAAGGAAAAGTAATAGAAATTATATAATTTCAGATTTTTAAAAAATTACTTTTTAGAACTTGATTTAAATGCTTGATAAGGTAAAAAAAACCTTTTCATATATAAAGATTAACTATATTTAAGTTGATTTATATTGATTAGAAAGACTGACATTATGAGAGATTATTTCAGAAACCAATATTTATATAATGATATTCAAAATATTTATTTAATTAAAAATGTCAATCAACTTTATGTTGGTATTTTAATAACAAAATTTCTAAAACAATTATAAATAAGGAGCATGCCATCTTTCTGGCTTTTTCTTTTTTCAAGAATGAGTTGTTTCCATTTGAAGTTTTTCAATTGTTATAGCTTATCAACCTTTTGTGGGCTATTTAATAGTTAAAACATTTTGGACTGAAAAGATAATACTTTTTGTCTTTTTTTTTCAAATGCTTAACAGATAACAATTCTTTGGAGAATAACAATGACTTTTTTAGGTACAAGTTCTACTATTTGACCCATAGATGAGGGAGGAGATGAATTCATACCTTTCCAAAGGGTATTTGCATATAAATTAATGTAATGACGCCAACTGGAATTTGAACTTGGCTCTTCAATTTCATGTTCTGAACTGCTATCATTACATCACCTGCACATCCAAAGCTTTTCACACACACACACACACACACACACACACACACACAGTTATCCATTTTCTGAAGATAAATTACACAATATTCCATAAATATTTTAAAAGTTTTAATAGTATTAATGCTGATATTAGTACAATTATACTTAAATAAAAAAAACTCTGAAGATTGAAAAATAAAGTGGTTTCTTGCATTTTTAAGATGTTTACATCATAATTTGTAACATAGGCTTATATTTTAAATCATGTGATAGATTGAGTAGATCATGTGACCAGATTGCTGTGTTTTATTGTAGATTCTTGCGATTTGCCTTAATTTAAACATTTTTCAAATTTTTCTACCTTTTCTAAATGTTTATTGTTATATGCAAAAAAACACTGGCCATGATTAAAGAAAATATACAGGTTGGAAAAGGATATACATTAGGTTTAAGGTTTAAAAATTCCACTATTTGATTGTTCTATGAAACAATTGTCTAGATTACATTTTATTTAGAAAAGCAAAATGTAGTAGAAAATACTTAAATAATTTCTAAATTTGTCTTTAAAATAAAGCAGTTTGTGTCATCATACTTTTGCACCTGTAGAAAAAAATAGAATTTCAAAGCTCACCTATTTTCTTTAGGTCAACTCCAAGCCCATTTTAAAAATGTCTTGGGCCCATTTGTAGACTGTTATGGTTCAGGTTAGGACCAAGGAAGAACAACACGAATACAAGAATAGAAATAACGAAGGTATATTACACGAAATAATAATACAAGATGTGGAATGTGTTAGTGTGACTGTCAGTCTGATTTGGAGTGAACTACTATCGGCTCGACTCAATTCGTCCCTCTCTCTTGAGAGGTGTAGTATACATAGTGTTAGGAAGAGTTCATTCTGTAGTCATAGGTAAGGATCCATGACACCCCCCACTTCCCAACCTTTTACTTTGCAGAGGTCTTTAATATTTTTTCCTCTTTGGATTAATCATGAAAGGCTCTGTAAATTTTCTTTTTTTGCTTGATTTCTACGGTTCTGAAATTGCTTGAGGCCTTTGCATATTGAATGTGTCAAATATTGTGTCCATTACTTCCTCCTCTTCCTGAGGTAGACCATTAGAATCCTCTAACAGCCTCTTTCTGATCTGATTTAAGTGCCTTTTATGCGAGAACTTCAGACCCTGAATTATGTAAATCACGTTCCCGATTCGTTTCTCTATTGTACCTGGCTCCCAATAGGATGTCTTGTTTTTGAACATTTTAAAAAAAACTTTCTCCCCTGGGCTAAATTTTCTTTTTGGTACAAACGACATTGGTGATTGCTTTGTCTTTTTTGGCAGTAATTTGTCGAATACCGATCTAATTTTTCGGGTGAACATTACTTCCCACGGCGATAATGCCGATGGCGTAGTACTGTTCGGTGTAATTCTATACATTTGCAAGAATTCTTGTAAAGCCTTTTCTGTCAGTATGTCATAAGCTTTCCTTAGTGCTCTTTTTAATGTATCTACAAACCTCTCCGCTTGCCCGTTTGACCTTGGGTATTATGGCGGAGATTTGATGTGTTTCACCTGAAAAGTTTAACAAAATTCTTGAAAATCCGCAGATGTAAATTGTGTCCCATTATTGGTGACTAAATAATCAACCACTCCAAAATGAGCAAACAGCTTAAAAGGCAATTTATTGTTGTCTACAACGAAATACTTCTGGCCATTTGCTGTAACTGTCTACTACAATCAAGTAGTAGAAACTCTCTAATGGACCTGCGAAATCTACATGGATTCTCGACCACGGTCGATCTGTCTTAGACCATGGCTTAGGAGTGATCGGTATAATATCTTGATCCATGTTTGGCCAGTACACGTAACTTCGCATTAAGGATTTCATCCTGTTCTTTCCTGGGTGGCCCATGTGAAAATCCTTGAGGATTTGCCTTTGTAGCATTTTCGGGGTTACTACTCTTTAATTATATAGCAGAACATTATCACATAATGAAAAACTGTCTGATATATGCTTATCTTTTCCTGCAATTTTTGTTTTCGTTTCCTTTATAAATTCGTCATTCACTGCTTCGTTTTTTATTTCCTGTAACGTGACAGGGAGGTTTCGAATTGTACTACAAATGAATGATGTTCTAATATCTTCCTCATATCGTAGAGCTGCAATTACGGAATCTTCTAATGGCTCCGTTTTCTTTGGTATTAGTCTCGAAAGACCGTCTGTATGCCCAATTTTGTTTGATGGAAGTTACTCCAATTTGAAATTGTAATTTAATAAAATCGTCCCCCATCTTAGTAATCTATTAGCAGTGTAGACAGGTAGACCTTTCTTTGATCCAAATATTGTTAGTAACAGCTTGTGGTCGATCTGCAAGGTGAAGAATCTACCGTAAATATATCTGTGGAATCTTGTAATTGCAAAAATAATCCCCAGCACTTCTTTTTCGATTTGCAAGTAATTTTGTTCAGCTGGTAGTAACGTTCTTGATGCATGCACGCTGGGTTTTAGTGTCCCATCAAGCATTTTATGAAGTATACATGCCCCAACACCATAGGCACTCATGTCACTCATGACTATTATTTCCAATTTTGGATCATAATGTGTTAAAAATAAATCTGCTGTTAGAGTCTTAATGATTTTGTTGAAAGTTTTCTGACATTCATATGACCATTCCCAAACTTTCTTCTTCTTCAACGGTTCATTTAGGGGTGTGCGTAATTTGTGCATGTTAGGAATAAATCCTTTACTAAGCCCAAGAAGCTTTGTAACTCAGCTAAATTTTTTGAAGCCGGCATTTTTTTTATTGTCGTGGCTCTTTCTTCCTTCTTCGTTAATAATATGGCCCAGATATTTTATCTCCTTCATAAAGAAATCATGTTTATTTTCCTTTACCTTAAAACCGTAATTTTGTATCTGCCTGAAAACCTCTTGAACGTGTACCCAGTGTTGTTCAATATTTTTGCTATTTATCAGAATGTTATCAAGGTATGCGATCGTGAAATCCAGTCCACCTAGAATAGTGTCCATTATTTGTTGAAATATCGCCGATGCAACCTTGATCCCAAATGGTAATCTCTGGAACTTTATGTATGTTTATGCACAACAACCTTGAGCTTTCCTCATCTATTGGTACTTGTAGCTATGCTTTGCTCAAGTCTATTTTTGAGAAAAATTTTCCTCCATTCTTTGTAAAAACTTCCTCTGGACTAGGGAGAGGATAGTGATAATCCTTAATTGCTGCATTCAATCCCGTCGAGAAATCAGCGCATACTCGTATCTCACCCGATTTCTTTTTCACGTAAACCGTAGGTGCGGCCCATTGACTATATTCCACCTTTGTCAATATACCGGTTTTCATGAGTCTATCCAACTCTTCGTCTATCTTTTCTAATGATGTGAAAGGTACATTTCTTTTCTTCTTGAAAATGGGTTGTACATTTTCTTTTAGTTCGATTTTGGCTGTCATTTTTTTTACACCTCCTGAGGCTGGGTGAAAATACGTTGGGGAAACTCCTTTAATTTCTCCTTCAATTTTTCTGCCTCGGTCGATAACCTTTCCACTTTTTGGCAGAACGTATTTATCGGCAAATCCCAGAGGTCAAATTTCTGCATCCAGTCAGTTCCAAATAAATTTTCCATATTTTTTAGAACATACATCTTTAATTTCTTGGTCATCCCATTGAACGTCACATTTGTGATAATCTCCCCCTCAAATTTGATTTTTTTTTTTTCCTGTTACTGGCCATGCTATTTTATCTGCTCTCAACATGGTCGGTTTGTTTAATTTCTTCCACGTCTGTAAGTTAATAATGGTTAAATCTGATCCAGAATCTAATTGTAATTTGATTTTTTTGTTTAACATTTCTACTTGTACATATTTTCGTATATTTATCCCGTCCACTTGGTCAGTTCCAGTAGCTCTTACTCGGCTTTTGTTTTCTTTCTTTGTTCTACAGTGCGAACTTTTATGTCCCACTTTATTGCACGACAGACAAGTCTTATAGCAGTATGGACAATATTTACCAATGTAAAGTCCCACAACGATAGCATGGGCTGGGTGGTGGTTTCTCCTGAGGTTTCATTTGACTTTTTGTAGTAAAATAATTGGTTTGGTTTGTTTTTGAGGAGGGATAAAAACTTGTTTGTCATTGTACTTTTCGTATGTGAGCGATGCCAGTCTCTTTGATATCAATTGAGTCCATTTTTATGCTTATACATCTCTGACAGTCCTCAGCCAATTTTTGTAGTGTCAGTTTTGGTTCACTCTCCAGTTTTGTTAGAATTCTCTGTCTGATCACCGCATCTTTAGTCGAAACCAGGCCTTGGACAAATATCAAACTTTTAAAATTGTCAGGGCTGAGTTCCGATAACTTAGTCATCGCAGTGTTTGTTTACTATGGAAGTGAATGTTATATAGTCTTTGCTATCCTTTTTTGTTAAATTTAAACATTTCCACCTTTTGTGGAATAGTGAAGTGTTCGAACTAAATAATTCCGTTAAAAGTTTCACGGCTTCCCTGAAAGTCAACTCATTCGTTTTCCTTGGTAGGATGTAGTCTATGAATTTAGTGTATTCGCTTGACCCTAGTTTCCTCAGTAGTAGACGTACTTTTTTTGAGTCTGACCAATTCCCGCAATCAAACTTATATGAATCTTCATATCTTCTGAAGTAAGCCACAAAGGTTTTGTCTTCATCCAGTGCATAAGTGAAGTCTTTGATTGAGCTCCATATAGCATTTTGTGAGAATGCCGCTTCATTTTCAGAATTTTGTCCTTTATTTGTTACTGCCTGTAGTAGTAATTCTTGTAGTTTGAGTTGCTTTTCTTCTTTTTTCTGTTGAATTTCTAATAGTTTTTCTTCATTTTTCTGTTGAATTTCTAATTGTTTTTCTTTGCTCATTTTTTTTTTTGCTTGAATTGCATTTTCATTAGTTCTAATATAGTTGCCTTAAAGTCTTCGATGTTTACACTGTAATTTAATAATAACACAGGCTATCTGTTGTCATGAGAAGAGGAGGAAAAAAAATCTCACTTTTTTCCCCTTACTTTTTCTTTTCACAATATGTACTTTGTAGCTAGAGTTGTGTACTTGTGTAACGATTTTTCCTTTTTTTCTCAGTGTAGACTTCAGGTCTTTGTTGTCTGTCATTCTGGAAACTGGGTATGAAAAAATTTTCCTGCGTAGAATTCGATTCTATTCTGGCTGACAGGTAAAGTTTGTGTCTTCGTTACCACTGTTATGGTTGGTGTCCAAAAAGTTTTTTATCTTTTATCTTCACGTAGAACTTGTGTTTTTTTTTCTCAATATCTCTGTCACCTCTGTTATGGATGACTGATAACAAAAAGGTTTTTTTTTTTTTATATCCTCTGCGTAGAATTTGTTTCTTCAATATCCTCATCGCCACTGTTATGGTTCAGGTTAGGACTAAGGAAGAACAACACAAACACAAGAGTAGAAATAATGAAGGTATATTACACAAAATAATAATACAAGATGTGGAAGGTGTTAGTATGACTGTCAGTCTGGTTTGGAGTGAACTACTATTGGCTTGACTCGATTCGACCCTCTTACTTGAGAGGCGTAGTATACATAGTGTTAGGAAGAGTTCATTCTGTAGTTATAGGTAAGGACCCATGACATGGACCTAAGGACCTATATTGAGAATCACTGGTCTAGAGGATAAAGACATTAAATGGATATCAGTCCCTGTGTCAAGTAGTGAATGTTATATACTATGCTTCAGTGGAACAAGGAAAAGTAACATTGCTAGGAAGAAGTAACTGATATGTACCAGGCAGCAGAATGAGAACAATCTACTTTCATAGAATGAATAAATGGTTTGCTTCAGAATTCATAGAAAGTTACCAAACAGAACAGACAGAAGACTGAATAGATTAATGTGTAATTTTAAGTACATGAGAAGCTGATTTGTTTTTTATAATTTTAATGGTATCTGATAATATCAATTTTGGTGGCACTTCATCTTTTCTCTTAAAGATTGTTGATTTTTTGTATAAATCCTAAACAATTTACTGTGTATTATACTGTATTAAGGCTATTTTATTATCAGAATTGACATTTAATTGTTGGTTGCATTATATTCCTATTTCTGGCTTTACTTTCTATGAGAGGCAGTCTAAAAGAAATGCCTATTTTAATTTACTTCTAAAATACAAAACAAATAGCTGTGATAAAATTTCTGTTTTTGAAAAGAAAATGCTGCAATCATTTTCAGGAGATCAGTGTGTTTTAGGAGAAGGTTGCACTTGATAAAAGCATTGTAAGGAGATGGTTCAGTAGAGTTAATGGCAATCTTAGTGAGGAAGGAGAAACTGACTTTAGTGACAGGCCCTGCAATGACAGGCTATTTGCTGCTGTGAATGAGGATAAAGTCAATGTGATGTTCTTATTATAGCTGTTTGAAGAATCACAATTGCAAAACTTTGTGAAAGCCTTCAGAAACTATGGTAGTGCCTACAATTTAATATGCCCTCTTGGTTACTCAAAGCTCTGTACAAAGTAGACTCCTAGAATGCTAACAGACACTATGAAGGAGCAGATGGTGGTTGTTGACCATGAAGGATGCACTCAGAGGACTGGTTCTCTAATGATGAGGCAACTAGCAGATGACTAAGAAAGCAACCAAGAAGTTTCTGTGAGGTAGCTATATATGCCCTAATTCAAATACTGTAAATGAGAAGAAAGTAGACTGTTGCATACCAGATTTAGAATCCTGAAACTTTTCTGTTTATTTTGATATGTGTTGTGTACTTTTTCTGTCAAATCTTTCATTATTCTGTCATTATACAATTATAAGAAAATATTTGTATAATTTAAAAAAAAATTCAAACTCCTTTCATAAACAGCTAAAATAGCTTAAATATTAGATTTAGATTTAACAGTAATCAGTTTTTTATGTGTGATACTAATCACTGTAATATTTTCTTGTAATAATTAGTTCTTCAGGTGTGATAATCACTGTAATATTTTATGATGACAATTTCCATTGGTTTTTCAATTGAGCATTTGATAACGTCAAACTTGCTTTAAAAATAACCTGGTAATATCAAATTCCTGTTTATATTGAATTTCAAATGTCTCTAAAAGATGAAGAACATTACCACTTTGTCAGATTGTTTTGTATGGATTTACAACCTGGTACAGAAGCAAATAAGAAAATTTTTTTTTTTTTTTTTTAAATCATTTCATCCCAATAATGCCACTAGGCTGCATGGGATTACTAGGAGTGTAAGAGAATGAGAAGACTTTAATGAGGAGAAGTGAGATTATAAGAACAGGATTCTATAAAATATTGAATTTTTAAAAAAAAATTATTTGATATACAGCAAAAATGGTTATTATATTATTTTTCTTAAAAAAATACTTGTAATATTTTTATCTCATTTTGATAAATGGGATGTTTGTATTTTTCTCATAGACATGTTAGCTTAACACCTACATATAATTCTAATTTGTTACTATATTCTAAACTGTTATTTCAGGATGTCTCTTTCTGATTATAATAAAAACACTAGCAGTATTCCTTGAGGAAGCATTGACTGTTCTTATTGATTCAGTTTAATAACAAAACCCTTACAAAAAGCATTTGAAAACTTCTCTGATTAAGAAAGATATTCACATAATCCTTTCTTACATTTACTTGTACTCCTGCTGTTGTCTTTATAAGTAAGATGATTGTAAGAATAATTCTGAAAGCTTAGTAAATTAGACTGTGGAGCAGTTGTAGAATGTTCCTTTATTAAGCAATGATCGAAAATTCCCATAATTGAATAGTTTAAGAACTGATTTGATTGATGAAAAGATTTTATGCAATGCTTGTAATCGTCAGTAGCCTACTGTTTTGTTATTTGTAGTTTGCTTTTGAGACTAATGGCTTGTCTCTCAATAGCATTATGTAGTCAGGTCACTTTTTCTTCTCTAACAAAACAATAATATACAGAGAAATCTGTTGTGGAAATACATTATATTAGAATTAATCAGCTTGGTATTTATTTAAATCATCCTAATGTCATATGCATTATGTAATAACAATAAAGAAATTTTACTTTTTTTCATATTCCTTTGTTATTGTTTGCTTTACTTCAGCATTAGTGGTTTGACAATTAAAAATATGACGTAATACATTTGGCTAAATTTTAAATGACTGCTTTTGGGCTTAAGCCAGGCTTAGCATTAACAAAATGGCTGTATCTTTTGTTCCAGTAATGATCAGTACAGTTTGGATTATACCAATGTTACAATGATACTGAGTCTAGTAGGAATAATATACAAATATTTTCCTCATATCTCAAGACTGATATCTTTAATATTGTCCATATAAACTAAAGCAAGACTGTTCTGCATGATGCTGCCTTGAAATTTGGCCCTTGAAGACTAAATGAGACAAAAATGACATAATTTTTATAATATCCTTGGAACTATTTCATCATTACATTTGGCTTTGGTGTTGTATATATGTCCTATGTCCTAGACAACTCTATGATCAAGGCACTCTTTTGAGATAAGGATAAAATAATTTATTACTTTGTAAAAAGGGTTCTTATTTGGGACATACCTGATTTTACTTATTTCTGTAATCTGAAGGGACGTGCAGGTTGTGTAATGGATAAGGACTTGGAATGAGAAATTGGAAAGCAGAGTTTGAACTCCAGTCAGTTTCATTATATTCATTACATTTACTTATGTATAAATACTTGTGATAAAGATATAAATCCATCTCTCCTCAGATATGGGTTAAATAGTAGGACTTATATATGAAAAAATCCTTGTTATTCTCCAAAAAATTGTTAATACAACAATTATTCTTAGAATTCAAAATATATTTTGGCTATAAGCAGCCCAAAGTAGGTTGATAAGCCAAAAAAAACAAAACAATGTAATCTGAAGCATTTTTCTACATTTGGTAACAAAATAATTTGGAACTTCTGCATCCTCAATAAACAAGTTCAATTGGATTTGTATGCTTACAGTAAAGTTCTGAAAAAGATGTTTAGTTGAGTATTCATTTTTAAATACTTCTTAAAATTCCTTAATAAAAGAGACAAAAATTATTTGTGATGAGTGAAGCATCTTTCTTTAAAGAGAAACTTCATTGTCTATTCATATACTTGTAAACATGGACACTTCAATGTGGTATAATGGTTAGCAAGTTTGTCTTGCTAAATCAATTATGACTGAATATTGAGTTTGATCCTCACTGGGTGCCCCATACTTTCAGCCTTGTGCCATATATAAGCTATGACTAGAAAATCACCTTGTTCTTGTGAACATATAAATGAAAAAGAAACAAAATAAATGATAGCCATAATCTATATATAAAATACATCACACATATGTTTGCATGTCTTAGGTTTATCTCTCTTGCACTTGCAATGTTAAGTGGTAGTGTCTTTGTTATGACAATGACAGACTGTTCAAAGATGTTTATAAAGCTGGGGATGAAAGTGCAAAGTACAATAATAACAATTTGAAAAATATATTTCAAGATTCACATGTGAAAATATAAGACTTAACAAAATATAAATTTCATATCTGTTGTCATTTTTGATGAATTGGGTGAACTTTTTCTATGTGCAGTGTCCCTTCAGGAGATTGGCAATCATGGTTCTCCATGGTTTCCTGTCCTTTGTAGTTCTTAATAAATTTTGTTTTTTCGTTATCTCACCTGAACCCTGTTTTGCCATCCACTTACTTAAGCGTTCTAAGTAGGATACGCAGTCTTTTCCTGTCACTCTTGCCTTTAATCTGTCCTGTGAGTATCAAATTTTCCAAGCTCGCTTTCTTAATTATGTGCCCTAGAAATTTCAACTGTCTCTTTCTGATGTTGAGTATAAAGGTCCTTTTTGTTTCCATTTTCTGTTGCTCACATGTTCAGTCCATGGTATTCTCAGCTTCCTCCTGAAGCACCACATAATAATCAGAAAGCTTTTACTGGTTATTTGAAAGTTTTAAGATTTCTGAGGAATTTATTAAAAATAGCAAACATTATTCTTGCTTTGATATTTTTTGTCATGTAAAAGCAGGAAAATTGTTTAAATCATAATTTTGTATTGATAAATAATAGAAATAATATTTGCATGAAGGAAAATTGATTTTTTGTGACACCTTCAATTTTTTGTATATAAAAAACACAAATCTTTCACTTTTTTCCTGTTAGATGCATTCCTGGATATATCATCTATAGATGATCTATGACAGATGCCATGTTTCAAGCAATAATGATAACACTTGCTTGAAGTGGCCTACTCCATGTCTTTTGAACAATTTAAATAAAAGCTGTGTTTAGGAAGAGGTTAGATCAAAACAAAAGTGATTTTGATAAGAAAATTTTCTAAGAGCAAGTACTTATAATTTCAAAGCAGGTAATCACATATTTTTATTGTCTTCAGTAACTTATTCATATTGCAAGGGTTACTCCAAAATAAAACCTCATATTTTATTATGTTAGCCCACAATATCAGGAGTAGATGTTGGTGCTAAACGAATCAATAACCCATAATTTCTTTTGCATAATTACAGAGAGCAGCTTAGCAGCACTCTGGCAAAATTGCAAAGATATATATAAAGGAGAGTTATTTTGTTGAATACCTGTCTGCAGATAAAATTTCACCCATTGTCAATCTTCATGCCTGCTGAATATTTATGGAGACCAAAATGTGGATGTGAGCACAGTTAGGTAGTGGTTAAAGCATTTATGAAGTGTTCTAGATATCTCAAAGGTGTTTGACAGGGTTTGGCATGCTGGTCTTCTACATAAGCTTAAGGGATATGGTATTACAGGAGGATTGTTTGATTTAATCCAATCATTCTTATGAAATCATGAAATGAAAGTGGTCCTGAATGTGCTCACTTCCAGATCTTTCACACAGATGCGGGTGTCCTCCAATGCTCTATACTGGGTCCTATGTTGTTTTTGATCTTCATCAATGATCTTCCTGATGTCATCAGTTCCCAAGTAGGTATTTATGCAGATGACACTATCATTTACTCCTGTCTCAATAGCAACTCTGTCAGAGCTAACAAAGTTAAACTGGCCACTGCTCTTGAAAAGGGCCTCCAATCTGGTTAACTGGGGCAGGAAATGGCTTGTAAATTTTAATGCTTCCAAAACTAAACTGCTCTCATTTAACCACTATAGAGAAACTTCCCTGTCTGCCATCAGCATGGCTGATGCTCGACTCCAGGAGAGTGTCTCACTGTGACTTCTTGGCCTCACATTTTCAACTGACTTGAAGTGGAACAACTACATTGAATCAATAGCTGCATCTACTGCAAAGAAAGTTGGTTCATTGTGTTGTTCCAGAAGCTTTTCTTGTCAGAGTTCATCTTGCACATTTACAAATCTACCATTCGGTCGTGCATTGAATACTGTTGCCATATTTGGTCTGGTGTCACTGCTGTTCATCTTGAGGTTCTTGACAAAATCCAAAGAAGGATCTGCAATGTAATCAGTCCTGACTTGGCATCTTGACTTCAGTCATTTTCTCAAAGACGTGATGTAGTTTCCTCTGTCTTTTCTACAAATATTTTCATAACACTGATGAGCTTTTATCCCTGGTGCCCTGACTACGTGAATTTAAGTGTGCTACTAGATTAGCATCTAGGTCCCAACATTTTACTATTGAAATAGTTAAATATAACCACTACTTCTACTCCAATAGTTTCTTTTCATGTCCTTCCCAACAGTGGAATTCCCTTCCATTTTACTTGCTTTCCTAAAAACTACAATCTTCAAAATTTTAAATGCAACATCAATTACCATCTTCTGTCATCTTGAACCCCATTCATCATTTATCCTTTCCTCATTCTCCCCTATACCCAGACTTTTCCCTCACTTTCACTTTCTGTAACCATCTGCATACTAGTGGCATTCCCGCCTTACTTGGGGTGAAATGAATAAAAAAAAAAAGTTGCAACATTGACGTGTATGGCAGGCCATGCTTATAAGCGTGATATGCAAACTCTTGTTCATCATTGCTAAAAACAATGGTGAGGACTATTTGAGAAAACAGTGACTGTGATCTTTGTATCTGTTGTGGTTGCTGTGAAAATAAATACAGAGCATTATTTTTGGAGCACCCTGTGTGTGTGTGTGTGTGTGCGCGCGTGCGTGCATGCACACACACACACACACATATATAAGAAATAGTTTTAAGGTGTGCTATATTTATAGAATAAAGTGCTCAATATCAGGGATAGGGAATAAGAATATAAAAGCAAACATTGAAGTCAACACTCAGAAGTGACAGACTGTTTCATGATAGATGCAATCATCAGGCCACATGTGTTGGGTTTTTCTTGACTATATATATGGGTCAGTGGTGCATTGTGGGTAGTATATTCTGAGGGTTATTTTGGCGGGAGTGGTTTGTTTGTTTATATGGATTTATTTATTTTGCTTGTTTTTTTTATTTTATATATTTATTTATACTTTTCGGAAACGGTTTCAGAAAAGTATAAATAAATATATAAAATGAAAATAAAAAATCCCAAAAGAACAAGTAAAATAAATTAATCCAAATAAATAAATGAACCACTCCCACCAAAATAATGGTTAGAATGTACTACCTACAATGCACCACTGACCCATATATATATATATATATATATATATATATATATATATATATATATAGTCAAGAAAAAACCAACATGTGCCCTGATGATTGTGTCTAGCATGAAACAGTCTGTTGTCTCTGAGTGATCTGGTGTGCAAATTTTCGGGATAACAACTAAAGACATTACTATACTTATTAAACTATTTAGTTCATGCCACATTTACTGATAAACTCCTACAACAAAAAAATTCTCAAATTGCCATATTAGTAAAAAACACACTCACTTAAATTTTCAAAAACATTCAACCTTAGCGCTACGACTGCATGCTCCAAAAGTTTGTATCCATTATGAATAACATATTTAAGAAAAAACATATTCCAATTTGCATTATATTTTTTTGTTTCTGATGCTACCCAAATTTTACCAAAAACAAAATAATTTCCATGCCTGAAGATGGCTGCATGTACAGTCAAAAGTACTTGTGTATTTAAGAAAGACCTTATACAGCTTATAATTTTAAAAAACAAGAATCATAACATTCATTGAGTGATTAGTAGGTTAAAAGCATCTTTAAAATTTTGTTAGCACAGGGATATTGCCATTTTATATCATTAACTTTACTAATTTACTTTTTGTATGAATGATTCATTGTAATGTAATATATATATATATATATATATATATATATATATATATATATATATATATATATTAGTGGGGAGGTGTGTCCTTGAGCATACCTATGGTGTCAAGACCATAGACATGGCCAACAGCTTCCAGAGAAAGCTAGGAAATAGTGGGGTCAAGATAAAGTAGAAATACATTTCATTAATGTCATCTAGACCAAAATTAGAAAGGATCTGTCAACATGTATATGTAAGATAGCTATTGAGCTAAAAGTGGACATGGAGTTTGTCAAAATGGCTGTGAATAATGACCTGGTATCCATGAAAGCTAAGAGGCTGCAAAGATGCATGAAAGTACCTCAAGAATCATGGGGTCATGTTAAAATATTCTCTGACATGAAAATCTTCACAGCAGACAGTTTTGAGTAGTATGTCACAGTCATCAATTAGTATCAAAGGTACCTTCTGGATCATGGTCTTCAGTGCCATGGTTTCCATCAGGAAAAAGATGTCCTCATTATTCTACTGATTTGAATCAAAATAGGCACTATAAGGTCCCAATCTACCATATTTTCTAATGGCTAACAATCCACTCTCTATATGGTAATTATGTATATTCCCAGGACAGTGCTCCTACCCACACATCCAAAAAAGTACTTCAGTTCTGCAAAATTCTGATTTATGGCCAGCAAATTTCTGGCCCTTCTTCAGTCTAGACTTGAAAGCATTAGGCCATATTGTGCAGGACATCACCAACATGACCTCTTATCCCAGCACCAACATACCTAAAGTTTATACAAAGGAGGAGTGGGCCAAGATATCCAAACATGTTGTAGTTAAGAATATCAATCTTTTGAGTTCATATTGAAGCTGTAATTGAAAATAATGGATGCCACATTGAGTATATTATTTTGATATTATTCTATGAGTTTTACAGATATACCTTTCTATCAATAGGCTTATTTATGTATAAGTGAGTTCTAAAGGTTGCAGCAAATTTGCAATTTTATATGCTGTAATATGCTAGCATAGCTATGCTGTCAAAAACAACATCATTTCCTTGCATCTCCTTCACACTCACAACTCATTTATAGACCCCATGACACATTGTACAGCCATTATTATTCATAATTGGTAAAAATACATAGTGAGTGGTGGTTACTATTTGGAGAAAATAGTGTTTTGTATCTGACTTGCTCTATCCAGTAGTGTTATTATACTCTCTGTATTGTTGCATTTTCCATGGAAATAAATAAGAGGCATTATTTCCAAAGCATGTTTTTTTTTTATGTAGGATCACTGAAAGATTTTAATGATATGCAGTCAGTTATATTTCATGAAAATTTGAGAGCTTTGGTATGAATTAAATAAGATAGTTGTTTCATTTTGGGTGTTGATTTTTAGTCTACATTTCTAAGTTACATTTAGCTTTTATCATCTATAATCACAAAATTCGATTCTCTTACAATTAACATTTTAGTTGGATTAGTCTAAAATAACAAAATTCATCATTCATAAAGATGTAAAAATATAGTTTTTTTGCATAACATTAGTAGTAATTTATTTTGTAAAACAGAATATATGTAAATGTAATTTTTGGCTGTAATGTCATAATATCCCTCTTGTTTTGCAATTCTTGGATTTTTGTTTTGGAAAAGTGATATGTATGAATAGATGAAATTTTCTTTTTAATAGTTTCTTTCTGAAATTGTTATTGTAATTGAAAATCATCTTGAAATATAATCTTTGATTAAAAAAATATTGGTTTGGTAAGACTTGTGAACCTGTCTGTGCACTTCATGTTTATGTGATAATCTATTTAGAGATTTATCTACATATCCAACCTTATTGACTATACAAAAATGATATGTGCTATGCTATTATTGATTTTTATAATATGGCATAGTTGATAAATTATAATGGATGAAAGCGACTTTTATTAGGAGATAACAAGAAAGTATTGTTCAAATTCATTAAAAACTTTATTTTTGTAATAATGTGAGATAATTTAATCAGGTTCGTAACAGATATAATTTTGTGAAATTATACTGCAAGAGGAAGATTTTCTTGTCACAGATTCTGACCATGGTTATAAACACTGCTTATATATATAACTGAAATCTCAAAAAATAATTACACTGGATAGTTTCACCCTCCTTCACTTGTAGAAATAGACTTAACCAAATGACATATGTGATGTAGTAAATAAATAAATAGTGTAGCTGTGGCAGCAATTGGGTGCAGCCTGGACTTAATACTGTTTGACTGCAGAATGATTGTTTTGACCAGAAAGATTGGACATTCTGTCTCATGGCAAATTTGTAGGTTTTTTTCTAGCAATATAGAAAGGTTAAATCAAGAATATATGAATTCTGAATTGAAATCAGCATTACATAAAAACTATGGATGCAAGAATATAATTACTAATAACTGATTAGTAAACATGTAATGAAAGGAAACATTGTATCAGATCATATTCCAATTTAATACTGATAACACTCAGCCTCTCAGCACATTGTATAAAATACACTATATTCCACAGGGTTTTGTGATTGTCAGCTAATAAGGGTACCATTATTAACATCATGGTATTGGTTATTGTGCATTGTTTGGGCTAGGTAATGTTGTTGCATTGTGGAAAACTAGCACCATATCACCTTTGTAGCTTTTGGGGGCCGGTGGTCGAGTTCACATGTGGAGGAAACTACATGAGGCTCTAGATTTAGCCTGTCAGCAGGATGTTTTGCGATTTGGTGATGATGACTCTTAACAGCATGGTATGTACTTTCTTGGAGTTCACAAAGACCATCAGCAAAACTGAAGTCTTTCTTGATAGGTATGATATACACAGATCTTTTTTTACAGACCACTGACACTCATTTATACTTGTGAGGTTTCCCAGTTGTGATGTTTTATTCCAGCATGGTACTGCAATCTCTCTCTCCATCATGTGAAGGTGACATGAAACCTCTTCCAAGAACACTTGACTGGCTTCAAGAACTCTATTGGCCCCTGTTCACATTAGATTTAAACCCCATTTAATATGTATGGAACATGTTGAAAACTTCACTGAATTCTCTGCAGTCACAACCTTATAAAACACAACTCAGTTATGTAAAATACCTGGATAAATATACCTATGCAATGACTCTAGCATCTGGACTCTATGGCACATTGTATACAGGTGAAAGGAAGAGCTATGAATTATTAGGTTATTATTTCTAGCATTTCAGATTATTTTAAACTTTTAAAGGCAGTAGTATATAAATAAAACAAATATATATATATATATATTTGCTATATTGTTACTTCTCATCATGAGACAGAATTTGGTTGGAATTTTTTGAAAATATACCATAATCTATTAATGTCCACCATCCAATAATGTATTTTTATTTTATAATTAAAACCAGATTTTACAGTGGCCATTAATGGGTTAACATAGTTTTTGCACAAGCTACTATGAAACATCACCTATTTTTTCTGCTACTATATACACAATTCAAATATAATAATTGATATGTAATCATTTTAGGTTAAATGCATTTATTCTTCCGTTATTTACCCATTTTTCTTATTTGGTGGCATGGAATTGAGGTTGGTAGCATTCTAACTGCTTCAATATTTGCATATATTAAATATTTTTTTATTCTGGGATTATGTGTTTGTGTATAGTAGATATAAGTTTAACAATCTTATGATTATTGTTTTACTGCATTTTAAACCAATACCTGAAAAATTTGTTATTTATAATTTGTAACAGTTATTCAAAGAATTCATCACTTTAGGTATAAGTGTATTCTTATGTTTCTGTGAAAACAAGATAAAACAAGCTTAGATTAAAATTTGATATTGCATGAAATAGAAGAGTTTTGGAATATTTATCAAATAGATACTGCATTTGAATTTCTCTTATTGTTTGGCATCATAACACGTTTGTTCTTTTAAAGAAGCACTAAGACTTGGTCTATTCTTCAGATGATATAAGTGTCATCCAATAAGGCCAGACAATGGATAACCTGAGAAGGTCAACAATAGCTAATTGGCTGGGTGTTTTCTTGTTCTTTACATATTGTCCCTCTATCTTTATGAAAGGTCAACATTATTTGTTGGCAGTCCTACAAACTACATTAAATTTCTCATATCATTTGTAAAAGGGACTCGATATGTCATATTTTTTCTTAGCTCTTGTATAACTGGGAAAATCTCTTTTTATCTCTCTCTCTCTCTCTGTGCTATGTCCCTTCAGGACATGAGCAATCATGACTTTCCACAGCTTCCTGTCATGTCATTTGTTGCTTTAATTAATTATTTTTCTCTTTTATGACCCCCCTTCTGTCTTTGTGACATTTGTTCTGTCCTTCATTTAGTCAATCCTATCAAATAAGTCTCTTTCTGTTTTCCTTGCTTCTTTTGCCTTCAGTGTACCATGCTAAATTCTCCAAGCCTTCTTTCCTCATTATGTGTACCCCAAATTCCAACTGTCTCTTTCTGATTGTTAGTAGCAGTTTCTTCACAGTTTCTATTTTTTTTTTTAAATTCTTCATTTCTCCTATATTCTTTCGATGGTATTTTCTGTTTGTATTATTTGAATTACTTTGATGTTGTTTTAAATGTTTTCTTCATCGGTGATGAAATCATACCATTTGCTATGTACCAACCAACCCATTTTCTCTATATTTTCTTACATGACTCAAGTCTATACTTACCAACCAATTCACAATCTTATTCTGTTCTTCCTTTTGCATTTAGGTTCCTACATCATAATGGTAATTTCTTATGACTTGTTCTGAGATTTAGCATTTTCCAATATTTAAAGCACTGGTCAGTGATGCCTACTTTTACCAAACATTTAAAAATTGCACTATGATAATTTTTTTCAAATTTTACTGACTGCTTTTCTAGCATATTATTATTTAATGTGGGATTGATAATATCAGTTAACAAGATAATTATAGATATGTTTAAGCTATTTTTTAACTTTTGGCTTTTCTCTAAATATTTGAATAATCTATTAAATGACTCAGGAGGATATTTCAGTGAAAATTAAACTCATAATTGTTTTAAAAGAACAGCATTCTAACTCTTTTGAACTACAAACCATATATTTCATAAAATTAGATGCCTATCATTGTGCTATTTAATTTCAGTTAATGCTGGAAACTACAAGAGAAAAATTTTAGAAAATAATTTTCTAATAAAAAAAATTGATCCATATTTTTCATTTTTTTGACACAAGTTAATGAAGTATAGAAAATGTGGAATTGGCTTTATAGTTGACATCTGAAGATCAAGTGTCCATTCTGTCTGAGGTTATATGTTTATTTTATACTAGGAAAAGCATGAATCTACTGAAAGTCAACCCCTTGTATACCATCTCCTACACCAACGTTGAGGGGTCTACGTTCTAACTTTCCAGAAGTGGAACACCAACTTATCCAGTCTAAACCAGACCTCCTGTTACTTTCTGAAACCAGTATCAACACTTCATGCACCCTAGGGGAGGTCACAGTCTTGTGCTACTCAACTCCTATAGCCAAACATGACCACCTAAATCACCACAGACTTTGAGGATGAGTTTTCCTGTGGCATGGACGCAAAAAATGAGGAACCTAATCTCCTGTATGTGTGCATCCACATGGCACTTATCCATATTACTACATTTGTCTTTGCTCTCTACTGTGCTCAGGACAAAGGATGGTAATCTTCGACCAAATATCTGAAGGGATTGATAATATCCTCACTCAGTTCCCCTTGGCCAGCTTTCATATCTGCAGGGACTTCAATATCCACCATAAAGAGTGGCTAGTCCACTCCAACAAAACCACTGTTAAAGGCAGGTATTGCAGAGACTTCTCCATCACCTATGAACTAACCCAGATCATTGGAGAACCTACCTGGGTCCCGGATACAATGGGACATCAGGCAAACCTCCTCAACCTCTTCCTAACCTCTTGCCTTGATAAATGCTTATCAAAAAGTTTTACCTTCACTAGACACATCAGACCATTCTCTAATCAGTGTCCAGATTGGTGCCAAACCTAAAGCATCCTCTAATGTACCATTCCATAGAATGATTTTTTGCTGTACAAAGTCAGACTGGGACAGCTTTCAATCTTGCATGATGGAAGCTCCCCTCCCAATTTTCAAGCATGCTGCCTCAAAAACTGCTCCTTTCTGACAAAAAATGACAATATAAATCCTCTTCTTCTCCCCCAGCTATGGTTAAATAGCAGAACAGACTGTGTTCTATAGCCTTGGATGGCAACTGGTCTAGGAGAAGGACAACTCTGAATTCAAAATCTGATCCTTCAGGTTGGGGATTGTTCATTAGGCTAACAACCTATTCACTTAAAAACTGGCTTGTTATAGAAACCTCAATGATGGCTTGCAGTTCTATATTCCTCAAGGAATTTAAAGGCATAATATAAAAATTACAGCAAAAACCCTGGTTCATCCCTGAATGCACTGCAGCCATAACTCACCAAAACCACTACTACAATATCTATCGCAAGGAGTGATGTAGTTTGGCCCTCACTGCATTCAGAACTGCCCATACTTACTTCAAAAAAGTCCTAGAAAATGCCAAGTGCATCTATGCATGAGCAATCCAGATTAAGGTTGAAAAGAAACAAATTGGATCCTGTGAATTTTGAAAGATCACCTGCTAAATCATGAACAAAGGTAAAGCATCTGTGCTCATAATTATAAATAACCCCAAGGTCATATCTTCTTTGACAGATAGGTGACCCTCTTCATCTCCATCTTTGCCTCTAATTCAACATAAGATGACAAAGACCATTCGAAGTTCCTACATCTAACTGAGCACAATCTCAGTAATATTACCATCACAGCCTGAGGGGTCTCTAGACTTATCAAAGGCTTTGACCTTAAGAAAGCCACTGGTCCAGACAAAATTCCAGTGTTTGTCCTTAAGAATATTAACCCAGAATAATCTCCCAATGCTAGTGAAGTTATTCAACTGCTACTTGAAGGATAAATCCTTCTCAAGCCTGTGGAAAGTGTCAAGTGTATGCCTGGTTTTCAAGAACATGGATATGCACTTTTCTTACTTCCAGTACAGAGCCATCCATCTCCTCAGTATCATCAGTAATTTTTTTTTTTGAGGCCATAATAAATAAGAAGGTCATCAAGCATCTAGAAAAAAACAAACTCTTCAGCAATGAGCAGTATGGCTTTCAGTCAGCCCAATCCACTGACGACATCCTAACTACCATCACTCACTGAATCAGTGAGGCTCTTGATGACAAACACACCTTGCGGACCATAGCATTAGATATCTCAAAGGCCTTTGACAAGGTGTGGCACTAAGGCTTACTACACAAGCTATGCAGTTATAGAATCACTGGAAGGGTCTTCTCAAACATAAACTCCTTCCTAACAGGTCCCTGAAAAGAATTATCACTGGCCAGTCCTCTGGAGCTCTAGAGGTCAGTGTAGGTGTCCCCCAGGTGTCACTCCTCAGACCAACCTTCTTTTTGATATACATAAATGATCTGCCTAAGAATATATTGAGATCATTTGTAAACCTATGCTGATGATATGACTATATACAAGTGCACTTCTAAAACTCTCAATGGTCAGAGATTAGTGACTGATCTCTTCCATTCTTGCACAAACTACACAAAGGGGTAAAAACCAGCTGGTTACATTCAATGTGTTGAAGACCAAGCTACTTACATTCCATCATTGATGATTTGATCCTGAACTACCACCAATCAAGATGAATGGAGGTCATCTTGGGGAAGCACCATACCTAGAAAGATTGTTGGGACTCAAACTCACACCCAACCTGAAGTGGAACTTTATATATGATCCATTGCTAAGGATGCAGGTAAAATGGTCAGCTTTCTGTACCACTACAATAAGTACCTGTCTCCTCTTACTATCCACTACATTTACAAGAGCCAGATCAGGCCAAAAATGGAGTGATATTGACATATTTGGGTGGGAGCTGCCCAAACCTCACTCACCAGCCTTGATAGAGTTCAAAAGCATCTCCAAGCCCATGTGGATGATGAATTATTCTCCATCCTTCAACCTCTCTCCCACAAGTGTAATGTGGCAAGCCTCTCACTGCTTTACTGCTACTTCAATAGAAGGTGCTCAGATGAACTACATTCGCTGGTCCTGCCAAGGCAAACCTTCACAACAAGAACATGCCAATTATATATTAGCAAGCCACCCATTTTAAATACGTAATTCATCAGTAAGAAGTAAGTTCCACTCGAGCAGCTTCTTCCTTTGAACCACTGCCCTGTGAAGCAGACCCCTCAAGAGGATGTTACCTTAATCACTACAATCTTAATCTGTTCAAGGCTAGGGTTAGCCATTATCTTCCACTTTTATGCACACAAACAGCCTACAAATGTAACCCTCTAACCCAAGTAGGTCTCCTGCTTTGTAAAGAGTGAACCTTGCTGTAAAAAAAAAAATGACTCTCAACTGCCTTAACAGTAGTTTGAATCATGTGCTCTACTTAACTATTCCTCTCTGTCAACTCAGTAGATTCCAACAGGTAGCAGGAGGTTTGTCAAACCTGTTAATGAAAATGGACTGAACCATTTGGTTCAATATATACTCCAACAATTTCTACTTAATCAGTTCATTTTATCTGTGTGGAGAGGTTATACCAGTTGTGGCTTCTATTCCTATTATACTTACCTGAAATCTACCTCTACTGCTGGTACCATGGAACCTAGTACAATATATCAATTCTTACTTGCGGAGAGACAGATACTACTAAATAATCCCCATTGTTCTGGGAACTCTGCATAATTCATGGGATATTTTGATTTGACTGAAGTATATTTCTGAAAATGTCAAATAAAAAAATTTAATTTATATTGATGTAATGACAAAAGTATGCTGGTGTAGGCTTTAAGAAAGTTTTATTCAATTGAAATACAAAGTTTGCATATAGTGTCTTTTTATAGTCTAAGTAAATAGAAATAGCTGTCTACAAGAGGAGAATAACAAAATGAGGGGAGACCACTCTTGATTATTCATAACAATTGATACTTATTAATTTGTCAATTGTGATTAGATATTGAACACTATTATCAATAACTATGATTTGATAAAAGATGCAAGTAGAATAATTGTAACGCTATAATAGTAACAATATCTGTGTTAGCTTGAAATTTACTGAATTGTAGTTTTCTTCATGATGAATCCTCCTTTTCATCAAATTACTTTTTAGGCATAAATTTATTTCTTTGTTTCTTTTAGGCTAATGGGAAACTTTTGTGTTCTTAATATATATCTATACCCTGACCTGGATCAAGCTTATGTTTTTTTTCAATTTTTATTATATAAGGCCTTGTCCAATTTAAGCTTTGCTATTTGCTTTTAAACATAGTTGGTTGAAATTTGAGCTATTAGAGAAGTTCAATATTTTGGACAATCTTTTGTATTATTGCCTTCCTTTATGGCTAGTGTAAAATAGGCATCTGTTGAAATAACATGCATAACTTGTATAGTCCATGTGCAGCCTTCTGAAAGGTTTGTTTTGTATTTGTAGTCATTAAGTTTATTGTTGGTCTGTGTACAGTTATAGAATTTTCTCTAAGTATGAAAATATATATAAACAGTAATTTGCAATTGATTAATCATTTGAATATTGAACTATTATTTTTGTTATATCAATGATTATTGGAATTTTTTCTTTTTTTTCTTTCAGAGCAAAATATGTATATACTTTAAAGGAATTTCCATAAATGAAGGAACAGACTGCATATTCCAAGATACAATCATCCGGTAACTACTGCTAATTTTCCATTTTCCATTTCTGGCACCATATGAAATATCTCATGCTCACTAATCTAATTTATCTTTACACTTTTTAAAAATAATTTCTCTATTTTCCTCAGTACTTCTACAAAAATGTGTTTACCTGACTTCATCATTTCACTGTTTTAATTCCAATAAATGCTTTACTTTTATCAGATTAATGATAGTCAAGTTATTAATGGCAAAAATTCTGTCTTTGATCATCAAATGAAAACAATTTTAAACTTGATAGAAAGCTTATCTTTATATCTGTGATAATTCTAATTTATAAGTAATTACTTTTCACTCAAATTAGAATATATGGAAGAAAATATTTGAAGAATCTCTTGTTAATGAACAAATAGGTCAACTTATACTCAATATTTATACACTAAGAACTATAGTGATGCACAATACCTGGACCTTTCTCGATGATGAACTTGTTTTAAAAATTATAAAACTGGAACACGTCACTTTGTATGAAGAAGTAAGAGCATGAAAACAAAATTAAAATATTTGACTATCAATTGTGTATGCAACAAATGAAAATATTAGTTATCATACATTTTTATGTAGTTATACAGAGAGAAGTTTATACATGATCAAAAGGTATTGTAAGCTAACAAAATAAATATTTACTTTGTAAACTGAAATTAGGTTGAATATTAATAATACCCTGAATTATTGTGATTTAATAATCTTATTTTATATTTTCCTTTCATCCTTATTATATTTTCCTTCCTCTTTTACTTATAGACATTGTTAAACATGCTATCACTTTTATTGATTTGTTAGTGAAAAAGCCCATATATATATATATATATATAGTGAAGTTTATATAGACTATAATAATCATTCAGGTTACTATCTTTTGAAAAGTGAAAGGATTTTTTTGAATTTCTCATGAAAAATGTTTTTCTTTGTTTCTGGATACTACCCAAAAGCAAAATAAATGAGATTGGTCTAAAATTACAAAAACATATGAATTGATATAACAATGTCTGTATTTAGAGGGAACTTAAATTGTAGCAATGGGTTTGACAAATTTGTCAAACCCATTATTACAATTTAAGTTCCCTCTAAATACCACCATTGTTATATTAATTCATATGTTGTGAGATAAGATGCTGATTTAGTGTGTGTTCGTGTTGGTCTTTTCTAAGAAATTCAAGTTTATAAAAATAATTGCTGCTAAAAGTATGTATTTATATTATTTACACTGTTCTGACTGTTGTCCTCATCTTCATTGTCATATTCACAATGTTTCGGCTATTGTATGCTCCTGCCTTCTTCAGGTGATTGGAATTTTGAACTTAATCTTTATTTTGTCCACCAGGGTAGATTGTTCTAGTTCCATGTGCAAATATGTAAATAATGTAAATAATTACAATACCTAATCCCAGAAATATAGAAAAGAATTTCAAGAAAAAATGTGGACTGAAAAATTTGATTTGGAAATATTGCTGAAGATCCAGTATATTAAAGTTCTATTTTATTTTTGGAACTTCAAATATAGCATGTTTGCAGGACCTGCATGATATTAAAAAAAATATGTATACAAAATTTTAAATCTATTTCAAATTTGAATAAATTGATTTCAAAAAGCAGTGTAGTCCTTCGACATGCATTATTACAATGTAACAGTGTTATAGTGTAATGTAATGCATGGTGAAAAAGAAAAATCCTCAATTAGAAAATTAGCTCTGTATGCAGTGACATTCATTTGTAAGAAGTTCATAATTTCATTTTACTTTTTGCTCATTTGATCCGTGTCTAAACTATGAAAGATGTTTATTCTTACTTTCTCTTGTGCACACTCATTAAATGTATTAGAAGTTCTTTTTAGAAAACAGACTTGTTTCAACTCCTTAAAAAATGTGAAACATAAAATTTGACAAAAGAGAAGATTGTGTTGAATTAGCCATAAACCTATTAATCATTTGGTTGCATTTCTGCCACTCTTTTCATATCCTTACTTACCTTAGTAAATGGATGTAGATGTTTGTACTTATATTTTTACCATTTTTAGGTGGAATACATGTTTGTATTTTTATCCTTTGATTTTTTTTTTTTTGTGGAAAAGTTTTTGCTTGATTAGAAAATTGTTATCTTCTGTTAGATAGGTAACATTTCTGATTTCTTTCTAAACTAAATTCTTTAGTAGTTTTCTAGTTTAATTAATTTGTGTTCATTACAACAAAATCAGTTTTCATTTTATATGAAAAGTAATCTTGATTATAACTAAATGTAATAATGTTTCAATTTCATAGGTTTAAATGCATATCACATTTAGTTTTAATTAAATTTTACACCTTGATTTTTGTGAGTGACAAAGTAATGTTCAAGAAAGTGAATGCATGAAAAGTCATTTTTGGGTAGCTGTGGTGCAAAAAAGTTCAAATGTGACCTGTCATTTTTTTTTTTTTTTTTCAAATATTGATGTTCTTGAAAAATATGTGAAAGTATGTATACTGAATATAACATCAATCAGCTAAGTGACAAATTTTATATATGTATTAATTATATTACAGTTCAAAAGTATGAGGTCATCCCTGGTAATTTTTTTAAATTGGACCAAAAAGTAGTTTTGTACTTTAAATAAGAGAAAAATATTATACATATTTAAAAAAAAGTGATACATGATTTTTTATTAGAAATTTTATTATGACAAAAAAAAAGCATCTTATGATTAAATTTTCCTCTCGTCAAAATATTTCCCTTTAACCTTGATTACTGCAACACAGATTTTTGACATTCATTGAAAAAGTTTCTCAAAGTATAAGTTTGATAAATGATTCTGTTCTTTTTTCAATGACTCTAAGAGCTCTTTTTCATTTTCTTTTTTTACTTTTCTGTCAAGTTCATCCCATGCTAATTTTGGGGTGGCTTCATATATATATATATGATGTATATTAATAATACATATACACTTATTTCTCACTAGTATCATAACTCTGAGTTTCATGCACAATGCAATCATCAGGTGCAGATTGAAAAAAGACTATTGCATAATTTAAATATTGATATTTATATCATACTGCAATGATAGTGGAGCAGTCCATTATTTACCGTGAGTGGATGTATGGTAGAGATAGCATTATTTAAATTATGCAACAGTCAGTTTTCAATCCACACCTGATAGTTATATTGTGCATTAAACTCAGAGTTATGCTAACAGTGAAGAACAAAATGTGTATTTATTATTAATATAAATTATAGCTCTGTTATACATTGAGCACTATTTTATTAGCACCAACACTCAATGTGCAATATTTTTATATATATATATACATATATATATATATATATATATATATATATATATATATATATATATAAAATGTGTATTTCAGCAGCAAGAATTATCCCAGACATGTTTTGTTAAATAATATGTACAAATTTTGTCTATCAATTTGCCAAAATTCATATTATCTTTTATTTTTTATTATTTTTTTTATCCCCAAATACTTTTGAATGTTGCTACAATCATTTTCAAGGATTGCCCTGTGTTTAGTTACACAACTGGTTTTTAATTCCAGTGTTCTCATGTTTGATGGAACCAATTTCAAGTCACTCAAGGTGATGTCATATGACATCACCTTGAGCGAAGTGGTCAAACTGAAATTTTTGTGTGTGTGTGTGTGTGTTTTATATTAAGCGCAATTCAATATACAGTCCCCCTATGGAGAAATTATACACGCACACACACACACACTATATTCGTGTGTGTGTGTCCTTCAAATAATCTGATTAGTTTAAAAAAGTAGAACATTTTATAATTTTAATTCCTGGCTATATTGATAATGTGTATTTGTTTTACTTGGTAAAGTAAATCGTTATTATTCATTATCAAAAAACACATTTAAAGTTCTATATGTCAAATTATAGCACTTAATAACTCCAATCTAGATGCATAACTGGAGAGAGATGGACCCCATCCCAATAAATTGTTTATAAGCTATATATTAAGAAAATTTTAGCATTAAATTCCCAACAGAGTTGTTATGCCATTAAAACAGAATAATCAATGAAAAAAGAGAACATTTTAAATTAGAAGGAGTGAGGTGAAAGTTGAATAAAATGAGTTAGTGTTCATATATTGTATTCATTATGCATTGTAAAATTTTACAATAAAGTTGTTAATCTTCATAGTCTACCATGAATGTTTTTTTAAAAATACCAATCATATAATATGTATTATTATTTATGGATTCAATATGAATCCTAAATTATCTATCAGGTCAAGTTCTTCTAGGCCATCAATATTATTCAAGACTTGTATTGTTTTGAAAATGTCACTTGAAAATATTCAGAGAATCTTTAATCTATTAACACTAAGTATTACTGTTCAAATTGTTTCTTTTTAAATGAAATATCTTTTCATAATAGTTATAAATAAGTTTCCATCATACCATTTTGTTTAGTTTTTTTTATTGGTATAATATGCTAAAAGATTTATATAAAAGAACTTTGAAACCTTGGCTAATCACTGTAAAAAAGACAGGAGAAAACTTCTCTTGTTATTTCTTTTTTTTTCTATTCCAAATAATAAATAAATTATGAAAGAAACTCTATTTTATGAAGGCTGATTTCATATTATCTACTAAAATTGTCAATTAGTATATTTGTATTTGTTTTATTTGAACATTAAATATTCATTAGGATAAAAGCATCATTGGTAAAGGAATCACCAAATCTTGAATTCTTAAAGATATTTTTCCTGGATCTGCTTAAGAAAACTGTTTTTAAGCTCAACTGTAGATCTATTATCTCTTATCTTGGTTGTTATTTCTCTTTAAGTGTTATGTCCCTTTTTGCCTACAGTATAAAAGGCCATAAAAGATAAAATATATCTATAGAACATCACAGGAGCTACCACAGATAAAGAAGATTAGATTCTTTCAATAAGGAATTCTGACTTTTTATGCAGTCATGGCTAGAAATTGATTTTCTAAAGCTAATAAAGAACTGTCTTGTCAGAATCATTCTTGAGGCTATAACCATTTTTATTTCTACTCAATATATTAAGATTGAAAATATACATGTATAGTTTAGTGTTCAATATATTCAGATAGGTCTCTTATCATTTGGCATGTGAAAGATTACGAAATAAAGTTACTGAAGAATAATTTTCTGTACAGTGCAGATGAAATGTATGATGCTGAATTTATTTGAACGCATCTTCACTGTATACTGATCATTTGACTTAATCTAAAAAAAAACAAAAACAAAAAAAAAAACAAACAAATGACAATTTCATCAAAAGAGGTGCAAACCTGTTATGATGACTAAACATCAAAACTGTCTGTTATTGAATTTAATAGGTCTAGAAATACACTACTCTAGGCTCTATCCAATACACCACCCCCTTAAAAGAGGGTGGTGTTTTGGATAGAGGCATTGGTTAATCAATTGTTGCTGCAACCAAATTGGTATAAAATCCACACACACACTGATTCAGCAGGAACAAACAAGAAAGGACATTGCAATCAACCCAAAAAATGGACACCTGAAGATGGCCACAGGATACGTGGTTAAAAGTTTGTGTTTATAATGGCATCTATAACATTCAAAGATGAGAATAATAATTTGACTAAATCAAATAAGTCAAAATATATTGTTAATCTCATCCCAAAAATTAAAAAAAAAAAAAAAAAAAAAAAAAAAGGAAAAATCTATTTTAAAAGAGAATCCTGTGAGATTGGTATAATGTCTTTCTTATCTTGCAAGGTTTGAGTAAAAGTGTTGCATTTGATAAAGTATATAATTACTATTCCTTATTTAAATTAAGTGACTTAATGAATATAATTCAGTAACTTAATTTTCATTTTCTTCCTGTAGACATAAACATCTAAGCAAAAGCAAAATGAGTTAGATGATCCTAATTTTTTTATGACTTGCAAGTAAATAACTGATATCTTGATCTTCAGATTTTCATTTTGTATATAACTAATTTAACTTATCTAAAATACATTCAGTTCTCATGTTATTAATGAAACCCATTACTAAGCTTGTCTCTAAGTTGAAATTGTAGATATATCAAAATAGGTATATATGCTTCTTATTTAGCATCAATTAATTAAATATTTTAGTAAAGGCTAAGGTGGGGCAAAATGAGCCTAATTTTAAAATTTTTCAAGTTTGATCTGAAATTACCATTAACAAACTGTTTCAAATTGTGTTAATTTTTACTTACCTACATATTATCTTAAATTACACTTAATATATTAACAAGCTCTCTCCCAGGCCATAGAATTCTAGGCAATATATTTTTATCATTAATTAAACCCAATTAACTACACTTAGTCAGTAAAATGGGTGTATTATCAGCTTCACCAAACTAATAATAAAACATGCTAGAAATGTTTCAATTTTCACTAATTTCCTCAACTTAGGATTAAAAAAACGTATTTTGTAAACATTTGCTTCATCCATTATGGAAAACTCTCTGGAAAAGGTTGCTTAACCTTCATCACACAAAACAAGGAAAAATAGGAACACATTTATTTGAACATAAAACTCTATGTACATAAAACCAAACAGTTACCATTAATCTGAAAAAAATCTTAAGGAACAATATAAAAGTGAAAACATGTAATTCAGCACTCAAATAACTTTCCAAGAAATTGTTGGCAATCCAGTTTTGATGCCATAGTATAGATTTTAACAAGGTTCAGATATAGTTTCATTTCATACACATTTCTGGTTGGAATCGGTTCAAGTGTTGCAGCAATTATGCCTTCTATTTGGTAAATTCTAAATGATCTGTTGTTCAGTAGAGGTTGCTAAATATCAATACCATTACCTGATTTTGGTTTCAAATCTGTCTTAACACTTTCTGCTGTTATTTCATCACTAAGAAATTTTTGCTTTAGTCAACCAAAATACGAGTATAGCTGATTATATTTATTTCAAAGATACAGCATACCAACAGCCTTTTACTTCTTTTATATCTTTGAAATATTGCAGGAGCTCAAATATCTCTGTGGCTGTGACATCAAACTTACTTTTACTTCACTACAATGAACAATGTTATTTTCCTCAAGTAGAATGGTTTCATCAAATTAACCTTCATTATTAGTAATATTTTTCTCAATTGCTTCACAAACACTTGTTCCTTTGTTCTTTCTCATTGGAGTGAACTTTTTCTTCACATATATGATAATATTACATACCCTTGTTTGAATTTTGGCAATATTTTTGGCAATATTTAGTGCCTAGACAAATGGTAGATTTATAAATGTGCAAGATGGTTTCTGATGAGAAGAATTGTTTGGCATGTCACAGTGAACCAACTTTCCTAACAGGAGACCTAGCAAGTGATTCAATGTAATCACTCCACTTCATGTCAGTAGAAAATGTTAGATCCAGAAGGCAGAATGAGTCACTTTCATGGAGGTTAAAATCAGCCATGTTGATGGAAGACAAAAATGGTTCTCTATGATGATAGCATAGCATTTTCATTTTGGATGTGTTAAAATTTACAAGCCATTTCTTGCTCCAGTTAAGAACTGTTTAGAGGTAATTTTTGAGGGCAGCTGCCAGTTTTACTTTGTCGGACATATTGAACTTACTATTAAGACAAGAGTAAATAATTGTTTGATCAGTATAAATTCTTAGTTGGAACTGATGACATTGCAAAAGCCATTGAGGAAGATAAGATACAGTAAATAACAAAAATAGTAATAATAATAGTACTAGTAATAAAATAGCAGTAATAATAAAAGTACATTTCATGCTATACTGAAGAGAAAGAATGTGTGCATATACAGTAATATAAAAATTTTAAAAAAGAAATGTCTCTTAAATCAGTTTAAATAAAAAACAAGAGACAAATCGTGATTAAAAGTTAACACTCATTCCATTGATATTTTGCATACTAGAAAAGACATGAACAATTTGATGATGCAGGTGATGATGGTGATAAGTAGATGGTTACTGTTGGAAATGATGAGCATGATGTTGGAGGCAATGGGCCTCATTTTGGAGAGGAAGGAGATGTGGTGCTGGACAGTCAAAGTGATTCTGATGGAAGTGAATGGTTACTACTGGAGTTATTATCTTGAAGTAAGCATCAAGGGAGGTTTGTACAGAGCTTTGTAGCAGATGAAGTCCTCAGTAACTGTATGGCTCTATTTCATGGCTATAGTGTTTTTAGGTTACAAACTTCTTCATAAAATATTATCTAAAAAATGGGTAAATACAAAATTAAAGGCTCAATACAGTATTAACAGCAATACAATCTGACTTGAAATGTTAGACAGTGTAAACCTTCCTTAAGCCAATGAACCATTGAAGCTGTGCATAGTTTTCATGAGTGCCACAAAGTAGTGTGTACATTTGTTATTATGTACCATTGTATTTAACTCAGTTTTAGTATAATAGGCTTTATGAGTAGTTCATTCAGAAATATATATTGTCTCTAGGTTAGATGTTCTTAACCTATGGGCTTAAAATATCATAACTTGGTTTAAATGTTATATGAAAGCTATTTAATACATTCACATATTGAGAAAGTGCATGCATGGTTTAGTTGATATTTATCTTTCTATTCAATTGCAGAATTTATTTTTAATTTTAGCTGAAAGATGCATAGTTTTTTTGTTTTTGTTTTTTCAACTAGAAAAGTTAGTTCTATTCAAAATAAGATTTAAGAATTAGGAAATTTGGGGCTGTTTTCTAAAAGAAAAACATAAATGTTTTTAAATATTTTTTTTTGGGGGGGATACTTAAAGCTTTACATGTGACAGGAAACAGAAAAAAGGCTAGATCTTAAAACAGTTAATATTTGGTTCAGATTCCTAGAAAGAAAAAAAGCACTTTAAGTGCATTTTTATTTATTATTTTTATGTGTTCATACTTTCCCTTAAAGATGAATAGTAGGAAATAATTTTTATAAACCTGGATGGAATTTCAAACCTTTTGATCATCTGTTCATTGTATTTCTCTTGTTTCATATTTTGGAATTCAGTTGAGAATAATTGTATGTAACTATTGATAGTGAATATTATAGAGACTGCATTTATATTGAGTAATCTAGGATGATGTTTTAAGAATTGTAGGTAGAGGCTATAAAAAGTATGCTTTTCTTAATATTGTTATTTTATCATAATAAATATCTGACAGGCATCCAAACGAATTTAGAAGACCTATATTAGTTTATTCTTTCATTGAATTCCTCAAACCATAAAAATGCATGATATAGACAGGTTACAGCAGAATAATTAGCAATGGCTAACTTTTTAGAGAATTGCATAATTTAGTCTATGGCATTATGATTTTTTTTTTTTTTTTAAAGAAATTATGACGTATTTTATCAGTTCATTTACTTTCAATAATGTCACTGTAAAGCTATGTAGATTCAATTATTTTTAACAACCTGGCTTTCATGTTTGATTGCATTTATTTTTTTTCTGGCATAAATTTCAACACTGAATTCATTTTTGATGTTGACTAAGAAGTTTCAATATAATGAGCTAATTTAACAAGCATAATTTTTTTTTTATTAAAAATTACGATTTAAAATTCTCCATGTCTTAAACAGGAATTTATGTTGCTTAAAGAAAATAGTTGATTGGTTTACCTATTGTCGAGTTCACACTCCTACCTGGTCTTTTGAACAGGAGTAGAGGTTTATCCTTTGTTTCCTGTTCAGAATTGGGTTTCTGATTTCTTTTAAAGTCTTCTTATTCTCTTTCACTCTCAGTAGTCCTTTGTATCTTAGTGGCATTATCACCTTTCTTGGGAAGAATTGCAAAAACGACATGATCCAGTGAACAGAAATTCCAGAAATTTTAACTCTACATTGAGGCTTTACCAAAGATAAATATATTTATTTTAGTGATATACAAACTTTGTTATTTTTGAATGTTAGATAAAGAATTCTTATTTATACTGCTAGTTATGAATTGAATATATTAGCTATTGGAGCAAATTAGGTTTCTCTTGATTTATGCTACATGGTAATCAAGAAATAAATCTTGACTAAACTGGTCAAGAAGGTCAAAAGATGAAACATTCTAGATAAACTTATTAAAGAGAAAAAACACCTATAATCTTGTAACTGAGTTATTACAATTCGCTCTTACTGCATCAGCAGCGCCCCTTCAAGTAACTGCCCAGTGTTAACAAATGCTGGCTTTTATGGCATCTAGTGTGGTTGCTACAGAGATTTTTGGTCATACAAGACATCACCCAGTTTGCACAGATTGAATCTCCTGTGCACAACACAGGTGATCTTATGTCGCATACAGCAGGGGGACAGGCTGTGTTCACTACACTCCTCCATGATCTCACTATCACATATGTAGCAGCTGGAAAAGTAGTTCAGCAGGCTCACTTGCTTCTTGAGGTGACCCACTCATGATCTGCTGACCTTCATTGTCGTCACCATCGTGGGACTCTGGCGTTTCTGGCTACTTCACTCTGATTTGACTTGATGAGTGAAACATCCACAATTAATGAATACTCCTCCAATTCCAAGAAGGTTTGTTGCTGCCTCCTGATCAGCATCTCACTCACAGACTTAGTACTCACACTGGATTTGCCTGTCAATGGTGTGTTCATGAGCCATTGACACACACACACACACACAACACACACACACACAACACACACACACACAGTGAATCCATTTTTAAATGTACAGTCTTTGCTTCCCAGTGTATAGCCAAGTTTACCTCCTTTATAATAGCTCTGCAAGGTTGATGTGTTGCATGTCCCACTCTGGCTGCAACTAACATGCATCTTCGATAATGGACCCATGCGATTCAACCAAGACTCCATTGGCCAAAGAACTCATGTCAACCCACACATCAAGTTCTTTGCTATCAATACACCACTCACCTCTACACAGGTCACTTTACCTCTCTGGTAATTTTCTTTGTCAGCTTCCTTTTTAGTGGGGCATCATCAGTTCGATTGTCCCAACCTTTTGTCACTGTGCTTGCTCTTCGTGTGATGACACCAGCCATCCACCAACTGGGAGGTGTCCAACAAACTTGCCACAAAAAGAGGATACCTTCCTTCCGGTGACCACCTCTGGGACTGCAGGAAGCATATTCCTGCACTTCCAAAGCAGAATATAGTCTTCCTCCCAGACAGCTAAGCAAAGTATCTGAGCTCCATTTTTTTGGTCTTTCTGGAATTTTGCTTGTCAGTGACACTAGTTGCAGATGCAATATCCTCCTTTATATACAGGTCATCAATGTACGATGAGGTTGCTTCTCTGATTTTTTTATCCTGAGATATTGTGACATCAACGACGAATCTCATTATTTGGGGGTAACATTCAGCCCAAATCCCAATCTGGTCAGGCGGTACCTTCTGTCTTGAAAAATAACAGTTTTGTATGGCCAATGTCATTCATCACTGCACACCTGTATATAGGCTGATCTATCTGTGTGATATTCCATCCTTTGCATCTCCATTCTCTTAGTTTGTTGGTGCAAACATCACTATCTACAATGTATGCATCGACATGGACATTGAGTTCCCTGTAGTCCATTATAGGACAGACTTTTGAATTGTTTTGCTGCATGACATCCATTAGTGGAAATAGCCCTCTTCTGCTCATCATATGGAATAAGCCAACCATTCTCAATCCATTGTTGCAACTCCCTCTCATATGATCCTTTGATTTTTGTCAGCATAGAATACTTGCTGTAGCTTTGTAACTTGCCTGATGTTTTGCCTTCTGCCCATTTCCAGGACACAGTCCATTCATTCTGCTACTGATCAAATTGCACCTGAAAATAAGGCTCTTCATTCGAGAGTACTGTCGCCACAGTGCACACAGAAACTGGCTCTTGTGTGAATCGAATCTCCCCTGATTTAGAAATAGATATTTTGCCAAAATGTCTTAACTACATCTATTCCAATTAGATCAAATCCAAGGAGGTCTTCTAGCACTACCAGGACATCCATCACAACAGCATTTTCCATTTCCCATGAAGGCTGATGGACCCAACTCCACATGTCCACATTCTGCTGTTGATAGTCATGATGTCAATGCTTCATTTTTTTCCATGTTCGGCACATTTTTTTACTCACTATGTTGCGGAAGCACCTGGAGTCCACTAGCGCAATGCACTGCCTTCCACACACATTAATTTTTATCGTTGACAGTCTTAAGTTTACATCTTGATCGGGGAAAAAACTGGGGCCGATTTATTGTCCCCTGGCCCCTTTTTCCAGACAATATCGGTAGTTTGTGGTCTATTTTTTTTGGCAGTTATAACAATGAATATAAGGCTTTCTGCCTCTGCTGAACAGACTTTTACAATCTTTGGTGAAGTGATTAAGGCCATTGCATCAATGAAAAATTATGTCATTAGAACCCATTGTTGCATATCTTTGGTGTATCTCTTGCATTGCTGCTACTGCCAAGTCTTCACCTGGGTTCTCATCTTTCATTATTGCTTGAGCATCAGTGAACATCTGTTCAATGGTCAATACTTACCCCAAAGTTTACAGCCAAGTACACATTAACAGATTTCCCTGGTCAAAAGTGCCACTCAGAGAATTGTTCATATGCAACAAACCTGGCCGTCACAAATGCTATATAAATGGCCGATTTCATGTGTTCAATGTCTGCTTTTTTTGTCTTCACTTAATTGCAAATAGACGAAAAATACCCCACCAGACAGTCTTAGAGGAATCATATGTTCTGGCGGCTTTACTTCAAACATCTGGCAAACAAGTTCCACCTTTTCTATCCATTCAACCATGTCTGGCCTGGATGCTGAGCCATCAAACTCTGATATGTTTGATGTCAAACTTTCCCTCAACATAGTTTGCAATACAGCTGAAAGAGCTTGTAGCTATCACAGTTCGCTCGTCGCACCGGCAGCATCCCTTCAAGTAACTGCCTGGTGTTAACAAATGCTGGCTTTTATGGTGTCTAGCAAGGTTGCTACACAGATTGTTGGTTGCATGAGACATCACCTAATCCACGCAGATTGAGTCTTCTGTGCACAGCACAGGCAAACTTATGTCAATTACAGCAGGAGGACAAGTTGTGTCCACTTCAAATCTCTAAGCCTTTAGTGCATGAAATATTGCTTATATTAGGTTGGTGCAAAAATAATGTCGTTTTCTCACATAGTAACATATGTGAGAAAACGACATCATTTTTGCACCAACCTAATACATTAAGTTAAGAATGAAATGAGAGAATAAAGATAAATGTTATTTTGTTATCAGTACTCTCTAGATCCAATTTTCTAAATATCTATGGATCTTTCAAGTACAATTTTTTTGCAATTGTTGGCTTTTATTCTAGCATCTTGAAGAAATAGAAATGAGAAGTTTAATCTTGTATTTTCAATTTAGTATTGTGTTTTGTACCACTTTTTTGTATTGTTGTTGTACCAATATTGAGGCTGTTTGATTTAATCTCTGAGAATGTTGTTAATTTTGTTGATTAGCCTTAGAACCTCATAGGAGTTGTATAGATTTTTGTTGTATTGTTTATGTCTTATCATTAAAAACTATTGAATTGTCATCTCCTCAAATAGATATCATAGAAATAATCCTTTTTAGTTGTAGACTTAAAATTGAAATCCTCTTTCCTTCTCCATCTATATTTATAGACTGTAAATGATGCTATGCACTATTTCAAAGGGTTATGAATGTAGTTTCTATTCAGATATTGAAGACTACAAATATAAACTGTGGAAAAAAATTGTTGATATTTATTCATATTTAAATATTTCTTTCTCATTTTATTGGTTTTGTTACTTACAAAGTTTTAGATGTTTTATCACCTGAGTTTTCAATCAGAAATTATTTTCTGGGTATTTTTGCCACTTTGAAGTCTAAAGAAAAGATTTTTTTTATTGTTTTCAATTACAATATTGCATTTTTTTCATTTATTCTGATAACTAACTGAAATTGTACTATTAATATGAAAAAATGACAAACTAAGGAAATTATTAAATGAATGTTGTATAGTTTGATCAATTTTGTAAAATTTTGAAATTATTTCTTGGTTGTTTTCTGGTCTACCACGTGTTCTCAACAAATTGGATCATATTAACAAGGCAATATGTTTACTATTGATATGAGTAATTGCTCAATCTAAAACAAGATAAAACCACATCAGTATTAGTCATTAGCAAAATAATGTTTCTCAATGAAAAAACACATGAAAAAAAGAAAAAGCACAAGAATATAATCACAATTTAAATTATATTCTGAAGAATTCTTAGTGAAATCATTGCATTTATTTGCTTCACCATATAAAACAAATATAACATAAAGTCATTTTAATTGGGGACCCAGTGTCTATGGTTGTTGCTACAAAGTTGTCAGGACAACCCACAACCCTCCCATTTTTAGTGTAATAGAGTGAGAATACTAGCCTAGAATTGGAATCTTCAGGGATCAGGTATATCTACATTAATTTTTTTCCATGTCTTGTCTGAGGACAAAAACAGGGTCTAAAAGATGACACAGATAATGCATATATTATGATATGCACATTAATATAAAATCAATATATTATTGCTATATTTATTGCTGCTATTATGAGTAGAGATAACTTGTATTAGTCATCATCAAGAAATTGATATTAACTGAATAGTACTTTTTAATGAGAAATTATTATTTTCTGTTTGAATTTCTGGGATGAAGATATATCATTATTTACATTTGGACTATTGTCCTCATCTTTGTTGTTAATCATTTTGGCCATTGTGTCATCTGACCTTCTTCTAGTGTCTGTTAATCTGGATAACCTTCAGATGACTTTTTGACAAATAAGTTAGTAAAAATATCTAGGGGAAAATGTATGACAAAATGGAAAAAAATTTGTATGATGAGTTTTGTCCTTTAGGACTTTTAACTTAGTTATGTTAGTGTGACTATACATGCACATTTTAATAAAATCTAGCTAATTTCATTTAGATTTTTTTGTATACAAATATACACTGTTTACCTCATTATTTAAATATTGTTATTTTTAAATTGTCAGTGTCTCTCATGATATTAGTGTTTTAAGGAACTTGTTTATTTGTTTTGATCTTTGAATGTTAAAAAACATATTGGTCAGTATTTGTTTATAAAAACTTTTCTTTGCTGCCCTCTGTCTCTACTTAATTAAGAACTAGAGATAACAACAACCTGATAGATTTTGGGGAATTTGAAAAATATTTTGATAATTGAGTGAGTTGTAAAATGTTATCTGTACATTTTAGTATTTCAAATTTGCTACCAAATAGAAGAGAATGTTTTAATTCTTGACCGATGCTTATAATAATTGTTGAATAATCTACAATTGAACATCTCTACTTCTGATCGTGTGGCTGTTACCCAGCATTTTAAATTTGTATGAACATCTTACTAACTATTCAAAATATTTTTAGCTCTCCAAATTAGGTCCATGAATATCTCATCTTCTGGATTATCTGTAAATAAAATATATTTGGGGTAGAAATCATCCAAATTATATAAATTGTAATCTAAATTTCTTTCAGATTTATCATATATTTTGTCACTTCAAAATACTTTCTTTGATCTTTGAATTTCTTCACTTTCATTATTCTCAGATTTGTTTTGTAGGTTTGCCATGCATAGATTGCATGAAATCAATACTTTGTTCAAAAGGAAATATTACTGCCAATATTTACATATGTCTCAGCTAGTTATTTACAAGTTTATCAGTAATGGAAAGAGGAAATAAATTTAGCAATGAATCAATTATGACTTCTTTTTTTTTTCGTTTAAATATCTTATTTTTAATAAAAAATTTGGCTTGTGCTTGTATATTGGTTTTGGATAAGAAAAGTTTAAGATACCTTTTTATTAATTAGCTGTTTAAATTTTTCCTGCCATAATGTGTTTTAGGCAATTTTGATAGGTTCAAAGGATGGGTGTGATTGCCTTACATTGATATAATTGTATTCAAAATATAATGGTATTAGAATTAATTTGCCTTCACTTTACAGTGTATCCCATTTATATAACAATTATTATGGGAAGTACTAAAAGACTCATTTGACATGCAATAACAGCACCAAGAAATTCAAATCGAAGGTTGGCTATACATTTGCTGGGCCGTTAGGTTTGTGTTTTGATATGCAAGGTGGAGGCAACCCCTCAAAAATTGGGATCCACTGAACTAGACAATCTATGTAAATATAACTTTTTAAAAAGTATATACTTATTCCAGTTACTCCAGATTTTTTACTAATATAATTTAGTCAGTGAGGAGGTTTTTGTTTTGTTTATAAATTACTGTTTTTGTATAACCATGTATATCTGTTGCCATACATATTCTGCACTTACACTCTTAAATAATTACTTATTGTTTTTTAGGATAGGATATAAAATTACATTTTCAAATAAACATTATGAATAAATATAACTGCAATGTGTGTGTAGTGTTACAGATATCGGCATGGATAGTGGGATTGACAAGCTGAGTTCAAATTCCAGGCTGGTCTGTTGCATTCACTTTCACACAAATGCATTTGAGAAAGGCATGAATCCATCTTTTTACTCTCATCCTCCAACTGCAGATTAAATAACAGGCTAGACTGGGCTCTCTACCCTTTGGTGGCAACGAGTCTAAAAGAAAGAAAACTCTAAATTCTAAACTTGAGAAAGCAACAGGAAACCCTTTCACTATCTTTCCAAAGAAGTCATAGCAAAAATAACCAAAAAAACAAAAAAAAAAAAAAACAAAAAAAAACACAGATAACCAAAGAAAGAAAATTCTGTTGGGGAGTCATGATCACCTATGACCTGATTTGGGTATTAAAAAAAAATCTGTAACTACATTTCATTTATTAACCCTTTCAATGATATTTCTAAAGGAAATGAATTTCTATAAATAATACTTAGGGATACTGTTGGGATATTTTTCTTTCACCCCTAAAATATTTACTTTGTATTTAAATGTCTTTTCAACCTACTCACTGAAGTTGGCCCCTCACAAGAGAATTGGATTGGATGATAAAAAATTGTTTTTTTTAACATCTTGTACAAATGTAGTAAAACATAGAAAGGAGAGACTAGTCATCTTTTGGAAGTTAAATTTGAGTAACATAAGAAAGCTATATTCAAAATGGAAACAGAAGTCTGAGTATATCTGGAGGGTGAAAAATTCACAATACTAAATTTGGGATGTGGTTCAAATAATAGAATTCATTGCTGGGCAGTAAGATAATTGAAGGAAACAGCATATATTAGCCTAGTGGACACATATATGTTGGGCTAGAGTGGTGTTTCTCATGGTGTGGATTGTTTTGCTTAGTAGAGGAAGAACTGTGCATGAAAAATATAGAATCACTTGTGATACAGATTACTGGAAATTAGTTGAACTGATCAATATGTGTGATGCCATTTCTTTTCTGTTTGTGACTATATCCTGAAAAAAAAATCTTTTTTCATTCTAAATTGTAAATCTGAAGAAAAATTGCAGAATAGATTGGCTGAAACAATGTGGCCACAACCCAAACAACAAAGAGAATTTCTTACTCTGAACAACTCTTGAAATGATAATAACTTTCTCAAAATTATAAAACATCAAAATACTTTTTTTTTTAATACAGAATGTGTTTTTGCATGGAAGAACTTTAGTGAAAATGAAATTACTCTTGCAACCAATCACAAACTGTTTTAAATGATAAAAAATCAGAAACATTTGAACCCTGACTTGTACTTAGGTCTTAGCATTATCTGCTTATGCTTTATCATCAGGAACTGAGTGAGAACATTTACTATTTTCTCAGTTGAAATTGATATATAAGAACTTTCATTATTATCATCATTGAAGTGGTCAAGTTGAAAGTGCTCTACATTTTTTTTAGAAATAATCCAGTAAAATTAAGCAATGAGTTTGGAAGTTTACTTTTTAAAATCTGTTTAAAAAGTATAAGGTCAAACAGTATTAATTATTAACATTTTATGTGTATTCAAAATGAATGTATTTGAGGATTATCTAAGTTGAATCATTGTACCCAGTTTGGTAATACATTTAACAAATAAAGAATTAAGTTTTGGAATAATAGTTATTGTTAATTTTTACCAAAGACCCTTACAAATAAAAAAAATAAAAGTGATCATTTAATATTTCTTAATTCAGAAATTTAATACTAGCTATTTTAACTGATGGGTGTGTTTGGTTTGTTTTATGGCATGTCAACCCATTGTGTCATTTAATTCTGAAATTTGATATTTTTTTTAAATCTTGTATTTAAATAGTCAAAAAAAATGTTATATAGTAAAACTACTGTTAGTTATGACAATATATCTTTTTCTTTTAATTATATTTTTGAAATCTATTTAATTTCTTTTAAAAATTGGAATATGTAAAATGAATCAATATTTTGAAAAAGTTCTTTTAAGTTTGTTGTTTGGTAGTATTTTTAAACAGATTGAATTGCTGCAGTTTGTCAGTATGTGTTTTATGGTGAATGAGACATTCACCATAAAACACATACTGACAAACTGCATGCCACACATACCAGAAGATCTTCCTTTTTTTTTTTTTTGATATATGAATGGGTTATGATAGTATGTCCAATATGGTGCCTGGACATGATCACTTCTCTCCTAGTTTTCATGTTTCTGATGCCATTCTCCTATAGAAGGTTTCATTTTGAACAGTTTGTTTCAGCAGGAGTTCAATTGATGGTTGTACCTTTGCAAATGAAGCAGTCAACCCTGCCTTACTCAAGTGAATTCCGATGCAGACCTTTACTGGTCCATAGATTACATCCAACTTGCACACATGACTCCAAGAAGTTGCATGGGCACTGTGATGGCTATACCTACAGTCAACAGCATTGATCTGTCAGCTAAGCTGCATGGGGGTAGTCAGAATGGGATTCCAAACAGAACCAGTGAAGAGGAATGCCTCTCCTCAACTCACATGTGCCAAGCAGCCATTCTCCAGACTGGGCATAGAGGTCAACAACTTTACTAGTGAGCAGAGGGACTTTTGAAAGGAGGGACGGGATAACCTCAACATTCCCAGTGCAAAAGGAAGCCAGCAAGCCATTGTTCTATTTTGCTTTGAATATCACCATGAACCATTATTATAACAGAAATAGGAGGAGTGGTGACCACAGCGGCACAAAATGCATTAACTGAATAAATGAATGAATAAATTTTCACTGTCAACATTTCAAACATCTTGTAATAATTTTGTAAATCTTCAAATAATATAAATCTGATTTGAAATCTATTTGGTTTAATACTTGATTATTGCTTTGAAAAAATGTTTTCTGAGAAAACAAACTTCTGATGAAGAAATCTTACCATTTTGATCATTATTTTTACTTTCCTTATTTTAATTGTTTTAATTGTTCAGGGAATCTTTAATTTTAATTTACTCTTTAGTTTTAAAAATATTTATTGCTATAAAATCTCTTGTTATTTAAATCTGAAAAATCTTCACATGACAAATTCAAGCTGCAACTTTTAAATATATCATTATGAATTTTGTGAATTAATTTTTAAATAAATTTTTATAAATCAATATTTATGTATTTTTTAGGTATTATGATTTTATGATGAAAGTGGATTCTACAAATGTCATTTATATGTAATAATTTCCAGTGCCTAATTATTGTGCATATTTAACTGATATATTTATACAATGTATATCAGAAATACCTCTCACTTATACCTCCTGGAAATAGCTCTTACATAATGGCAAGACATTGTGTCTTCATCTAGCTAATTACCATTATGTGGGAGGTATTTCTGCCACACACTGTATATGATCTGAGCTTTTGACTATGCTGTTCACTTTTAAACTTAATGTACACAAAGAAATTCTTGTATTGTTTAGTATCTGTGGAATGAGGTATTATCTTTTGTAAATTGTCTAATTTTGTGTAATATACTGATAATTAGATTTGTATATGTCATATACATCATTTTATTGGAAGCACTGTTTGTTATAAGTGACAGTTTCTTTTCTGTAAGTCTCTGAATATTGATGAGAAGAATATAATGTTTCTAACATTAACTTTGTGTAATAGCACACCTGTAAAATATCTGAATTGATTTTTTTCACCTTGAAAATTGGAGAGCTGCATTTAAGAGTATCTTTTTTAATGAATTAGCCCAAACCACAAAAGTTGAGATAACTGCTGTACAGCAGAGGTGGCCATTTTAGCATATTGAATTTTACTCAGGTTAAAATGTTGAAAATTGAAAATTTGAACTAAATTTGAATTAAATAGGTAGAAAACAAAAAAATAATGAGCCATTACTTAAAGATCATTCATAGTAAAGCATATATGTATATATTTTTTTTATATTGAGCCAAATAAGGGCTCAAATATTTATCATGCACTCCATTTTTGTATGTAAAAAAATGTTCAGTATTCTGCATATACTTACTGAGATAATCATTAACACTTTTCATTAGTGAAGTTGATGAACAATTTATAAATGAAAGAGGTATTTTCTGTCTGAGATGGGGAGTTATCATTATTTACATTATCTACATTCAGACTATTGTCCTCATTTTTGTTGTTACCACAATATTTTGGCCTGTCATGTTTGACCGTTACTGCTGTTGAAGACTTACTACCATTTTTCTTTCTTTATTAGTATTTATTTCTATACTAAGCCTACTAAAGAGGTCCTCATAGCCTATCATATGTACTGATTCTTTCAGTTATCTAACCTTCTAGTTTTCTTCTTCGTCCACTATTTTCTCTTCATTCTATGACTACCCTTTTCCCTCCTGACATGATCAACCATGGCTAATTTCATTGTGTCACCCAACACTATGGCTTTTAATGTTCCTCCAGGCTTACTTTTAGGGGGCAGCTTGTTTCACCATTATAATCGTAGCAAGAAATTGAGTACATGCAGTTCTTGATCATGTTCTTCCCCATGATAGGCTTTACTTGGCAGAGATTTCTCTGTAGCATGTAGCCACTTCTGAACATTGGACTGCATATCTTCTGAATCTTTTCTGATAAGCCCTTGATGTAAGATAGAGAGACAGTGGCAATCTTCTGATCTTCTTTGACCTATCTATTTCTACCCACAGATGTTAATGTTATGTTTGCAGATTAGATGTTATTCTGAAGGATACACTTGATGCTGATTATTTCTTGTACCAAAAATAAGAACTAGACAAGAAATCCCTAGGAATGGGCAGTGGAATGAAAACAGTCTACTTCCTGGTTCAATTCAGAATTCCTTGTAGGTTACCCAGATTGATATACACCTTTCTAAACTTTCTATGGCCCCAGAATAGACATCCCTGAGGAAGCATTCTGGCATGCAATATGTACATATAAATCGAATATGATGTTCATAACAATTTGAGAAAGTAACCTGTTTTTTCACTTTTAGGTTTCATTGACACTAAACATTGTTTATCTTATATTTACAAAATAGTGTAATGTTTTTACATATAGACTAGAATTCATAATATATTGTGATTTTTCAGAATTTAAAAGTGACACTTGCCATGTAGCAGGGAAAGAGTTTATAAAGCTATTTTTTATCCATTTCAAAGCACTGTATCAGTGGTTTCTTGTCAGAAACTATCACGGCATAATAGCAGTTTAATTCAAGACCTGATTTTAAATCCATGTTTATAAGTCATGTACAAGGTTCAGTCAATAAGTAATGCCTTTTCTAATTTTAAAAGTATTAGTTTAAATCTCAACATTCATTGATAGAGATGTGATTCTACCAACGAGTACTGAGAATACCATGAACAGAACATGTGAGCAATGAGGAAGTGTTAAGGAAAATAGGAACTACAAGAAACATAATACTTGCAATCAGAAAGATATACCTGAAATTTCAGAACCACATAATGAGGAGAGAAGGCTTGGAGAATTTATGTGATTATTGAAGGCAAGAGAAGCAGGGAAAACAACAAGTAACCTAATTGATGAGTTTGAGTGAATGGACGGCAAAACAAGGATAAAAAGTGATGGTAAATAATCAACAGTTACTAAGAGCAACAAAAAATAGGAAGTTGTAGAGAGTCATGATCGCCCCATCCTGAAAGGAGATGGCACAAGATATACTTTTGATCCATAATAACTACTCTGATTATTCAGAGTTACAAATTAGGTTAAACCTAAATATTAATTCTATGGATTGGCAAATTTTTCTTTCTTTATTAGATGAGATTCTTGCCTGTATAATCTGTCACCATCTGAAATTACCATTGCCTTATACTAAACATTCTCTATATTTTTGTCTGGTTTTTGATGGTATGATTTAATTTTAGTTCAACTCATTTTTATTTCTTCTACATTGTTCTTCTCTCAGATACCTATTAGATAAAACTTACTGTCTTGTATAACCTGACACAGCACAATCACACTCTGGAGTGACAAGAATAAACAGATGTTAATGCTTTGGATAGACTTTCATTAAAATTCAGTAATCCTTACAATTTGTTGTTAACTTGAAAACTTGTAAATGTGCTGAAAGAGAATAGGAACTTGTTGATTGGAATATTGTGATTAATTGAAAGATAAGTAAAATAGATTTAATACTCACCTTTCATAATTACCATGTTTTGGTTGTGGAGTTGCAAATCAATTTGTAATTGGTGAATATGTGGGAGAAATGCTTAGCTCAGTATTTTTCATTGAATTAATTTTGCTAAATTGGATTCATATCTCATTATGTTAATAGAATGGTAGACTGTATCATTGTTGTTAACCCTAAATAGTCCCCTGTGGAGAATAGACCCACATCCTTACTATTCTAAGTGTTGCAAACATAGTTTCCATAGCAAGTAGGTTTTTACTGGGCACACTCAACTAGTTTTCCTTCCCTTAGACTGGTTGTTAACCAAAACTAGAGAAACCAGAAGCACTAGCTGGGGTGGGGGCATGATATTTGTGAGAAATTGAATGCAACGGAATTTGATTAGAATTTGAACTAGACATGCTAATTTCACATCCACAGAAATAATGACCAATATTAGTGAGACACATTTTAGATTAAATGGAGATCCACTGTGTAACTGTTTTGTTTGGATTTTCTAATTCTTCAGTGTAAAAATTTGTGCAAATGAAATTTTTCAATATGTTTTTGTAGTTCTTTTAATATGTAATTATTTTTTTACAAATTTTTTAGTATTTTTGCCCTATTATAAAAATAACCTATTCTTATATGTCAATCCTAAATTCTGTGTGGTTTACTTCTGTTTTCCTCCCATACTTTGTCAGTTTTCAAAACCCTAAAGATTCTGGATTTAAACTAAAATATATACTATGGATGAATTTTCCTTCAATGTTTGCGCAAATATTTTTTCTATCTGTATAAATAATAATTGTTAATAAAAAATATAATTTTAAATTTTATGTTTTTATTTGAAACTCATTTTCATTTTTTTTATAACACTTGATATTTTAATGCATAAATGTAAAATTGATTTACATTTTGTTTTACATATTATTGGAAGGGTTTGAACTTTTAAAAATGTCACAGATTAAACTTAATAAATTTAACAAAAAAATAACCAGTTAACACTTGTTAATGACTTTGTAACATAATCTTCAACCACTTGACATTTGTGGCTAAGGAACTTTAAGAATATCTTATTTGCCTTTGATTAAAAATCAACATTATTATTCTTACTATAACTTAGTTCAAATTTGCAACTTTAAAACATTTAATTATATCTTAATTTTTAGGAATAAAGTATAATTATTTTCAAAATTAGCTCTTGTGAGATTTAAGCATTATAATATGATGGTATATATATATTATAATATGATGATATATATGATAAAAAATATACTTTTAGGGTATGCTATGTTTATGGGTAAAAGTGCTCAATACAAGGGATAGAGTGTATATAAATATCAAAGTAGACAGTGAAGTCAACACAGAACACTGAACAGTGACAGTCTGTTTCTTACTTGAATGCAAACATCAGGTTATCCTGAAGATTGCATTGAAGCATGAAACTCTATGTTGACTTCATTGCCACTCCATGTTGACTTCATTTTCCACTTTTATATTTATAGTTAAAAAAGAAATGATAAACAAAAATAATTTTATATCATCTGTTAATTTGATCTGAATAATATCCAAATTTTGAAATGTAATATTGCCTATTTCCTGACTGAAAAATGAA